>JABAKD010000024.1:2956060-3363584 GCA_012845835.1 Undaria pinnatifida | reverse complement strand
GAGAGAGAGAGAGAGAGAGAGAGAGAGAGAGAGAGAGAGAGAGAGAGAGAGAGAGAGAGAGAGAGACTCCACGGCCACTTTTAGTACAACAAGACACGATATCCAATACCTCTGGAACCGATACCGTTCATACAAATCTTTACGAGAAGATCTGCCTACGTAACCGTAGAAAGTGTACCTGCGACCTATGTTTTATACCAGGCATTTTTTATGAAAATTGAGAAACGTCAGCTGTGAGCACGACCGATTGAATGGTTGAAACTAAACTTTTCAAGCTGCGTGGTACATCAAAGTTTCATTTTATATAGCAGCACGAATCATGCGTGCGGCGGGATTACTAGTACTACTACCGCTGTGGTATCCGGAGTCAACGGCTACTTGGATTCTATGGTATCATACAAGAAGATCAAGATGATGATATACTGAGACCCGACTTTCGACATTGATCAGATGCAAAGCACGATGCGCCATATTTTACTTGAATGATTCTTCGCGCAACAGCGACACCAAGATCGCTGGCCGTGGCGTAGTAATGACTACGGCATCGACTTGCAGTCATTCCGGAAAGCAAGGGCACTACGCCCGCAACTGCTAGAAAAGGAATGACGACAACGACGACAAGTCTACTGGCAGCCACGACAAGCAGAAGAACAAGGAATCTTCAAGGGGCAAAGCAGCATCCAACGTTGGAGCTGAGCACAAGCGTGTTCTGTACACAAGACTACCTCCCACGATGACAAGGAATGCTACAGCCAAGGAACGCCACGCCCACCGCAGAGTGGACGCGCTCACACTGCCTCTGCTGTACAAGGCGCGAGCTCACGCCTCTTCAACGACGACGAGAAGCCGTCCCTCAACCTCGATGACGATGTCGACGAGGGATTCGCCTTTACAGGGCTGCTTATCCAACACCTAGAAGTGTGTTCTATGTATGCTCTTGCGGCATGTTTCTTCGAACCCTGGGCAGCACTGCTGATACATCATCAGCCCCTGCTGTAGTTCCTGCAGCAAAGGCAAGCAACGACGCCAATCGAGGCGATTGCACCTTCAAATATATCGAAGAGTTCTGCGACAACTCCGGCATCACCATGGAGCACACCACGACGGTAACCCCCCAACGAAAGAGGGTATCCGCGCGGTATGGACACAATATTGCGACCCAAAAGGAATGCACACCAATAGGCGGAAACAACACGCCTGAAGAGGTTACCGTCACGGAGACTGAGCGCTAACATGCGCAAATCCCGGACATCACGCCCAAGGAAGCCATTGTCACATAGACGGAACGCTTTCGTGCGCTAGTCCAGGTCATGCTACACTATTACGCGAACAACGTTCTGGAAGAGGAAAAGTCATCGACAACAGCCGGAGCGTCATCGGCGGAAACTGAAGCATCCTCATCAGAAGAAGAAGCGTCATCATCACCAGAGATTGGAGAATTGTCATCAAGGGCTGGAGCACTACCGCAAGAAGTTGGGGTGTCCTTGTCAGGAGTTACACCTGCCATTTCGCCCGGGGACGCACATTCTACAACGGCTGGGGCCGTACCGGATGTACCGCATCACGAGACCGCCCGTACAAGACCCAATCAAGGAGTCGACGATACCTTCGACAACACGCATGCGACAGGAGCATCGGGGACAAACCTCTCGACCGCTTGTGTGGAGTTCACCTACACCGAAAGAGACCCGTTTCGGATCTCGGAGGAGGAAAACCGGGTGATTGAAATCCCCAACGACATACTAAGATGCCATCCACTTCACGGATCAGCATCGCCTGGAATCACCGGAGCCGGAATTACCGGAGCTGGGATCATTGAAGCATCTTCGCATGGGATCTTCGGAGCAACGTCATCTGGATCACCATCGCACATCGAAGCAATTGCATTCGGGATCACTGGATCAACTTCATTTTGGATCACCGGCGCATCAGCTGGACCAACAGCATCACATGGGACCATTGGAGTCACTGGATCATCGCCATCTGGGACCACCGGACCATCAGCTGAGCCAAGGGTCGACGGATCGACTATGTCCGCTTCACCCGGGGTCGCACCAGCTACGTTTGAGCCAAGCCTTGGAGCCAAACTCGACAACGAGACTGACCAGGAGAAGGTTCACACGCTCACGACAGCAGAAGGACAGCCGCGGGAAAACCCCGAGACAGGATCTGCGGAATCAACACAGGACGATCAAGAGCCACTGGCGACATCTCCGGCCTTCGTGTACACCGGCAAGCCAACTTCAGGCTTTCTCTCCATCCTGAACGAAGAGTCCACGAACATCGAGGCCAAGACGCAGAGACTGGCTGCATAATTAACAGTCGAGGCGGAGCTGATGACGGCAATCAGTTTTGAGGGAAAGGCAGCCGTCTACCTCTCCAACTTTAAGATGGAGTTAAGTCTCTAGTTCCAAGCGACGAACATCGGACCGAGCGCATCTAACGACGTCTCCATCAACAACGCCTACATCAACAATGTCTACACCGACAACGTCTACACTATCAAGGTCGAGGCACTGGAAGTGTAAAATGCGTTATCTCTTTACCAAAGCTGTACATAGAGTGTCGCATGTTCTCTTTGTACGGGGCGAGCAGAGACAACGACCGGTCTTGTCCATGGTTTGGAGATTGCGAAATATCGCAGTTGGTACCAAGTAAGATTGCAAGTCGAATAGGTATTTCGACTGGATAGTTGAATCTTATATTTAACAACGTCATCTCCGGTACTTCAGGATATGCGGCCGGAGAACCCGCCACCTGGACAAGTACACACGGAAGATTAAGATACACGAGACGTGATGTCTCTCTAGAATGAGTGGTCTTATCCAGCTCTAAATCGCTGGCAGCGCCCCTTTGTTCCTTTGTTTGAGGGCGGCAGGAACACTGGCAGGCCGTTCACTCCAATGATTGTTGCGGAATGATGAGCAGATTCACTGTTTTAGACTACTGCAAACATATTCTATTCCTTGGTTGATTAACCGACCGGAATATAGTTCACGCCTGATGATTTTAGTATTGTGAGCTAGTAAGTTAGCTTGCATGGACATGCAGAAGCACGTATGGTGTCAGAGCAGGATTTTTCGTGTCCGCTTGTTTTGTGTTCACCCCTTGGGTATTTTAGCAAGATGAATTTGTCATACACAAAACAATTTTCCCAATATTTATCATGGTTGCTGCATGCATTTCTGTCATTGAGTATTTTAGCATGTAACGCAGAGTGAGAAAGTGTTAACTTAACGGGAGGAGGTATTAGAGATGCTACCTGTCATTAACCATCATGTCGTTACTTGATAACACTAAAATGCCATCTAGTATACGTTGCGAGTTGTTCGTACACCTGACAGTAAAAATAGGTCCGTTAGATGTCGTTTATCGGTGCGGTGTTTAGCATGCAGAAGTCTCAGCAGTAATAACTTGGACATATGACGCACAGCAGTTCACTGGTAAGTCATCCGCAAGCCTACGCAAGCGTATACCAGCTACGGGCTGACACACGCTACACACCGCCACCTAAAGGTCAACACAAAATGAAGCAGCAATGCTCGTCGCCTATTTATGTGTGTATGCTCTTTTAGCTAAAGTACATGCTCGAACACATATTATGTGCTCCTATAATTTATGTTTTTTCTTGTACTCGAAAAGGCTGATTATGCTAAAAACTATGCGGGCGTTATAGGGCAAACTCGCTTGAAAAGGCCTGACCCTAGTGTGTGTGAAAATACTACTCGACTTGTTTCCTTCTGAAAACTCGTTTTCCACCACATTCTCCCCCACTAAACCTGAAATGTTTCCCAGATTGTGTCAGGAACCCCGACGAGATACCCAGTATCCAACGAGACTTTTTCGGTATTGGAGTGACTTGCAATGAGATCTCATGTTGCTCTCATCGTCTTTTTTTTAGTGGTTGAGTTTTACAGGTTCTTGAACGAGAGAAAATATTTTTTTCTTCTTTTTACGGGGAAGACGGCGGTGAGAAAATCGAACCAGCGACCTTTGCACTGTTCATAATCTCACGTCCTGGTGACGACGCCATTGTGAGGAAGTAGACTAAAAACGTTATGCAACAAATGATACTCGAGTTGTTCACTTCTGAACTCGTTTTTCCGCCACAGTTGTTAATATACGGCCTCGAAAGGCCTGTGATTATCCGAATTGGGATACTTTAGATGGGTTTCGTATGATAAGGTTGGCGCTTTATATTCGGGATAGTCAGAAAATGGATCGGAGGCACGTGCCTCGGATCTCAGAAGCGATCCGGGGCTCTGGTGGAACCTAGTAAAAAGGTACGTCTCTGCTGAGGCTGAGAAAGTGAGTACTCTCCGAGGACGTGCTCAATTGGCAGACCTGCAGGGGACATTCTGGGTCTCCGCCCAATACTCTTACACAGCTCTGTAGTGAGCGGTGAGATTGAAAATTCGAAATTTACTAGGAACTGGTATGGGTAGTGGGTTCATCTATAGTTAGACTGGAGTGTTATAAGGCTTAGCTTGGGTAAGCTATTGGTTCACCTTTTGCAAGCGGTCAAACGGACTAATACACCACTAATCCCTTAACAAATGGCCTCGTCGGCAGAACCATGGGCTTTTCGGGTCGTGGGTTTGAATCCCACCATCCACATTAATAAACTTTTTCGGACTTTCCCCATGTCGAACTTAAACACTACTCTCCCCGGTATCCCCAGAAAATGAAACCGCTTGGATATTGACACGTCCGCCCGTATATCCGACCGACCTGCTATCCCACCGTTTCAGAGGGGGGGGGGGTGATATAAGGCTTAGCTTAGGGTAAGCTGTTGGTTAACCTTTTGTAAGTGGTCAAACGGACTAATACGCCACTAATAACCTTAACAGGAAAGATAATTTTTTTCAGGAAGAATAGGATGTTTGATTAGTTAAGGGAATTGCGAATTCTTCATGAGCAAGAATTCCGTTTTATCCTCTTTGTTATTCGGTTGTTCCACGACGGAATTCAGTTCATCATAAGAAATCACAGTTTTTACCGAAATATGACATGAAGAGACGATTTATGAACCGAGAGGATCCAACGGGAAATTGTACGCTCAAACTCGGTAGTTTGGTAATATTTTCATGAGTTGAGTTATGTAAAGAGGAATGGGATAGCATCCAAGAGATGAAAAGACAAGTGCCAGTTGGAGTCGAACGTAGCAAGGCTAGGCAGAGCTAGGATAGAAGAGTCACGGGAAGGTGGAGAAGAAATGAGTCTTTCCTAGTGGTGGTAGTCTAAGCTGTGGCTTTAAATAGCAGTTATCTGGGGAGAGCCTGCTTTTCCTGCAGGTGCTGTTGAAGTACTCTGTTGTGTTTGTTGGAAAAATGGAAGAGTCGTGCAGCAATTTGGAGAAAAAATAGCAAGGAAAACGACCCACATCGGATCAGTCTGGTCATTTCCCCTGCGGTGCAACATAATTCGAGCCACTGCACTGACACCACGAACACCAGCAATCAGCACACATCTGCATCAGCAACGGAGTCCGCAGTACTCAGTTTCCTCACAGCTCTCGATCTGCGATATCCTGTTTGAGGGAGGGGGGGGTACCATGTAGGGGCGCCGACTACTTCCCTACTACCACAAGCAATTGCCCGGTCTCTCGCATTCCAAAGCATGCAAGCATAATGACGTAACATGGCTTGGACTGATTCTACGATAGCCCCCCAAAAAAACAGCGATTTTCTTTATCGAGCGTTCTCGACAAGAGGAAGGACGCTACGAAACACAACTGTATTAACATTTGTGTATTTTGTTGTGTGCAGAGGCCTATCGATCGATGATGTCGGGGTGTCGAGGGACACCGCATTTCAGGAGATACGGCCGGGAGCTGGTTTCAAAACCGGCGATTTCGTTAAAGAATAGTCGGGTGGGCTACCGTAGTAAGACTCCTTCGCTGTTGGACGCAAGCCCAGGCGTGATTACACCCTCTCATCTTGGCAACAACATTGTTCTAGGCATTTTTTGTCGGGTATCGGGTATTCACGTATTTACGGCTACCACAATTCGACGCCAGTCGACGAGGACTGAGGGAAGAAAATGCTGAATTATTCTCGATAGAAGTGAAGGCATGTACCGTAGGGGGGAGGGGGGAGGAGGGTCCGCTATGTGACCCTGGATCTGAGTTACTGCTGGGAGGAAACGCGAAGAGAGCAGTGCGAGGATAATAAACGGCATGAAGAAAAAAGCTAATACAATTCGGCGCGAGTCGACGAGGCAAGAAAATGCTGAATTTGATCCTTCTCGCGATAAAAATGAAGGCACGTAACGTACAGTGGGGAGGGGGGAGAAGGGGGCGCTATGTGACCTCGGGTCTGAGTTGCTACTGGGAGGGAGGACGAGAGAGAGAGTAGTGCGAGGAAGATAAATAGGATCAAGAAAAAAAAGGGGGAAAAGTACCTAACTTGACGATGGTGTTTGTCTATCGATTGCCATGCGCCACAGCCCAGCACCCAGCAGACAACACACGTTTGTACACCTTACCTCGACGTATATCGCCCTACTCCCCTTTCGCCATTGCTCTGCACACCGTATGCCCCCGCCCCCTTCCCCGTTCCGCATGAGTTCGGAATCCGAGCGTTTTTTTTTTGCTCGTCCTCCGGCGGACGGGGGGAAATTAACAGGACCCTAAAACCCCTCCTTATACTAATTTTCAGTAACTTTGTCCCAAAAACGGATTTCCAGCTGTAAAGGCGTTCAGCTTACCACACTTCCACTCCCACGTGCTTTTATACATGTGCGTCAATTTAGCTCGTTTGTATTCGCAATCCAGCGCCAGCTGGTGTATCCTTTTCAGTTCCCGCGGCAACGGCAGCGCGAGCTGTCCCTACCGGCGGCTACCGTTACTACTCCAGCAGCGCAAGCCGCCGTTGTGTACGGGTGCGTGAGTACGTTGACCCAACTTGGTCCCTAGGGATCAGTTGCGGTGGAGGTTGCCCTCCGGAAGGTCCTCCCTCCGGGTATAGTGTGGGACTTGCGCAAGCTTGCCCACTGACAATCCCCCCGGCGATGAGGAAACAGCCTTCCGCCGGACTTGGTCCAGTTACGGTCCACCCTGTGCCCATTCGGGCATTGGTCCTCGGACCACTCGGAAGAAGCACTTATCACCGAGCACATACCTCCCAGAGAAGAAGTTATACCGACATACCTGCAGTAGTTCGTTGATGCCCTGGTTCACGGCAAACAGAGTAGCCCATACCACCTGACAGTCTCTCCGACGGTCAGAACAAGCAACGAACCATTGGTGTGGGGTGGGGTTTCTGTATAATATCGTACGGCTGATAAAAACGTTATACGAATAGACTAGACTAATCATTTAGTCACTCTTGTTTTGCTTGGGCTCAGTATAGACGCGTGCTACACGATAAAGGTACACCTCTTTTTGGTAATTTTGTTTTCCGAACGACGAGGCTCCTTAACCCGAAAACGTCGGAAATAGGCCATTTTTTTGCACGATTCTCGTCGTGTACCCAGGCCATGGGATTTTTCGTCCGGTATATAGACTATAGCAGTTATATTTTTCCCCAGATCAGTTCTTGGGAGAAGTCTTAAGCTCCCAAATCGAGGAACCTCAGAAAAAAAGTGGTGCACCTCCATCGTAGCACGCGCCTATACCCCCCCCCCGACCCCCGCCCTCCGTTGTCTCACCCCCTATGAAACTGCACTCATATTTCTGGGGTCAAGGCTACTGGGAATTGCTGTGTGTGTGTGTTTTTTTTTCCGCGTGCCACGATAGAGGTGCGCCACTTTTTTATTATGAGGTTTCTCAATTTAGGAGGTTAAGACATGTCCTTCTTGACCCAAAAACTGATTTTAGAAGGAAAAAAAAGAAATCGACCTACGCACCGGATGAAAACTCCTATGGCGCCTATTAATAGGTATACAACGAGAATCATGAAAAAAAATTACCTATTCCTGACGGTTTGGGGTTAAGGAGCCCCGTGATTCAGAAAAAAAAATCGCCAGAAAGAGGTATACCTTAATACTAATCCCGACGATTTTGGGTCAAGGAGCCCCGTCATTCAGAAAACGTTTGCGCCAGAAAGAGGTATACCTTAATACAATTTACGACGGTTTTGGGTTAAGGAGCCCCGTCATTCAGAACACATTATCGCCAGAAAGAGGTATACCTTAATACTATTAACGACGATTTGGGGTTAAGGAGCCCCGTCATTCAGAAAACAAAATAGCCAAAAAGAGGTAGACCTCTATCGTAGCACGCGTCTTTTGCGGTGCGCGGTACGTGAAAGGGCCAAGCAGGTCTCGGAGCTGGTAGCGGGGAGTCGATTTTTTATTCCGCGGACCCATGCGACCGACGCAAAACCGCGCGATCGATTGATTAGACGATGGCCGATTGGCGGAAGGGAGAAACGAAAGTTCACATAGTCGCAATTAGACTACGAAACACACTCCACCAGCTAGGGCCGTTGTATCGACCAATTTCGTAAAGGCGGGACCCCCCCCCCCCCTCCCCTGCTCTTGTTATCTACCAGGCACAAGCACATCTTCTCGTATTGACACGAAAACTGATCAAAGGCAAACGCATGTCTAACGGGTTATAATATGAGTAGGTAACGGCCTTTAGAATGTATACGAACCGCTCAAAACCTGAACCGCGTTCACAACTTACTGCGCCAGCTTCGACAAGATGGTTTAACAATGCCAGTACTTGACTTCAAACCTCAACCATAACGTCGACCTTATCTCCCGACCAACCGCCGCCTCCAGGGTATGGTTCTCGAGTTGCAACTACCATTAAGCGTGTATGCACTACTCCTATATTAGAATACCCCTTTATGTGGGATCACTCACTCACGGCATTGCAGCGTCAATGCCGTTGGGTTGATCTTGCCTAGGTGGACATCCTTTTCTTATGGTGGAATGTCGGTACATTAAGAAGATAAACGTTACCAGCGATGGGCCGCGCCATCGGCCGTTCGCTCGGTCAGTCCCTCATTTACTTACGCTACACCATGTGTGATTTCTTTTAAATGTGTTTTCACGGGCTGTCCTGCACCCCAACTTACAACAGGAGCTGACAACGGTGGGAGGTCTCGTTCACCCGCGTGGGAAGACCGTATACAACGGCAGCTTGCGCTGCCGGGGTTGTAACGAAGACCACTGATAGGGACAGCGTACGCTATACCTACAATGGGACCCGAAGGGTGCGCCAGCTAGCGTTGGGTTGCGAAAGCAACTGAGTTAAATCGACACACGACGCGTATGAAAATACGTGGAAGTGTGGTGAGCTAAAGCTTTATTTTTGCCCATCCGCCGGAGGATAAAAAATAAAATAAAAAATAGACAGACAGAAACATCTACCTGGTATCAACACGGGTTGCTGCTTGTCGACATACGTATGCGCCTGTTGGCCACCGCAGCCCGCGCTGCCGCGACCACGGCAGCCGTAGGTCGCGTCAGCTTGCGTTGCCGTTGCCACTTTGTCGTCTGAGGTCGCGGCAGCCTACGCTGCCGATGCCACCAAAGCACCGTTGCCCAGGCGACCAAGTCCACTGAACACGACACAGACGCGGAAGTGTAGTGAGTTTAAGCTTCATTGCTACCCATCTCCCCGGAGGATTACGAAAACTACAAGAGTATGCGTGCTGCCAAGAGTAACATTTGATGCCCAGTCGGGCTGGAAAATAAAGTAACGTGATTGATTGGTGAGTCATTCTACTGTAAGGGGGTGTACCTCGTCTGCTAAGGCTCCCAACGTGAGATGCTCCACACCCCGCCCAAAACTGAGGTGCATGTACGCGCAATCGAAAAACGACTCAGGAGAAACGGAGAAAAACTCCCCGAAAAAAATCCGGGGATCATGCTGAAGGAGTTTACCGGTGTTTTCGACCGCCCCGCCGTGTAAAACGCGTGTTTTCGGCCTAGAAATACATTTCTCAGGGACCAAAATTAATTTCCCACAAAGTGGTCTTATTCATAGTATAAATCAAAGTAGGGCGTAACAAATAAGGATCGTACATAGCATGCATCACGCTCATTGTTAAAGCTCATGCTGCACAGTGTCCGAGGGCAAACAAAGACCTTTCTCCATAATACTACATGCTTGATGGCGGGTTCCGAAAACATTATTCGGACGGTTCGGCCGCTACGCGTATTCACGCTTGATCCCCCCCAACCTGTGCATATGTAGCGCCATTTCTCCTGTTTCGGAAGAATAACCATCTGCTCCCGACGTTTTCGTTGTCACAAGTTAGAGATACCAATACACCGTAACCACTGAGAATTAGCAGTCAGCGCTGACTGCTATGAGAATTAGCAGTCAGCGCTGACTGCTATTTAGCTCAGTGTTTATGATTTGCACCCAACAAAACCCCACTTTAGTTTTTCTGGCAGTACCTATCACTGACATCACCAAGTGCCACCGTTCATAGAGGAGAGAAGTGCAGTAAGTCATGCCTGCTCGGCATCTCTACGGACTACCAGATACTACTGACTACTGCTGTAGTGAGGCAAAAACGCCTACAAAGGTGGCAAAGTATGCCGACAGACAACAACCCATCCTGTAACCGACAGACAAGACAGACAGACAGACAGACAGGCTGCTAGAAACACCCCTTCAAGTTCTCTCCCACAGAACGCTCCTCGCGGGCTCCAAAACGCTGCCCGTACCTTCTAAATGGAAACACAAGAAACACCCACCCACCCACCCACCCACCTACTACAATGAATTATACTACTGACGTACGGTATGTCCTCACGAGTCATGCTATACCTGGTACGCATCCATAGACACACTAAAACATACCACTCCGTCAGGAAGTGTAACGACCGTTGGTAAACTCAATTACCTGGCACTACCTAAACGGTCTTAACATCTCCTGTGGCAGAGGGATAGCAGGTACAGCACAGCCAAAAACATCCAGCGCAAAAAAACAATAAAACCAAACCAAAAAGCGACAACAGCAACATCACCAACGCTCTACCAGGGAGACATATGAGGGTTAGAAAGCTCCAGCTTCGGCACGTTGTGGTACGAGGTGTGCAGGAGATCCCAACCGCCTCCCGCCCCACCCCCCTCTCCCCCCGGCCCCCATCCCGCTCCCACCCCCGCCCCCCCTTCCGCACCAACACCAACACCGACCCCGCCACCCCTCAACTGGCGGTACACCGCGTGCACCAGAGGGTTTTCCTGGGGATTTCGCGGCGTTCGCTTGCTCCTCAGCACCTCAGACACATTCTCCACCCTGCGGCGCGTGTCTCGCGGTCCTTCCTTCTTGGGCTTAATCTGCCCCCCCCCGTTAACGCAGCCCGAGGGGCATGCCATCACCTCTACCAGGTGGTAGGGGCACTTGCCCCGCCTGGCCTTGGCCAGGATAGACTGGATGTTTCGGAAGCCGTAGGCGTAAGCGAACCGGAGGACGACTCGTCCGTTAACCTTAAGTAGTTTCGTATTTTTGTTGGTGTTGGTCGGGCGGGAGGGAGGGAGGGAGGGAGGGAGGGAGGAAAGTCAGTGAATGAGGAAAAGTAATGAGCATAAGGAAGTAAGGAAAGAAGGGATCCGAGGGTCTAAGGTCGTAAGACTGCAGCCATGCATGATATGAGTACCCCCCACCCCCCCCCCCCTCCCCCAACGGCCTTGCTGTTGCTGCTAACCTCTCGCTAGCGCTACGAACACACGACAACGTTACCACCCGAGTGAGGCAAACCACCAAGCTTCACCGCCACCCCTACGCCCGTAGACGCAAACGCCTTGTTAATATTCAACGGTCCCGAGGGCCCTCGAGCGCCCCCTCTACCGTGGCACGCCCCCGCGTGCCCCTGACATTACCCCCCAAACGACTCAACCCGACAGGACTCACCTCTAAGCTCGTCTCCCGGAAGTCAGAGTTGCGCCCCTCTCGGTACACCAGCGGCCGCCCTGCCAAGTCGACGCCAAACAGTCGGAGCGCCGCGTATCTGAAAACATGCTCTAAGTAACCACCGGAGCCTCCACCCGCCGCCCCCTCCCCCTCTACGCCTCCGTACAACGACAACCCATCCGCGCTAACGGCCGCTTGACCAGATGGAAACCCCGGGGCGAGGGGTTTTGACAGGTCGAAGAGCGGATGACTTCGGAAAAAGTCGCCGACCGCGTCGGTTGGCGGCGGCGGTGGGATTGTGGGAGGGTGAAATTCGAAAGCGAAGCCGTCATGCTGCGGGTATTTACCACCCTTGGCGGTGTTGGGGTCGGTGTTGGTATAGGTGTTGGTGATGTTGGCGTTAGTGTTGGTGTTGGTGTTGGCGTTAGCGTTAGCCGTAGCGTTAGCCCCAGCGCGTTCTTCGATAAGCTCCAGCACTTCCGCGGTGGTAAGGACAAGGTCGACCTCCGCCTCGCCGTCAAGGTCGTCGTGCCGGAAATCCTTTCGAGACGCCTCCAACTTCTTGTCGTAGCACTGGGCGATGGACGCGTGGAACACCCTGGGACGCGGTGCGTCCGCGTCCTCCCCAACCTCGTCCATTTCTTGCACCATTGGTACTGGTGTTGCTGCCGTTGTTGGTGTTGATGTTTGTGTTGGTGGTGTTGGTATTGATGTTGCCGGCGTTGTTGGTGGCGGTGATGCTATTGATGTTGATGTTGGTGCTGCAAGAGAAGGCGGAGGGAGACCCCAAGCCTGTGGAAGCACGCGCTTTGCGAGCACTCCCATTATCTGCAGGTCGGGGGCGGGGGAGGAAGGGCAAAGAGCAACTATCTAAAACTCGATCGTGAAGTGCGTCAAGATATACCCTGATATCTGGTATAAGAAAAGGATGCACCTCAGGATTTGGACGGGCCCCTTTCACCTCCTTTACATCGCACCCTTGTATTGAGGAAAAACTACACGGGAAAAGGGTGGTTTTTCCCTGTTAGTAAAGGGTTACTCGGGGCAGCAGTACGGGGAGGGGCAGCAACCATGTCACCATTGGGGGTAGGGGGGTGTCCTTGGCACTGCAGTAGACAAACACGAAGCCATTGACTGACGGTAGGTGCTGTTATTGCCTGCGTGCAGTAGACATGCTACTTCGAAGTGCTGTAGGTACAGTAGGTGCTATTGCCGTATGTAGTACATCCCTATCTTCAGTACTGCAGTAGATCCTACAGCATTTGTGCAGCAGACCCTACTGCTTTTGCTAGATGAAACATTTTTTACGTCAAGCACAACTGCTGTAGATACTAGTCCTGTTTAAGAACAAGAGATGTTACTGCCGTTAAGCATAGCTGCTAGTAGTGCTGTTGGTAGCGAAAAGGCTCAATTATGTCAAGCACAACTGCTGTAGTCTACTGCTAGAACAACAGATGCTTCTGCCCGTGAGCAGCAGATGGTACGATCGCAGAGAAAAGGCTTATGCCACGCACAGCGGAAGTGCCGTAGATGCTACTGCGTTTAAGAACGACATATGCTACCATACTGCCGAGTTGTTCATGCGGAATTGGCATGAAAAGGAGAGACGCAAAGCTGCAGAGCGACGCGCAAAGGCTGCGGCAGCGTCATCCACCGTTGGCATCTCTAAGCGGCCGGGGGGAGGGGGAAGGGGGGGGGGCGGGGAGGGGACTGGGGGATGGGGGGAGGGGGGAGGGGGGGAGGGGGGAGGGGGAAAGGGAGGAAGGGGGGAGGGGCGGAAGGGGGAGCGTCATGTCCAAGAGACTGAAGTCTGGGTTTGGCCATCATCGTATTGAAAGTTGTGGGCTTTCTAATGGCCATCACAAGATAGCATAAGACCGCCCTGACTTCTTCGCCATGTTGCGTTCTCTCCCAGGTGCCATTGATGATGGACGTGATACCCTCTGTTAGCCCAATGCCATTCTTAGCCAGTTCCTAGGGTCTGCTAGTATGACATTTTTCTTTCTTTTTCTATTTCTTTTTTTCTTTTTTTCTCTTCTTCTTTCCTTGCTTTCCTGTCTTGTCTTTTCTTGCTTTTCTTGTCTTTTTCTTCTCTTTGCTTGCCTTTTTCGTCTTGTTTCGTTTTTTCTTCTCTCTTCTTTCCTTTCCTTCATCTTTTCTTTTCTTTGTTTCTTTTTCTCCAATTGACTTATGCCTGTCGTGCGTATGCGTAGTGATAGATACTACGTGTAATATATACGTGGTAGTCTTCCTTGGGTGGCAATCGGAATATTTGGTTTCTCCAGGCGTGAGTAGTGAGACGTATGCACCGGCCTGGACCTGGCACATCGTAGACTGACTCCCGATTTCACTTTTATATATTTCTGGTGGAGGCCTGAATTGCGTCAGCTGTGATATATGCGTGTACCACCTTTGGGTTGTGTGTGTTTTTCCCTGGGGTATTCCTCAGCTCCAGAGTGACTGGAGCCTGTCCTGTGACCACGGACTTGATTATGCGAGTTAATGTGAGAACAACAACAACAACAACAACATACTGCATCTGCACCGCAATAGAAGTTACGGCAAAGAGAGTATTGGTAACAATCGGTCATCACTTGTTCAGTTCTCTGAACTAGACAATATTGGATAGCTCGACCTTTTACAGTTACAAAAAATCTTACCGCAAAATTTGGAAGCAACTTTTCTCCAAATACGTGGGGTGAATATCTAAAGGGGCAGTGTTAAAGGTAGTATTACTGTACCTGCTGCGGCGACTTCACCGTGCTCATAAACGGTAGGGCCTCCGGCGCGGTCTTCTCCGCGTAGCACACCCAGCCCGGACACGCCGACGTCAGCACCAACAGCTCTCCCGCCCCCCTGGCCGCTCCCCCTGTAGCACTCGTCCCCCCCCCCTCCCCCCCCCCCGTACGCCTCCTCCTCCCGCCGACATTCCCAAAGCAGCGTCACCGCCACCACCACCTTTACTACCACCAACGCCGTTAATAGCAACAGATCCACCGCCTCCTTCTCCTCCCACGCGATGATCGTCTCGCCAAGCGTCCCCGCCCTCGAACGCCGAAAAAACGCCCCCATCTCCAGAAACCCTTTCCTCCTCCTTCCCCACTTCAACATTAAACCTACGAGTCGAAGATAAGGCTACGGTGGGCGGGGGCGCCGCCCATGGAGGGGGCGGAGGGGACGGCACAGCCCGCTCCGCCCCCGCCACCTCCTGAGCGCCGTTGGAAACCCCGCGATAGCGGTAACGACGCACGAACTCCTCCCCCGCCTCCAACAGGGAGAAATCGGAGCCAAGCGAAGCGTCCACTAGATAGTGGACGCCTTCCCCCTTAAGGAAGGTCAGTAGTCGCGCCTGGGTTTCCGCAGGGGAAAGACCGAAGCGCTCCGCTAGGGAGGCTCGGGCTTGGGGCGTGATCGACGCTATAATTACGGCGTACCTGGGGTTTGGAGGGAGGGAGGGGGGGATGGGGATGGGGGATGGGAGGATATGACAATACATTGGATATTAGATTGTGAACGGCACACGAATGTCTGGAAAAGCAAAAGCAAGAAACCACGCCCGACACAGAGGAGGCGCCGCGAGTACTACCAGTGCCCAGCGGGTAGAGAAAGACGTTTTAACACATGATAATTATTCTTACAAAAAGCACGTTTTTATCTTCATGTTTTATCGTTTTTTTATTCGTCTACTGTAATTTCTTCTCTGGGTTGTTGTTTGCTGTGTTGTTCGTACATGGTACGCTGACAAGCATTTGATTTAATTTGTTCATTTGCGATTATTTTATTAAATTAATTCTGACGTCAGCTGTGAGTTCGACAAAGTTAGGGGCGATACTCATCTTTGCAAGCTGCGTCATAATTGTTTTTGATTTCTCTGTTTCATAGTCTGTGCCCACAGAAATGGTATCGCTCCAGGATCAAGAATCGGGATAAACACAGCAGTGTGTCCTACTGATGACGTTGGGTAGAAAGAGCCAAGTTTATGTTCAGTAGGGTTTGTGGATTCCGGGTAAGGGTATGGGGGTCTTACAGAACTTCCAGAAGTTTCGGGCACGGGTATGAAAGTGTTACATATATTCCAGAAGTTCCGGGTATTGTGGCGCGGGCGTACAGAACTCATAGAAATTGCGGCGGGTACGAAAGGTGCTGTACCCGTACCCGGGTATTGTGGCACGGGGTGTACAGAACTCACAGAAGTTCCGGGTACGGGTATGAATATCCTACAGAACTAACATAAGTTCGGGTACGGGTATGAAAGTCTTACAGAACTTCCAGAAGTTCCGGGTATTGTCGCACGGGCGTACAGAATTTACAGGAGTTCCGGGTACGGGTATGAATGCCCTACAGAACTTACAGAAGTCCCGGGTACGAGTAATACCCGGGTAAATGCACACCCCCCTGGGGGGAAGTTCGATTTGAAGTGGAGGATGTAATTCAACTTGCATGGGTGGCATGTTCTCACTGGGCCAATGTCCCCGAGGCAATCTGTCGTAGACTTACGGGAATTATGAGTTATCGACGAAACCACCGAGAGAGGCGATTAATCGTGAACCTCAATGAGTGGCGACCGGGGCAACAGCCGCGCTCACGGCTATATTGCGCTATGATCATACCATAGCGCACCCCGGCTGTGGAGCTTCAAAACAAATAGTGGCGGTCGCAAGCCCATATTGGCCACCACAGGTCGATAAGCCAAGTGCCGCGACAAAGAAGAAGCGAAACTACCGAAAGCATATAAGATACTTCTAGACGTCGATGAGTGCTGCATCGCCGTTACGGCAGATCTATGTATTATTCCGATTGGAAAAACATTGACAATGCGCAATACGTGGTTCCCGATAGGCGCCAAATTCGTACCAGGGATGTTTCCAACAAATCGAATCGAATTTAATTCAATTGATGAACAATTAATATTTGTTATTCAAAAGTGTCCTTCGTTGATATAATACGTGCCCGCGGGTTAGAAACGAAAGAAAGATGGACAGGACCAACAGTAGGTGCTACTATCATGTACGATACGTACTGCTACTGCTGTACATTCGATGTTCGGTTGGTTTCACCGACGACAAGATATTACATCATAATAGAATGCATGATACACTCTTTGGGTTATTAAACCAAAATTAATGTAACAAAGGTATACCCGTACCCCGGGTATTGTTTGTGCCACAGTCTTACAGAAGTAACAGAAGTTCGGTTAAGGTATGGGGATCTTACAGAACTTACAGAAATTCCGGGCACGGTACGGAAGTGTTACAGAACTCACAGAAGTTCCGGGTATTGTGGCACGGGCGTACATAACTCACATACCTGGTACGTTTGAAAAATGATATACCCGTACCCCGGGTATTCGTGGCACTGGCGTACAGAACTTCCAGAAGTTTCGGGTACAGGTATGAAAGTCATACAGAACTTCCACAAGTTCCGAGTACGGGTATGAATGTCCTACAGAACTCACAGAAGTTCTTTAGAGGGTAATACCCGGGGTAAATACCCCGGGTATGGTTTGTGCGTACCCTACAGAACCCAACCTTGGAAAGAACCAATTTAATGTGAAGACAGCACACACGGTCAATGAGCGGGGTGCGTTTTCCGTTTCGCCGTTTCACAGCGTCGCTTGTGACTCCGCCTCCCCGTCTGCTACGCCTACTCTCCCTGCCTCTCTCCCGTCCCCGTCCCCACCCCCTTACTGTACCTTCCCGATTTGACCGCCTCCTGCAGCCTGCCAGCGCTCTGCTGGGTGATCAGCACCGTCTCGGCCGAGGTAACGCAGCCGCTGCACGCGAGGCAATCGTCCAGGGACACTTTAGCCGCCTGGCTGCCCCCCGTGGCTCGAATTAGGTCGGGCTTCTTCGGTGACTCTTCCACCATCATCGCCTGCGGGGGTGGGGGGGGCACATCGCTACATCACTCCGTAGAGTTCTTGAGTTATTCGATAAGTTGACGTACATTATATTATACACGTACAATCGCCCGCGCGATGTGCAGGAGTTATCATAGCTACACCACCAACTCTGCAGGCCGCGTGAAGTCAATAATGTCACCATGGGCGAGTCCGTCTGTACTATCGTAGCCGGTGCAGTCACATACCCCGTAAACAGCAAAGACACAGGTTGACGGTCATTTGTTACCTTTGTCCCGTCAACTAATATAAAGGCGTAATGTACTAAGTTTACGTACTCTTCGTGTGTGACCGTCAAGGGACAAGAACGCCGTCAATCCTGTCAATCGCCATCCCCGACCGCACGAACAACCTTCTCAGGGCATCTAGACTGTAGACGAAACACAGATCCATCTTTGGCCTCTGGGACCGCCTTGGGTATCGGTACTGGTGCTGCTGAACAGCAATACGAACATTTTACCTGCACTGCGTCCAGAGGACCGGGGCCTTCATCATCCTCCAGCATAAGTTGCATTGGAGCGTTGCCTGGTTTAACTTCCTCTGCTGCTGCTGTTGCTTTTGCTGCTACAGGCTTGGCATCAGGCAATACGAAGAGCGGATTGATGCACGCTTGCCCCGGCGCAATGAAGTCATCCAGATCATCGAGAAACACAGATGCCATGTTATCCAGCCAGAGGTCTAACCTAAGATGCGTACGTACGGCAGAGACGAGACGCTGACGAGAAAGCGAAAACATCTTAGCCATGGTTCTGTATAGATGTTGTAGGGCGTTGTAGTGCTGGGAGACCAGGGGTAGAAAATTCAAATTTTGGCTCGTGGCAACCGTTTTTCGGCGACATTGTCGGGTAGGACAACACCGTACACGCACTATCTGCGATTGTTTTGACAACTCAAGCTGTGACCCTGATAAGCCTGCTGGAGGTCTTCAAGGAAAGGAGCGATGCTGGGCTGTTTTCGTGGAGTTCTATTCTGAAATCTGATCGTCGAGTATTTGGAGCAAATTCCAGTACGTGAAGGAAGCGGGAGAGGGGTAGGGGTTGCGAGAGGAGAGTCCTCGGTAGGCCTTGGGCTCACGGCCGAGAGGGAACATCACCGAAAGACCCTTGTGCCTGAGCTCTCGCAGGGGAGTCCCGGCTCAAGTGTAAGGTGAGGGTGACGCCGTGTGGCTGTCTTTAGCGGAACCTTCGGTGCTCGACGACAAAAGGCGCGATGGTTCTCATGTTTTACCCACTTTTTCTGTTTTTCGACCCTTTTCGTCCCATACTGTACCTGGTATGATAGAGTGCTACGTACTGGTCAAACATGCTCGCACTCACGCATGCATTGATATGGGTTTGCGACCTGCGACGCTGTCGCTCACAGTGTGCCCGAGTTCGCGCACTCGCACAGCAGCAGACTACATAGCCAGTAGTAGCTGCTGCTGCTGTGCAGCTTTTTGTTTGATCGTTTTCTGTATCCTTTTAAGGATGTGATTGCTGGCCAGCTAACCCCGTGGTCCGCCACAGCAGCGGGATGCACGCTGGTTGCCCGGGAGAGGCACGGCAGCGGCCGTTTGAGGTACATACAGACGTCGTTGTTTTCGTTGAAGAACACCGGAACTTACCCAGAACCCTGTCGCACAAAACACACTTTGCTGCCACTGCTGTGTGGTATCGCAATCGATTATCAAGAGATGACATGACTATCGCGTTCATCGATACTACATAACAGATAGTAACAGACAAACATATAGCAGTGCAGCTGTGCACGGCAGCAGCTTACGACGCTTGGTACATTCAGCACTGGTATTTTTTGCCACGAATGCCAGAAGAGCAACACCTACGCCGCGGTACCGCTTGTCCTACGGCCTGCTTACCTGCATGAAAACCATCCGTGACCCACCCGAGCCGTTCCCTGTGTTCCCTTCCTTCCCGGCCTTGCCCCTCGCTTCCCCATTTGCAGATGAGGAGGAGCAGGGCTCCGTCGAGGTCAGCGCTGTCCCCCACCCCCGCCGGTCGCCGCGATGGTGGTAGTGGTGGTGGTGGTGGCGGCCACGGAGGTGGTAGTGGCGGCGGCGGCGGTGGTGGCGGCGGTGGGGGGAGATTCTTGTCGCCTGGCAGGACAAAGGTGCAAGCCTCGCAGGTGTGTGGTGGTGTTGGTGTTGGTGTTGGTGTTAGTGGTGGTGGGAGGGTAGGGGTGTTGTTGGTGTTGGTGTTGGTGCTGGTGCTGGTGTTGGCGTTGGTGTTGGTGATGTTTATGGTGGTGGTGGTCGTGACCGTGTTGTTGGTGTTTTTGTTGGTGGTGTTAGTGTTGTTGGTGGTGGTGTTTGTGTTGTTGGTGGTGGTGCTGGTGTTGGCGTTGGTGGTGAGGATGGTGTTGCTGGTGCTGGTGCTGATGCTGGTGTTGGTGATGGCGGTGATGGTGTTGATGTTCGTAGGGTTGTCGGGGTTGTGGTGGTGTTGATGTAGTAGGTGTTATTGGTATTGATTTTGGCGTTGATGTTGCTGGCGACGGTGTAGGTATATGTTGATGTGTGGTGGTGTTGGTGGTGCTGGTGTTATATTGTGTGTGGGTATGAGTGTTGGTTGTAGTGTTGTTGGTAATGTGTGGTGTTTGTATTGGTGGTGGTTGTGTCGAGGGGGGGGCGTCGAGTGACTTAATAATAGGCGAAACGGCGAAATGACTACGCGTCCCATGTTCGAGCGTTTGCTATTACGTCGTAGTGCTGTTGCAGTACGTGCGTCAACCTCAATGGACTTATTTTGATCCCCTCGTCTCCTCCCCGTCCTCTCGCCTCCTCTTCCCCTTTCACCCCCGTTCCTCTCCCTCCCTACACCTCCCACGCCCTCCCTCCTGCCCCTCTCCTCCCCGCGGCCCCCCACCCTTGTGCCCCTCTCTTCCCCTCCCCCCCCCCCCCCCCGCCCCCTTCCCCCCCCCCCATTCCCCCACTTACATCCTCAGGAGATGAAACGTATCAACACGGCAGCGATCCTCCAGGGAAGCGTTAACGTTGTACGTGCCCCTCTCCTGGGGTGCCTTACCGTGCCGAGGGGGGGTGGACTGGTCGTAGGGGCGTTCAAGCTGCCAGGGGGAGCGAAGAGATCGGGAGAGAGCAAAAATCTTCTTCGAAAAAAGGTGTGACCGCTTTACCCTACCAAAATGAGGAGAGCTGCTATAATGAAATCGAAAAGTGGCCGTAGAAAATATGACAAAACAGCGTTCCACGTACTCTCTAGATCGCACCTAACCCCCCCCCCTCCTCTGATTGTCAACGCCTCCAACAGTCTCTAGGAGTGAGGCAACCTGTCCTAAACATTTTTTTTTTTGGAAAAAATGTTAAGATGTCGAAAACCGGTTGTAGAAAATGCGATAATAAGTCACTCTATGAACTCGGTCGCAACCCAAGCCCACCTCCTCCCCCCGTCTAAAAACGCCGATGCCTGCTATTACGGGGGACCCTAGTAAATAGGACCTACGGTGGACACAAAAACCTACATATTCATCTATTTTTACTAACAGTATGTGGTCCTATTTACGATCGTCCTCCGTAATAATAACGTCTCTGGGGGTGAGTAGACCAGCCGCTTTCATGATATGTCGGGGTTTGGACCGCCCACCTCCCCCGGCGTTCTTGTAAGAAAGCTATCTAGGTCGCACCTAACCCCCCCCCCCCCCTCCCCCCCTCCCTCCCCTGATCGCCCACGCCTTCAATAAGTCTCTAGGAGTGAGACGACCGGTCGCTTTCATGACATCGTCGCGGTTCAGGCCGCCCAGTCCACCGGATGCTCCCGTAAGTGGGGACTTCGTTCTGCAGGAAGGGGAGGGGGGCGAGCACGACGAAGACAAGACTGAGGCTGCCACAACAGAGGAGGCCGATACTTTTGAGCCGCTGGTGCTGTGGGAGGCGGGGCCTGGGGAGGAGGACCACAGGATCAGCGTGGACCCCCGGCTGTGCAAGTGGCTCAGACCGCACCAGAGGGAAGGGGTGCAGTTCATGTTCGAGTGCGGTGAGTTTGGCGGAGGGGGGAGGAGGAGCGTAGGGGGGGGGCGGGGGGGGTGGGGGGAGCGGGGGCGTGGTGGGAGCGGGGGGTTTAGGGTGGGAGAGGCGGGTGGAGTTGGAGAGGAGAAGGGAGAGGCGGGGGAGGGGAGGAGCGTTGTTTTCTGTGACCGGAGGGAAGCGATGCAGTTCACGCTCGCGTACGGTGAGTCATCACGAATGGAAAAGAGGTGGGGGTGGGGGGCGGGAAATCGGATATAAGGGTACGTTTCTTTTTGTTTCTGTTTGTAACTTTCGCACGAAAAGTAATGTGCATGCTAGATTTTATGGCAGATGCGGGCTCTCGCACGTCGATGTATGTTTTCATCTTGCTTGTCAGCCCGCAGCCGCGCGTGCTCTCTCCCGTTTGTTGGTTTTGCCACGCTCTCTGCATCTCCTGGCGTTTCGATGCAGTGGTTTTTCTCTCGTTGTGTTAAACACCGCCTTTGCTGTCGTCTGTCCCCCACCTCATCCCCACGCCCCGCCCGCTCCCAAGTGATGGGCATGCGCGAGTTCGAGGGGAACGGGTGCATCCTTGCAGATGACATGGGTCTCGGCAAGACCCTGCAGAGTATAGCCGTGCTCTGGACCCTGCTCAAGCAGGGCAAGGAGAAGGGCCAGCCGGCGGTACGGAGAGCGATAGTGGTGTGCCCCACCAGTCTAGTGAAGAACTGGGAGGCGGAGATTGACAAGTGGCTTAAGGTAAGGGTCAGGGCGGTGGGAGGGGGTGTAATAATCGTATCATGAACGTCCGTAGTCCGTAGGGCCGTAGACCCTCGCATCCCTACAATGACTGAATGGGGCCCGTAGGGTTTTCACCCACCAGGCAGGCTTTGCTCACGGGGGGGGGGGGGGGGATGTGCCGGAGGTTTGGGTTTGGGACTGGGGTGGAGGGGGTAGGGAGGGTTGTGGAAGGGGAGGTCCGGAGAGCGAGAGTCGTCTGCTCCACCATTCTCATCAAGAACTGGGAAGCGGATATTGGTATGTGTTTCAAGATACTGTAATCGGGGGACGGAGGGAGGGGGTGGGGGGGGGGCGGGGGGGGGAGGCGTCTGGAGAGCGAACTCGTAGTGGTCTGCCCCACCAGCCTGCCAGCCTTATCAGGAACCGGGAAGCGGAGATTGATACGTGGCTTAAGGTATGGTCATTAGAGGAGGCGGGAGGGGGGGGGGGGGGGAGGATGGGGAGAGGGCGAGAGGATGAGGGGGGGTGTGAGAGGAGAGGGGGGCGGGGGGCGGGGGGGGGGGGAGGGTGATCTTTTTTGGTTCGAGTGTAGCTGGCTGTCGTTTTGTTGCGATTCGGCTAAGTTTCGGTTCGCGTGAATGTAACTGTCTACCAGTTGTCCCTTCGTGACCCGTCACTAATCACAATCACGGGTCCTTTCGGATTCAGCTTCCCTTCGTTTTCATTTGACAATTCTTGTTTTTCTTATGCGCTCCCACTGTTACTTCGTTTTTTTCGCTGTTTTTTTGGGGAACTCCCATCCCGCCTTCACAGGGAGACTGCCGCGTGATCGCCCTGAGCGAGACTACTAGAGACCAGGTGGTGCAGAGCATCAACCTCTTCCTCGCTAGCATGATCTACAGGGTGCTCATCGTCTCCTATGAGGTGGGCCAGCAGACTATCAGATGTGTCATGCCGACGACAAGGGTCAGGACTACGGTCTGGCACCACTCGGAGTAGGGGCAGACGGCTGCTGGGAGCTACCAACGCCAGCTTTAACCCCAACCCCAACTCCAAAACTAACCATGATCGATAGACGTTCAGGTTCCACTCCAAGTGGTTCTCCGTAAATACCGCCAACTGCTTCGACCTGCCAATGTCAAGCCCAACAACCCCAACCCTACCCCGCGCCCTAACCCTAACTCTGATCCGCAGACGTTCAGGCTCTTCTTGAAGCGGAGCTGCGCTATCCCCAAGCTTAACCCCAGCAACCCCAACCCTACTAACTCCACCCGAACCCTGGCCTCAACCCGAAAATTCCTAATCCCAACCCTATCCCTGATCCGCGGACGCTCGGGCTCCACTCTAAATGGTTGTACGCGAAGGCCGACGGCTTCTGCGACCTTCTCATCTGCGACGATGCCCAACTCTATCCTCGATGGCAACACCCACCCCAGCGCCAACGCTAACGCCAACGCCAGCCCCAACCCTAGACGCATGCTACGCTAGAGGTGCACCATGTATGTGTTCTGAGGCTCCTAACCACTTGAGGAGCCCTGGATACCTCGCAGACAAAAGCTAATTCGGAGAAACTTAAAAGTGCTCTCCGATGAACAATCCCATGACCTAGGTAAAATACGAAACATATCGCAAAAAAAAGAACGGGTTTCCGACGGTTTTGGGCTAAGGAGGGTTAAGGAGCCCCGCCATTCGTAATTGGTTTTTCAGCCGAAATTGCTACCTCTGTCGTAGCACGCGTCCCTACATACCGAACACCAACCGTAACCTCAACCCTAACCCCAACCCTAACCCCAACTCTGATCCGCAGACGTTCGGACTCCACTCTAAGCGGTGGTACGCGCCTGCCGACAACTTTTGCGACCTCCTAGTCTGTGACGAGGCCCAACTCTGTTCTCATCGCCAACCCTAACCCCAACCCTATATTCCCAACCCTAAATTCCCAATCCCAACCCCAGCTCTAACCCTAACCCTGATCCGCGAACGTTAAGGCTCCGCTCTAAGTAGTTCTACGCGAAGGCAGACAGCTGGTGCGACCTCCCGATGCCAACCCCGACCTCAACCCTAACCCCAACAGCCCCAACCCCAACCCCACCCCTATATCCAACCCCAACCCTAACCCTATTCCGAACCCTAAGCCCTGGTCCGCAGACGTTCAGGCTCCCCTCTATGCGGTTCTACGCGCCTGCCGACAGCTTCTGCGACCTAATATGCGACGAAGCCCAGCTCTGTCAACCCCAACCCCTATCCTAAAACCCCAACCCCAACGCTAACCCTTACCCTGATTCGCAGACGTTTAGGCTCCACTCTAAGCGGTTCTACGCGAAGGCAGATAGCTGATGCGACCTTCCAACGCCAACCCCAACTCCAACCCCAATCCCAACAGCCTCAACCCTAAACCCAACCGCTCCAACCCCTACATCCCCAACCCCAACACCCCCAACCCTAACCCCACCCTTATCCCTCACCCCAACCCCAACCCTAAATCCTGATCCGCAGACGTTTAGGCTCCACTCTACGCGGTTCTACTCAAAGGCAGATAGCCGGTGCGACCTCCCAACGCCAACCCCAGACCTAACCCCAACAGCCCCAACTAGAAACCCCAATCGCTCCAACGCCAACCCCAACCCCAACCCCATCCCCAACCCTAAATCCTGATCCGCAGACGTTTAGGCTCCACTCTAAGCGGCTCTACGGGAAGGCAGATAGCGGGTGCGACCTCGCAACGCCAACCCCAACTCCGACCCCAACATCTCCAATCCCAACCCCACCCCTAACCCTATCCCCGGTCCTAAACCCTGACCCGCAGACGTTCAGGCTCCACTCTAAGCGATTCTATGCGAAGGCCGACAGCTGCTGCGACCTCCTTATTTGCGACGAGGCCCACCGCCTGAAGAACGCGGACACTGCGACTAACCAGGCACTATCGGCTCTGAAATGCCGTAAGAGGGTGCTGCTGTCGGGAACGCCCATGCAGAACGACTTAGAGGAGTTCTACGCCATGACGGACTTCACGAACCCCGGGGTGAGAGAGAACCCCATCCCCCCCCCCTCCCCTCCGTCTCTATTTTTTGTTCTACGACGGTCTATAGTCCTAAGAACTACGGCCATGCATGGTATGATTTCACGCCCCTCCCCCCCTCCCCGGTCTCTATTAATTGTTGTTTTGTGAAACCTCTGGGGTGAAAGCGAAAATCATTGGAGTTCTACAGTTCTACGCCATGGCGGACTCTATGAACCCCGGGTAGGAGTGATAACACTCCCCCCCGCCCCCTCCCTCCGCCTCTGTTTTTTTGTGAAAGCCTATGAGGCGAAAGCGAGAAGCACCACCTATGTTTTTTTTGTAACGCTTCGTGTCGTAAAGATGCGTGTGCCGTTGTTTCTTCCTTCTCTTTTTCTTCAATAGGTACTCGGGAGCGGCCCATCTTTCCGAAAGAAGTTTTTGTCCCCAATCCTCGCGGGCCGAGAGCCGTCGGCGACGGACCACCAAGTCGAGCGAGCACAAAGGTAGGATAATTTCGTAGGCGTGTTTTGTGGGGGGGGGGAGGGGCGAGGGGTGGCGGGGGGAGGAGGGAGGGGGCGAGGGAGGGAGGGGAGGAGGGGGGGAGGGGGGCATTGAACTGTACCAGGTATGCACCACGCTCACAATGAGCCATGGCACCGCCCCTTCCCCCTGCTCCGTCAATGCTCAGCACGCGTGCACACTCGCACATATACTACCCCCCACCAACCCTGCCGCGCATTTGGTCACAGTAATTTCCCTCAACCTCGTGCTGTTGTCTGGCTGTGGATGGGCTTGAACAGCACAATCATCGGGGTTATAACGAGTCATTCTACCGGTGATTTTGTTACATTTAATCATTCTATTAATACGAGTGATTTTGGATACAAAACATCATTCTTCGAGTGATTTTGGTTACAACACACCCTTCTTCAAGTGATGTTGGTTACAGCACACCATTCCACGAGTGACTTTGGTTGCAACAAATCGTTCTGCGAGTGATTTTGGTTACAACTACTCATTCTACGAGTGATTTTGGTTACAACAAATCATTCTACGAGTGATTTTGGTAACAGCACACCATTCCTCACGTTAGTTCGGTTACAGCAAAGCATTCTACGAGTGATTTTGGTTACAGCAAACTATTCTACGAGTGATTTTGGTTACAACTAAACATTCTACGGGTGGTTTCGACCCCAACTCGTGGAACCTGTCAGTGATTTTGGTACTTTTCCAACGGTGTAGGAAGTCAGTACTGTAAAGTCGTCGATTTTGTTTACAGCAAATCATTCTACGAGGGATTTGGTTACAACACACCTCTACGAGTGATTTTGGTTACAACTAATCATTCTACGAGTGACTTTGACCCCCAACTCGTGGAATCTGTCAGCGATTTTGGTACTTTTCCAACGGTGTAGGAAAATCAGTACTATAAAGTCGTCGATTTTGGTTACAACACATCATTCTACGAGGGGTTTTGGTCGCAACACACCTCTAAGAGTGGTTTTGGTTACAACTAACCGTTCTACGAGTGATTTTTGACCCCCAACTCGTGGAATCTGTCAGTGATTTTGATATTTTTTCCAATGGTGTAGGAAAGTTGGTACTGTAAAGTCGTCGCTGGAGTAACGTTTTGTACCTCGTAGGTCGTTATGTAGGAAAGTTGGTACTTTAAAGTCGTCGCTGGAGTAACGTTTTGTACCTCGTAGGTCGTTATGGGGGTAGCAAGCTCGTGAGTTCATTCGTTCGATTTGCTTGTTTACATCCCTCGGTCGCGCATGACAGGTGGCAGAAGGAGGCGTCGACGAACCCCGTTAAGAACTTCATTCTCGCTGTTGGGGAAAATATACTTGGAACTTGCGTTGGAATTTTGTGCAGTTCTAAAACCCTGCTGTAAACCAGTCTCTTTTGGGACTGCGGCGACTTTTTCCGAAGACGCAAACCAACTTGGAATTTGTATGAGATGAAATGTTTTTTTTTCAGTTGTACAAAGGGTCCAGTCAGTCTCTTTTTGGGACTGCGGCGACGTTTTTGGATATGCAAACTACTTGAAATTAATATGAGATAAAAATGCTTTTCAGTTCTAAAAAAAGGGGGGAAAGTTGCGATACCTCGGACGCGTACGGCAGGTAGCAGAAACAGGTGGCAGAAACCCGTTAGATATGCACTCTCACGTCTTTTTTTTTTTCCTGATCCCTTCTACGATTATCTGACGCATGCTACGATATTATAGAGGGTATACCTCTTTTCGTCTGAAATGTTTTCTGAATGACGGGGCTCCTTAACCCGAAATCGTCGGAAATAGTAATAAGGTATACCTCTTTCTGGCGAAAACGTTTTCTGAATGACTGAGCTCCTTAACCCAAAATGGTCGTTAATAGTATTAAGGTATACCTCTTTTTGGCGAAAATGTTTTCTGAATGACGGGGTACCTTAATCCAAAACCGTCGTTAATAGTACTCCGGAGTATTAAGGTATACCTCTTTTTGGCGAAAACGTTTTCTGAATGACTGAGCTCCTTAACCCAAAATTGTCGTTAATAGTATTAAGGTATACCTCTTTCTGGCGAAAACGCTTTCTGAATCACGGGGCTCCTCAACCTCAAACCGTGGGAAAAAAGACATTTTTTTTGCATGATTTTTGTTGTGTATCTAGGCCATGGGATTTTTCATCCGGTATATTATTAGTAGCAGTTTTATTTTTCTCCAAATCGGTTTTTGGGAGAGGTCTTAACCCTTCTTAGAGCCCCTTAACCCCTTCCTACGCTAATTCTAAGTAATTTACCCCCAAAAATGGGTTCCCAGTTGTAAAGGGGTTAAGCTCCCACAATAAGGAACCTCAGAACAAAAGTGGCGCACCTCTGTCGTGGCACGCGTCACCTTCGCACTTTTTTTCATCCTTCTCCCTCCCTGGACGTAGCTCAGATCCGCAAGTCACTAAGCAGACTCTTCTCCCCCATTCCCACTACGGTACGCGCCTTTTATTTTTTATCGCGAGAAGACACCAGCTGTTTCTTCCCTCCCTTGTCGACTCGCGTCACTTTTGAGGAAGAAGTCCTTGGAGTTTTGTGTGGGACGAAAAATGCAGTTCTGAAAACCTGAACCAGCCTGCGGCGACGTTTTATGGAGACACAAAACTACTCGACGTTTAGTGTGGGATGCAAGTTGCAGTTCTGAGAAAACCCAAACCAGTGTCGTTAGAAACTTGGAGGACGCTTTTTTTTTTTGTTGGAGACGCAAACTACCTTGGAATTGATGTGAGATGAAATGTTTTTCAGTTCTACTAAAAAGCGTTAAAAAATCACACCTCGGGCGGTAGGACAGGTTGGTTGTCAGAACGTGATGTCGGCGGTGGTGAACAAGTTTATTATTTTCCCTTCAGAGGTTCACCAACGATTTTTAACCGAAAACCTCTTGAAATTTGGTGTAGAATATTTTTGGCAGTTGAAAAAGGCTTAAAAGACTAAAAAAAACTAAAGCCCACACATAGAACGGGTTTTATAGTTTCCGCGCACAGGCTGATTAACATCACCCTGTTGACCCTGGTGCAAGCTGCGTGTAGTTCCAAGGGGAGTCGCCGACCTATATCCTTAATGAGGACATACACCCAGTAATACGCGCGATCGGAGTATCACACACAACTTGCAAAGATGAGTTTCAACAAAATCTTCTATCTCACAGCTGGAGTTTATTTTATTTTTTTATAATATACGAAGTATATTGTTTATTTCTCCGGAGGGGGGGGAAAGATAGAGCTCAATCTCACCACACTAAAACCGACATATTTACAACTGCAAACCACTGTTTTTTTTAGGGGAGGGGGAAGCACGTGGAGTTTGTGTGGAGATGAAGAACTCGATCAATTTTTTGCAATTTTCTAGAAGAAAAAATTAAATAAAAAAAATTGAACCCCGGATGCATGTATGTAACAGGTGTCAGAACGAGATGTCGACGGTGGTCAACGAGTTTATCCTTAGGCGCACGAACAACATCAACGCCAAGCACCTGCCGCCCAAGCTTGTTCAGGTAAGGTATTGTAAGCGGCACCGGCACCGTCGGAGTAGCGAATAGCTCGGGGTGGGGGGTGTAGTCATCGTATCGTGCATGTCCGTAGTCCATAAAGCGGGGGGGGGGGGGGGAGAGAGAACGGGAAGGAGGGGGGAGGGGGAGGGTTGCGGGGGTGAGTGTTCGGTTGGTATTGGGTGTCCGCGCTTTTTTTTTCGGGTTTCGACGTTCCGTGTTCGGTGTTGTGTTCTCGACTTTTTTCAGTTTTAGCTCGGCTTTTGTATTTGATTGACTTATTTTCAGGCATACACAAATTCGGAGGCGAACAAGTTCTCGATTCCCTCCCCTCCCCTGCCCCCTGCCCTCCACTCGCCCCTTCCCTCCCCTCCGTCCTCCCCCCCCCCCCCCCCCCCTCGCCCCGCCCCTTCCCTCCCCCTCCCCCCCCCGTCCGCTCCTCCCATTCCCCTCTTTTTTGGAAAACCCAGGTGGTTTGCTGCCGTCTGACGCCCCTGCAGAAGAAGATCTACAAACACCTTCTTTCTTCGAAGGAGATCCGGCACATCCTCAACGGAAAGCAGACGAATATTTTGTCCAGCATAGGGGCCATGCAAAAGGTGGGTGGGTGGGTGGGTGGATGGGTGGGCTATTTTTGTGGGAAGGGGCAGGGGCGGGTCGAGGCCGAGTCGTGGTGCATGATGTTATTTGTTGTTGTTGTTGTTGTTGTTGTTGTTGTTGTTGTTGTTGTTGTTGTTGTTGTTGTTGTTGTTGTTGTTGTTGTTGTTGTTGATGTTGTTGTTGTTGTTGTTGTTGTTGAGGTTGATGGTTGTTGTTGTTGTTGAGGTTGATGATTGTTGTTGTCTTGTTGAGGTTGATGGTCGTTGTTGTCTTGTTGTTGTCTTGTTGTTGGTCGCTGTTGTTGTTGTTGTTGTTAGCGTTGTTGGTTAATGCGTGCTCCGATAGAGGTGGCGTTTTTTAGCAAACGGAGCCATCCCTCTGTAGTGCGGTAGGGGTTTGCAATTTTTGGGTCAAGCGTTTTCTGACCGGTTGGAAGTGCTCAGGTGTGGAACCTATCGGTTAGCATGCTAATTTTACGATAATGTTTATTGTAGGACTACTGCTGAAGCGCACAGAAAATATTGGTCGGGGTTTACGCGAACGAATGTCTCCGAAGTCATGCTTCGGGTGGGTGAGATGTTGAGGAGCTCCTCACGTTCGGAGCTCGAAAATTTCTTAGAATCTGTTGCACCCCTCATTGCGTGGAAAGACTCAACACGTTTTCTGAGTGACGGGGCTCCTTACCCCCTTAAGAGCTCCAAAGCCCCTCCCTATAGTAATCCCAAGTAATTTTTTCCCAAAAAACGGGTTTCCAGTTGTAAAGAGGTTAACCCCAAATCGTCCGAACAGGACATTATTTTTCTTCATGTATATATATATATATTTTTATACCTAGGCCATCGGGTTGCACTTTTCAGTTTTACTCAAAATCAGTGTAATCGGTGGCGTACAGAGCTCCTCAAGCCACCACCCTTGCAGAAAAATAAAATGGACGCGTGCTACAGTAAAGGTATACCTTTTTTTGGCTATTTTTCTTTCTGAATGACGGGGCTCCTTGACCCAAAATCGTCGTTAATTGTATTAAGGCATACCTTTTTTTGGCGAAAACGTTTTCTGAATGACGGGGCTCCTTAACCCAAAACAGTCGTTAATGGTATTAAGGTATACCTCTTTCTGGCGAAAACGTTTTCTGAATGACGGGGTTCCTTAACCCCAAACCGTCGTTAATAGTATTAAGGTATACCTCTCTCTGGCGAAAACGTGTTCTGAATCACGGGGTTCCTCGACCCAAAATCGTCGTTAATTGTATTAAGGTATACCTCTTTTTGGCGAATACGTTTTCTGAATCACGGGGCTCCTTAACCCAAAATCGTCGGGAAAAAAAACCCTCTTTTTTTTTCTTCATGATTCTCGTTGTATTCATACGCCATGAGATATTTCATCGTGTAGCAGTTTTATTTTTCTCCAAATCAGTTTTTTGCCTTAACAGAGGTCTTGAGCTGCCAAATTTGAGGAAACCGCAGAAAAAAGGTGGTGCACCTCTGTCGTAGCACGCGTCAATGGCGCGCCTTTTCTGAAGCACGGGTCGGTGGTGGTGGTGGTGGTAGTGGTGGTGGTAGTGGTCGTGGTGGTGGTGGTGGTTGTGGTAGTGGTGGTAGTGGTGGTAGTGGTGGTGGTGGTGGTGGTGGTGGTGGTGATGGTGGTGGTGGTGGCGGTGGTGGTGGTGGTGGTGGTGGTGGTGGTGGTGGTAGCCGTAGCGGTAGCGGTGGTGTAGTTGTCGGAAAGGAGAGACTGGGTATGGAGGGTGGGGTTGGATTTGATTGGGTTGGGTTCAGTTGAGTTGTTTGGATTGTATTGGATTGGGATTCACATTATCATCGTCACCGCCACAATTAGCAACCAGTTTTCATGCGTTTCACCATCAGCCATCGTCAATCATCAATCACCACCACCGCCACCACTATTCCTCACCCTCCGTGCAGCTGTGTCTCTATTAGGAGTAGGAACGGTGCTCCGTCTCGAAAGGGATGCGTGGTCAATGGTCAAATGGCCAGAATGCAAGCAACAAATGAGTACGCCCTCTCCCCCCGTCCGCCCCCCCCCCCCCCCGAACAGCTCTGCAACCATCCCAAGCTGCTCGTCGAAGGCTCCGCAGGGAAAGACAAAGACTCCGGACTGGCGGAAGTGGCCAGCTTCCTGCCCACCGCCCCGCCTGGGGGAGTTCCAAGCGGGGGAGGTGGATTCGGTTACGGGAGGAGGGGGGGAGGGGGGGTACATAAGGGCGTTTTTCCGGAGTGGTCGGGGTGAGTGCGGTGTGCGTTTCCGAACGTTTGTATGTTGTGGTGTGTACTTCACATTGCTCGTTTTATTTTTCTTGTATGTTTCGGTATTTTCCCTTGGTCTTGTCGTTGTGACCTCGTGTATACATTGTAAATAGTATCTCTCTGGGACGTTGAACCAGTCCGGACGCACGACACGGCACCCAACGAGGCTCGTTTTTGTTTTGGGGCATTGTTTGGTTTTGGTTACCGAAAACCGAGCCCCGGTATAACACCTATTTCCAACCCCTAAAATGTTTTCCTAGTCTATTATCGAGTGTTTTGTCCCCATGTCGGGAATGCGGTGCTAAAAGGGTTATAACGGTTAGAGAATGGAAGATCGGTTTCGGTGCCCAACACCGCCGTGTGCAGGTGTCTGGTAACCGGGGACATTGGCTACTGCGGTAAACACATGCTGCTGCTGTAGATGTGCACTTTGAAGAGCTCCTTATCCCGCCCTAAACAAATGCATTTTTGAGTAAGCTGAACAAGCGCAGCTCGATGGACGCACCCATGGTATCTCGGTATATCAAAAAAATAATATTACGAAACTAAAATAGACATTTTGGACGATTCTGGGTTCAGGAGCCCCGTCATTCGGAAATTATTTTGGCCAAAAAAAGGTATACCTTAATTAAACCTTAATTATACCTCTATCGTAGTATGCGTCGGTAGTTGTTGGTTCCGTGGTGGGGTCGTTTCGTATTGTCCCGAACCGCGACTGCCGCTATACCTGGTAACAAACACCGCAGGTTGTTCTTAACCCTTAACCTGACATCGAAAAAATAAACCAGGATTAATCTGGCGAGCGATCCTATGCCCTACCACGCCTTTTTTTTTTTCTTTCTTGCTCATGCCTTTTATTATCTTCGCACTTTTCCTTTTCTCTCTCTCCCTTCTATTTCCAAGTAGATAAACGACCCCCCCCTCGCCTCCCTTCCTGCCTCTTCAGGAAAATGGAAACCCTTTTCCGCCTGATGAGGGAGATGCGCAGCTCGGGGGACGACCGCATCGTTGTCGTGTCCAACTACACTTCGAGCCTCGACCTCATCGGCTCCATGTGCAGAGAAAATTCTTGGTGAGGGTGGAGTGCCAGGATTTATGGCTTGTGTTTGATAGTGGAAAAGAGAAAGGTCTTGATATGAGGTGTGGTTCCATGATTTTTGGTTTGTCTTTGTGCAGAGAGGTTTGGTGGGTTTTTGTTCCAGGATTTATGGTTTGTCTTTTTTTCGCAGAGAAAAAAAATAAGCTCATTGATTTTGGTTCCGGGATTCAACGCCTACGAAGCTTTGAGTTTTGGTTGCAGGAAACTTGTATATGGTTTGTGTTTGATAATGGAAATGAGAAAAGTCGTTTTGTTACTTTGGTTCCAGGATTTATTGCCTAGAACTCTTGGTGTGATATTTAGTTCCAGAATTTATGGTTTGTGTTTGATGAGAGAAAAAAACAAATCTTGATATAGAGAAATCTCGGTGAGTTTCAATTCCAGGATTTATGGTTTTATCTTCGTGCAGGCTTGTACCAGGTATTATTTTTGCTATTTTCATTGCGTTTTAAGTTTGTTGCTGGGTTCTGAGCATTTAAAAATACATGCTACCATGCCCCCCCCCCCCCCCCGAATTGTGCTCGTTATAATTGATGTATATATTGATATACGAGTCTTGGCCAATTATGTGCTTGTACACTCTTGAAAAAAAGGTCAATTTTGCGAAAATATTTGCTGGTGTTATGAGCGTTAAGAGGGCCTTTTACCGCTGGGGTTATTTCTGGCGGGTCGGGGTCTGATCAGGTCGACCCGACCCGACCCGACCCGACCCGTGGAATTTGAGAAGCCCCTGACCCGGCCCGCCCCGCCCCGTGAGATTTCGAGCACCTCCTGACCCGATCCGACCCAACCCGCGAGTTTTTGAATACCTCCCGACCCGTGAAAAACTCTGGATATCGAGTTTAGCCAATGTTTGTGCTGAGAAAACTCTCGGTGTTAGTTTGGTGCGTGCTTGCTTGATTGCTTGATCACCTGCTTTTCTTGTTGACCTGATCCGTTTTTTTCTTCTTTTTTGTTGATGGTTTTCTTGCTTTGGTTGCTTGCTTGGTTACCTTTCTGCTTTCTTTATTTCTTGCTCTGCTTTGATTTTTTTTTTTTTGAAAGGCCCTTCGTGCGACTGGACGGAAGCACGGGAGTCTCCAAGCGGCAGAAAATGGTGGACGCGTTCAACCTACCAGGCCCGCAGAGCTTCGCCTTCCTGCTTTCCAGGTAACCCCGCCACCCCCCCTACTCCTTCCTACTCTTAACTATTTTTTAAGCTTACTTTCATTCTGCTCCTGTCCCCTAACTTTCGTGTTATTTTTATGCATGAGGAGCATAACAAATTGTGACCACGTTTTCACCTAACTTTGTTCACATTTATGCTCGAACGAAAAGCCCAATATGCTGCTTTTGTTTTTCTCTTAAAAACGCCCAATTGGGCCAATATAACTGCTAGCATAATTGTTGGAAACAAGCCTGCGTGCGATCATGGTTTCACCCAACTTTGTTCACATTTATGCTCGAAAAAAAAGCCTATTTTGCTGCTTTTTGTTTGCTCTTAAAAAGACCCAATTATGCCAATATAACTGCTAGCGTAACTATTGGAAACAAGCCTGCGTGCGACCCTGTTTCCCCCCTACTTTTTCTCATTATGCTCGAAAAAATGCCAATTATGCTACATTTAGGTTCTTAAAAACGCGCAATTTGGCCGATACAACTGCTAGCATAACGGCTACAAGCCTGCGCTTAAACCCCTTGATAGCTAACTAGAGTGACCACTTTGGAATCGCACTCGCCCTTCGGGGCCAACCCACTTGTAATTATGATATAGCTCATTTTCAAGGAATTTCACGCGTCGGATCCCTTATCGCGGGTCGGATGGAGTCAGAGTGACTCGACCCGACCCGACCCGACCCGACCCGACCCGACCCGACCCGACCCGTGAGATTTCGAACACCTTCTGACCCGACCCGACTTGACCCGTGAGGTTTTAAAACCCTCCTGACCCAACCCGAAGGCCGGATCATGACATCATGACCCGTGACAAGCGCTGGTTATTTTCAGCATTGGTAATGGGTAAACGTCGCTGTGAATGCCGGTAGGTGTCGGCTTTTTGTCGCCACATTTTTTCACTGCCCCCCCCCTCCCCCCCCCCCCCCTCCCCTCCCAACACGCCTCGAAACACCGTAATCTACCATTTAATATGATTACAGTAAAGCAGGGGGGTGCGGGCTTAACCTTATTGGAGGCAACCGGTTGGTTCTGTTTGATCCGGACTGGAACCCTGCTGTGGATAAGCAGGCCGCTGCTAGGGTCTGGCGCGACGGGCAGAAGAAGAGATGCTTCGTTTACCGGTGAGGGATGTGTGTGTGCTGTTGGGGGTGGTAGGGGTGGTGGTAGGGGTGAGGAATGTGGTGCTGGTGGTAGGGGGGGGGGGGGGGTGATAGGGGGGGGAGGGAAAGGGTGGTAGTGAGGGGTTGCTTGGAGTTGTGTTGATGTTGGTGGGAGGTTATCCTTCATGAGGTCACATATATCCAGTAGCACGCGAGACCCAAGTATCACACGCAGCTTGCAAACATGAGTTTCAACAAAATCCTCGACCTCGCAGCCGGGGTATAAAAATATTGTACCAGCAGTAAACGTTAAATCCTCCCTTCTCTTGGTGCGTACACGTACGCAACAGGTTCGTGTCAACCGGCACGATAGAGGAGAAGGTGTTCCAGAGGCAGCTCTCCAAAGAAGGTCTCCAAAATATCGTAGACGACAAGGAAGAGGTATGGTATGCACATCACTACAGGGTTTCGATATTTTTTAACGGCCTTTTTGTTGGGAGGGGGGGGGGGCTCGCACGTACGCGGCAGGCTCGTGGCTGCAAGCACAATAATAGAGAACTTTTTTCAGCGGTAATTCTGCAAAGAAGGCCTTCAAAGCATCTTAGATAAGAAAATGAGGTTTGTTACGTACAGCGAAACTGTGTGGACGGGTTTTCGATGTTTAGGAGGGGCTCTTTTATTTGCGGGGGGGAAGGATATGTCCAGAACATCATAATAGACGAGGCGCACGTTTTTTATTTCAAGAACGGATGTTTTAGTAGGAGGGGAGTGAGGAGTGTCCGGAACATCGCAGACGACAAGGTAGAGGTGTGTTACATACTGTACTGCACACCATTACGGATAGGTTTTCGATAGTTTAGGAGCGATTTTTTCAGGGGGGGGGGGTTGTGTCCAGAATGTCGTAGACGAAGTGCAGGTTTTCCGTGTCAAGACCGGCGTTTTAGTGCAGGGGGGCGGAGGGGGGGAGGGGTGTGAACATCGTAGGCGAAAATGTAGACGATAAGGAGGAGGCACGTACAGCAGTACAGGTTCAGAATTCCGACATATATTCCTTTTGAGCCGTTAGGGGGAAAAACTGACAACGAAAACCGACAACGAAAACTGACGACGAAAGCTGACAACGAAACGGACAACGAAAACTGACAATGAAAACTGACCACAAAAACCGAAATCGAATACTGACGACGAAAACTGACAACGAAAACTGACGACGAAAACTGACGATTACGGCGTCGGCCACTGCCGGTTGTTGCGATGATAAAGTTGGCGTCCAAAGAGCAACAATGCGAAGACTCGTACGGGACGAGCGCAGCATGACCCCCACCTGTACTGCTACTCGTTCACGCTACTGGCAGACGCTAGGAATTTATGCAATCGTCGTTTTTTTCTGGTCGCTGTACACGGCCCGCTCAAGGGCTAAGACACGGTTATATTGGAAGGGTGGGGTGAGGGGGGCGGGCCTGTGTACTAAACGTCGTAGCCGGCAGAGGAGAGCTATTCATTCCTACCGCAGTGTAGGCAGTAATATGCGTAAGGCGCTGTATAGCCGGTACCAGCAATAAAAATGTCGCATAATGAGTTGTTACGCGTACATATGAAATCCGACCGCTTCACTAGTCTCCCCCTCGTGGTGTGGTTAGCTTGAAGTCCCTGGGAGTATCGTGAGTCGAACAGGGGAACATAGGCGTCCCTGTGAGCCTCGCATACCAGGTGCAGTGGGTACCCCGATTTAAGAGCGACCCGTGACTATCCGAAACAAGCGCTCTTAACATCAAAGCGCTCGTATGTGTAGTAGGAAATATGTGGCCTTTCATGTGGCGGGACATGCCGAGTTGATCCGCGCTTAACTCCCGAATGCTCCTAACCCCTTTAGGGCCCAAAAATTCCTCTCTACTCTAAATTCAAGTAGATTTGTCCCCCAAAAGGGTTTCCAGTCGTAAAGGCGTTAACTCGGGTGCTCTTGAATCGGGGTACCCACTCTGTATAACATAAGCAAAAGTTCTTGGAAAATGAAGAGAAAGTAATTAGCCATTTGGCACCGTGGAAGTAACCGGGCAAGTAACGTGGACTATTCATAGCTAAAACGACTTTATAGCTTAGTCTATACAGCAGGGGTCCCGCAGTAAGGCGGTGTGAGTAAGGCGGTAACCCGATATAATGCGTGTGAGTTGCCTGTGAAGACAATTGTTGTGTGGAGGCTCTGTCTTCTATGCGAAGAGATGCGAGGTGGCACCGAAGTGTCTGTTAAGATCGATGTTATATCGAAGGTCGAGGCTCATAACCTGTGAATAGCCTGTGAACACAATGGTTGTGTGGAGGCTCTGTCTTCTATGCGAAGAGATGCAGAGGTGGCACCGAAGGGTCTGTTAAGATCGATGTTTATATCGAAGGTCGAGGCTCATAACCTGTGAATAGCCTGTGAACACAATGGTTGTGTGGAGGCTCTGTCTTTTATGCGAAGAGATGCAGAGATGGCACCGAAGTGTCTGTTAAGATCGATGTTTATATCGAAGGTCGAGGCTCATAACCTGTGAATAGCCTGTGAACACAATGGTTGTGTGGAGGCTCTGTCTTTTATGCGAAGAGATGCAGAGGTGGCACCGATGGGTCTGTTAATATCACTTATGATAAGAAAGAAAAGGGATAGTTTGGAAAGGGCGCTTGAGGCCAAAGAGAGAGGAAGAGGAAAGAAAGGAGAGAAGGGAGAGAAAGGAAAGTGATCATGGTGGGTTGCATCACCACTTGATCATCATGGAATAATGCCCGTAGTCCGGTAGAATACCGGGACAACGGGACAACTTGATATACTCAAAAATACGTTTACATCTAAGTTCCGCCGAAGATTCAACGTAACATTCAACGTAAGTTTCAACTGCATATCTTATTCGTGCGAATAGACTGCTCGAATAGGCTGCGCATTAACTTCGATTTGAATTCAAGGTCCATACTCTCAACAAGGCGGTCAAAATCGCTTGGCGCGACTGTTCATAGCTGAAACAAGTTTATATCTTAGTCTGTACAGCAGGGGTCCCCCAATAAGGCGGTATCCCTATATGAGGCGGTAACCCGATATAAGGCGGTCAAAATCGCTTGGCGCGACTACTCATAGCTGAAACGAGTTTATAGCTTTGTCTGTACAGCAGGGGTCCCCCAACAAGGCGGTCTGAGTAAGACGGTATCCCGATATAAGGCGGTCAAAATCGCTTGGCACTTGGCTCGACTAGGGAATTGCACTCATAACCTGGCATGAATAAGGCGGCTTTCCCCGATACGGCGGTCACGTTGGCCTGGCACGCCACCGCCTTACTGCCCCCCCCCCCCCCCCCCTACTGCTGTACTAAGCTTGACCAAATTGACAGACAGCAGATGTCATTGAAATCGTAAGTTTAGCAGCCAAGAACGAAACTTCCTCCGTATTCAACGTAATTCTATCACTAAGCAAATAATAGTCCAAATGGGGGTCTGGGGTGACCCAGGTTCGACTCGCGACTTGCGGCAGTTTCTTGTCTTGTCTTGCGTGGCGTGGAGGACGCGCCAGGTTGGAGCAAGGTTCGATTCAAAAATTCACTCACGAGTAGTACTTGTTTTATGCATACTGAATTCAGACATATCTGGTCTGGTTTTCGCCCCCCTCAATGCGGGTTATACGGTTTCCGTGCGCAGAATAAGGCTTAACGTCTTAGTCCTGTTGATCCTGGCATTAGCAGGGGAGTCACCGACCTGTAATCTTCACGAGGGTATGCACACCCCGTAACACACGCGATCGAAGTATCACACGCAGCTTGCTAAGCTGAGTTTTGATCAACATCCTTTTTGGTGGATCTGACAGCTGAACTGTATTTTTTCCTTTTTTTTTAATGTAGTAGGAACATACGAGTACTAGTGGCAAACAGCTAGGGAAACGAACGAGCCAGCAACACGGCAGGTTTTGATTTGGTACGTTTTTTCTGTTTTGCCTGTTCAGGTCAACTCGCTTTCCTCGAAGGACCTGAAAGACCTGTTCAAGCTCTACGAGGGAACGCCGTCCGATACTCACGACAAGCTCCGGTGCAAGAGGTGAGTGGTATAGAAAAACGTAACCTGGTTTATATGATATTATTGCGTACGAGTCGCCCTTACAAAGATACCTCATCGTACTCGTGCTGGACACGTGCTGATGGGATTACCACGTATTTACGGTTCTCCGCCACGACGGGGAGAGAGCGAACCGTCCCCGTGAGGGCGCCTCCCCACCCCCCGCGATCCTCGAGCTGCGGACAAGAACATAGTTTTCACTTCCACCCTCGGAGTCGTGTTACAGTAGCCCCCCCAACTTTTCTTCAACGAAATCGCCGGTTTTGAAACCGGCTCCCGGCCGTGTCTCCTGAAATACGATGCCCGTTGCCACACCGACGTCGTCGTTCGGTAGTTTTTTGCGAACATGAAAATGTATAAAGATCTTTTTATTCATAGCGTCCTTCCTCGTGTCGAGCAGCCACGAAACGTGCGTTGAAAAAAAATCGTTGGCTTCTTGGGGGGGGCTATCGTAGAATCAGCCACCATGTACATATTATTTGCCCAAGCAGTCAGGTGTTGGGTACTTGGATTTCGTTGTTGCGCCGCTCCCTCAGAGACTTCCCGGAGGGGAACCTTGTATGATACGGTCGTATACATATGACACGTAACTGGTATCAGGTGTATCATGGCGTATAGCATCAACAATCTTATCGCGTCCCTCGGTTAGGTGTATTGTATCGTAGAATTGTATCATACCGACCCGTATAACGTGCTTGCGTATTACGTAAAATTGTTTTTCTCCGCCACAACAAAAGCCAAAAAAAACAAGAACGACCGTCAGCCGTTTTATGGGGGAAGGTGACGAGCGGCAAAACATGTGGTTAATTTCGATCTGTATATACGCGGGTGCCGCATCGACGAACAGGTCTAGGTGGTAAAAGGTGCAGACGCGGCATTCGAAAAAAACGTCCCTGGTCCGCATCGCATATCGTACCATATCATATCATACATAGCATATCATACCATATGATATCGTATCATATCATATCATATCATATCATATCATATCATATCATATCATATCATATCATATCATATCATGTCATGTCATGTCATGTCATGTCATATTATATCATATCATGTGATAATCGTATCGTATCATATCGTATTACATCACATACTATCATATCATACCATACCATGATAGCATACCATATCATACCATATCATATCACATAATATCGATCGTACAATATCCTATCGTAGCACTTCATATCGTATCATATCGTACCATATCATATATCACATCGTATCGTACCATCTTATATAATATCATATCGCATCACATTATTCCATATCAATCTGTTCCGCAGGTGCCGCATCGAAGAAGCGGTGCAAGCAGTAAAAGACGCCGATGCTCGGGCCTTCAAAAACAGCCTCCCTAGCCAGCTGGCCCTGTGCGAGGAGCTCCTCAACGACATCACCGCCTTGCCAGGAGGAGATGTCTTTCAAGGGCCTTGGGTGGGTGGTGTGTCGGGGGGGGAGGGGACAGTGGTGAGGGGGGGGGGGGGTCGGTGGTGGTTGGGCGAAGGGGGGGAGGAGGTGGTGGTGGATGGTGGCGGTGGTAATGATTGGTCTGGGGGGAGCGGGGGGGGGGTGTGGCTGGTGGTGGTGTTGATGTGGGTAGTATTGGTATTAATGGTGGTTGTGGAATGGGGGGGGGTGGTTCCATGGTGCAAAATAAACACTTCCTTTGGACCTTCACACAACCGCGTTAGCAGCAGCGGTAGCAGCGAACATAGCACCCGCCCCTCCTCCGCCATTCTATCACCTATCGATATCTAAACCCTTCCAAGTGTGGAAAGCTAAAAACAGCCATTGTACTTGTACATAGCAACGTGAGTTACACGGCAGCAGCAATCCGCAGCAGCGAAAATGCGACCCCCCCCCCCCCCCCCCGCGCGCCCCATCCCCTATCCACATCGAATCTTTTCAAATGTGGAAAAATAAAGTCAACCATTGTCTCAATTCCAATGGCAATGCCAGGTATCAAGTAACACTTTTTCAGCGGCAGCGGCATGATATATGACCCCCCCGCCAAGGCCTCCACCCCCTATTCATCTCCTCTTCGCATCGAAACCCTTCAATGTGGAAAACTGAAGACACCCGTGATGCACACAACACCAGCAGCAGCAGTAGCAGCGAAATGCGATCCCCCCCCCCCCCCCGCGCGCGCGCTTGTTTTCCGCGCCTACCCCCTTGCCTATATCCTTGTGGAAACCCCTCGGATGTGGAAAACTGAAAGCACCCAACACATGCTACGGCAATGACGCACTATTTTTTTTGTTTCCCCCTGCAAAATTCTTGCCTTGGGGAGCTCTATGTTTTGCCTTCTAAGGCAACAGCTTATTCTGAGAAAATTTGAAGTGCAACCGATTTGACAAAAAAAACATGGCCTAGGTATAAAAAAACACATATATTGCGAAAAAAGAATGACGTTCCCGACGATTTTGGGTTATAACCCTTTTAGCTCCGCACTCCCAAAATGGGGACGAAACACTTGGAACTAGACTAGGATCGTCATTGGACTTGGAAGAGGGTCACATAATGCGAAACAAGAACGACGTTCCCGACGAATTTGGCGTATTAACCCTTTTATAAAATTGTTGTCACGACGTCAGCTGTGAGTTTGACGAATGTGGGGTCGATACCCATCTTTGCAAACTGCGTGTTATCGTACCGATCGCCTTTTTTTAGTAAGTTTCATATATCAAAACCTAACATAAGAGAACATTGTATTATTGTTACTTACCAGGTATCATGTATAACCAATTAACACGCCAATAATTATCTTAACACTTTGATGTACCAGTACCTGTCATTAATTGTTTTTATTAGGCAGTAGTAGGTTTTAGCACCGCACTCCCAAAATGGGGACAAAACACTTGGAATTAGACTAGGTTCTAACGAAATCAGGACGCATGCTACGCTAGAGGTGTACCATTTGCCTTCTGAGGGTGGTGTGTTGAGGAGCTATACCAAACCAATGGCTCAGGTGTAAAAATGTATTATTTTTATTTTTTCCCTCGGACATAGCTCAGACGTCGTTCCGGTATATATCAAGCACCCTTCCATCAAGCAGTAGTGTCTCCCTGGGACCCCCTGCCAATCATTTCCCCCAATTTCGTGTCTCTCCTGGGACCCTCTACCAACCATTTTCCCCAATTTTGTGTCTCTCCTGGGACCCTCTGCCAACCATTTCCCCCCAATTTCGTGTCTCTCCTGGGACCCTCTGCCAACCATTTTCCCCAATTTCTTGTCTCTCCTGGGACCCTCTGCCAACCATTTTCCTCAATTTCTTGTCTCTCCTGGGACCCTCTGCCAACCATTTTCCCCAATTTTGTGTCTCTCCTGGGACCCTCTGCCAACCATTTTCCCCAATTTCGTGTCTCTCCTGGGACCCTCTGCCAACCATTTTCCCCAATTTCTTGTCTCTCCTGGGACCCTCTGCCAACCATTCCCCCCCAATTTCCCTTCCCCGACATATTTACATCTGGCAAAATAAGAATTGGTTTTGTTGCGACGATTTTGGGTCAAGGAACGCCGTCGTTTCAGATTTTTTTTTTTCCTCTCTAGGAAGTGCTTCCGTTGATCGTAGCGTGCGTTAACCATTGTCGCACTAAAAAATGATATTTTGGATATTTCCTTTGGTAGCAGCAGCAGCAGCAGCAACAGCAGCAGCAGCAGCAGCGAATTTCCATGACCCCCCTTCCCGCCCCATCGGCCATCCACATCGAAACCCTTCAAAACGTGGAGGGAACCAAACCCAGCCGCTGTCGCTATATCCACAAACGTGGAAAGCTTTTGTATTGCCGACTATTTTTGATGCCTGGTATGCAACAACGTCAGGACCCCGAGTCGGAAGGTTCGACGCCGGAGGCGTTTGCGAGCGCGGTGCACGAGCCCATGGACTTCAGCCGCATTGCCTCCAAGCTCAAAGCATCGACAGCATCGTCATCATCATCATCATCACCAACGCTATCCCGGACGCTAGCACTACCGCCTGGAGGTGAGGCAGACGAGAATACCACCGCCGCCACGGAATGCAGTGGTGGTGGTGATGATGGTGGTGGTGGTGATGGTGATGGTGGTGGCGGTGGCGGTGGTGGCGGTGATGTCGATGCCCCTGCTGCTACTACGGTGGGAGAAGGGACCGGGGGAGGGGGGGGGGGGACAACAGCGATGGCGGTGGCGGCGGCGGCGCCGTATGCTACCGTGCCAGCGTTCGCACGAGACATGAATCTCGTGTTCTCGAACGTGCGTAGGTTGTGGCCCATGGGGGCCGTGGGAAGCGAGAATCGCCTCACCAAGGCTGCGGATTCGCTTAAGATGGCGTTCGACGTGAGGTGGAGGGCGTTGGCTCCGCAGCTGCACAGCATTCAGGTGGGATGTGTGGGTAGGGTGGGGGGGGGGGTTGAGGGGCAGGTGTACGGGGAGAGGAGGTGGGCGAAGGTTGGGGGTAATCACTGCATACATGGCCAAATCTCATTAACATAGACCCGAGCATCCCTGCAATGTCGGGAGGGAGCACAGCGGGTTTTGCCGACCAGGCAGACACCGCGCGCACCAAGCGCGAAGCACCGTGAGGTGTTCTTCGAGTCGCATGAACTTTGGGGGGGGGGGGGGAAGGGGCGGGGGGCGTACTCACTTGTTGCTTGCCTTGGTCATTTCATCATTGACCACGCATCCCTTTCGAGACGGAGCTGGGGGGGGGGCATAAGGGAAGGGCGGGGGGGGGGGGGAGGGGGAGTAGATAAGAGTTGGAGGGTGGGGTTTGTGGGAGACGGGGAGTGGGGCTGGGGTGAGGGGAGGAGATGCTGCCCAGGTAAGAACGCCCTGACCCTAACGCTAGCGGTATCGCTCACGCTAGCCTTAGTCTAACCCTAAGACCTGCATCAACGCTGGCCCTAATCCCAATTCCAACGCCTACCTTATAACCTTGGCGCCAACGCCCACCACTGGCGCCAATGCTTACCCTAACCCTGTCGCTCACACTAGCGCTAACCCTATCATCAACGTTACTCCCCGAAGCTAACTTCTGAGGGACGCCTTAGAAGACGGCGCAGAGGGAAGCTAAGGTTACGATAGCTGACATCATCGCTGACCACAGCCCTAACGCTGACGTAACGCTAACTATCGCTGACACTAACCCTGACACCAACGCCAACCCTTGCCCTCATCTGGTCTAGTGTCAACACTAAGCCCTAACGCTACCACCAACGCCAACCCTTGCACTCATCTGGTCTAGTGCCAACACTAACCCTAACGCTACCACCAACCCTACCGCCAACACCAACGACGGGTGCTACGATAGAGGTAGGTATACCTTTTTTGGCTAATGTTTTTTTGGATGAAAGGACTCCTTAACCCCAAAAAATCGTCGAAATGACTACTACCGCCAAACCTACCGCCAACACCAACGACGGGTGCTAGGATAGAGGTAGGTATACCTTTTTTGGGCTAATGTGTTTTCTGGAATGATGAAAGGGCTCCTTGACCCAAAAGAATCGTCGAAATGTCTACTACCATCAACCCTACCGCCAACACCAACGACGGGTGCTACGGTAGAGGTAGGTACAACTTTTTTTGGCTAACATAATTTCTGGATAGAAGGCTCCTTAACCCAAAATCGTCGAAATATCCACCAACCCTACCGCCAACACCAACGACGGGTGCTACGATGGAGGTCGGTAACCTTTTTTCGTCTAATGTATTTTTTGGATGAAAGGGGCTCCTTAACCCAAATAAATCGTCGAAATGTCTACTGCCATCAACCCTACCGCCAACATCAACGACGGGTGCTACGATAGAGGTAGGTATACCTTTTTTTGGCTGATGTATTTTCTGGATGAAAGGGCTCCTTAATCCAAAATCATCGAAATGTCATTCTGATTTTCTCAATAGTATTTTTTTTTGTATGCCTTGGCCATGGGTTTGTTTCATCGGTTTAGCTCAAAATCGGTCTGTGGGTGGGGTATAGAGTTCCTCAACGCCTTTACAGCTGGAAACCCTGTTTGGGGACAAATTTACTTGAAGTTAGTGTAGGGAGGGGTTTTGGGGGCTCTAAAGGGGTGAACCAATTTCCAACTTCTGCCATTATCCTAGTCTAACTTCAAGTGTTTTTTCCCCATGTCGGGAGTGCGGTGCTGAATGGGTTAAGCCAAGAACGTTGCAGGGAACATATGGTGCACCTTTTGCTGCTGCATGTGTCCAACGCTAACCCTAAGGCCAACGCTACCCCCCAACACTATCCGCAGAGGGAAGCCTTGGAAGACGCGCGGAGAGAGGCGAAAGCTAAGGCAGCCGAGGAGGAGGAGGGTCGAGGGGAGGATTGGGTCCCGCCGGCCCGGTTTCAGGTGCGAACGTAGGAAGCCATAGGGAGCGGTGGTGGGGGGGGTGTAATCATGTCACGTGTGGCCGTAGTCGTCGAGACCATAGACCCTCGCAGGTGAGCGTCTATTTGCTTGAACTGTCGTATGCCGCACGATCATGCTGTAGACAGCACGGCACTTGTCTTGTGTTTTTTCGCTGTAAGTGGGTCGCAAAAGGGCGACGAGGTACCTGGTGGGTACCAGGTGTTGCGCACGGCCCGAGGGAATGCGAAACGCAACCTATTAACCTCCCCCCCCTCCCCCCCTCCCCTCCTCCGACCCCCATCCTTCCCGTCCCCCTTCCTCCCCCCTCCCCCCCTCCCCCCACTCCCATCCTCCCCCCACTCCCATCCTCCCCCTTCCCCTCCCCCCTCCTCCCCAACCCTCGCTCCTCATTCTTCCCCCTCCCCTCCCCTCCCCGTTCCCTTCCCCCACCCGCCCCTCCTCCCCCTCTCTCTCGCCCCCGCCCCTGCCGCATTGTAATACCATCCTATATGGCTGTTTTTTGTAGGAGCAAATGGGGATGCCTAAGGAGGAAGATCTCAATTCGTGGAGTCACCACTACTCCACCGACACCGCTGACGATCCCGTCTTCCGCGGGGCTATGGTGAGGGTTTGCGGGGTTTCATTGTTAAATTTGCGGCCTTTTTTGCAAGGGTGAACTGGATTTGTTGTTTCATTGATACGTGGTAGGTTGAGCTAGTGATGATGTTGGTGTTTTTTTCCTGGTGACTGTGGTGTTGGTGTTGAATTGGGTCTTGGCCGTCGTGTTGGTGGTGGTTTTCGATGTGCCGGTGTTGGTGATGGTGGTGGTGCTGGTGCTGTTGGGGGTTGTTGCGGTGGTTGTTGTGGTTTTATTGATGCGATGGCATTTATGGTCGTGGTGTTGGTCGTGTGGTTGGTACTACTACTGCTACTATTACTACTACTACTATTATTACTACTACTAGTACTAGTACTACTACTACTACTTCTACTATTACTACCACTACTGCTACAACTACTGCTACTACTACTCTACTACTACTACTGCTACTACTACTGCTACTACTACTGCTACTACTGCTACTACTGCTACTACTGCTACTACTACTGCTACTACTCTACTACTACTACTACTACTGCTACTGCTACTACTATTATTTGTATCAATACTATTAGTAGTGTTAATATGCGCGTGCTACGGTAGCGGTGCGCCTACTTTTTTTCTGAGCTCACCTTAGGAGGTGTTATGACCAAAAAAAAAAAAAACGACAGAAAAAAATAGCAAGTGCGAGTTGATGAACAATTTCACGGCCTAGATATGCAAACGAATACGCTTCAAGGAAGGATATTCGATTTACGTCGGAACGGCATCTACGCTATTTTGTCGGAGGGCAATAATAATAACAATAATAATAATAATAATAATAATAATAATAATAATAATAATAATAATAATAATAATAATAATAATAATAATAATAATAATAATAATAATAATAATAATAATAATAATAATAATAACAACAACAATAATAATAATAATAATAATAATAATAATAACAACAACAATAATAATAATAACAAAATAATAATAATAATAATAATAATAATAATAATAATAATAATAATAATAATAATAATAATAATAATAATAATAATAATAATAATAATAATAATAATAACAATAATAATAGCAATAATAATAATGACAATAACAATAATACTGTTTTTCCAACAATGACGCCTGTCGGAAGGGTTTTGGTAAGAAAAAACACGATTAGCTTTATTTTTTTCTTCTTTCTAAAATCGTCGCTTTTACTCTCCAGTTCAACTCGTATCAAAATGTTAGACGCTTTTACCCCCGGCGACCTCCTGGACAAGCCGTGGTCAAAGGTCTCTTCCCTTCTCTCTCCCGGTGCTTGCCTTCATTTTTCTGGCGCATATGGCTCAGCATTCCCACTGTTCCTGCTTTTTCACGCTCGTCGACTTTCGTCGCATTTTGCTAGCTCACGTTCTGGCGCTTCCCGCTCATCATTAATTATTCATCGCAGCACGAGTCACTAAATGCTGCTACTGCCAACCTACGGCAATGTGTCTTGCTATGGTAAAATACTGCTGCTGCCAACCTACGGCAATGTGTCTTGCTATGGTATACACTGCTACTGCTAACCTACGGCAATGTGCCTTGCTCGTGGGGCACGCTTGTACAGATGGGCACCGGAGACTCTCTGGTTAGCTTCGTCTTTGGGCTAGAAGTGACATGGGACCTGCTCCAGGTGCAGCTCGAGGAGGAGGCCGAAGGTGATGCTAGTAACGGTGACCGCCGTCAGGGATAGCTCGCGCTGTCGCTATTAATGCCACGGGAAGTGAAGGATACGCCAATTAGCGCTGGGTTGCGAATACAATCGAGTTGAACCGACGCGCGACACTGTATGATATGAAAATACGTGCAAGTGTGGTGAGCTTAAGGTTTGTCTTTCCCCATACGCCGGCGGATATTTTTTCTAATAATGTATGATATCATCAGCAGCCTTTTGTCAGTCCCACCGCTCACGTATGCCGGTGGCAAGGTTCAGACTAGCATGATTACAGTATACGCCGGTGACACATGCTACGTTAGAGGTGCATTTTTTTTTTTGTTAAGGTCCCTCTCTCGAGGAGCTTTAGACTTCCCCCAAAACTGATTTGAAAAAAAACTGGAGCTCCTACCGGGTGGACAATGCGATTGGCCTAGGCATCCAACGAAAATAGTGCTGGAAAATAACGAAATTTCGACGATTTTGGGTGAAGGAGCCCAGTCCTTCAGAAACCATTTTAGGCAAAAAGTGCTCCCTCTGTCATAGCACGCGTGAGTCTTACTACCGTAGCCCCCCCAACTTTTCTTTAACGAAATCGCCGGTTTCAAGACCAGCTCCCGGCCGTATCTCCTGAAATACGGTGTCCCTCGACACCCCGACGTCGTCGATCGATAGACCTTTGCACACAAGAAAATGTATGGATACTTGTTTCCCGATAGTATCCTTCCTTGTGTCGAGCAGCCATGAAACGTTCGTTGAAGAAAATCGCTGTTTTTTTTGGGGGGGGCTATGGTAGAATCAGTCGCGTCCGGTATTTTTTCGCAGTATGTCCTATAATTTTTTTTTTTGTATTATCCTCCGGCGGATGGGGAAAAACAAAGCTCAAGCTTACCACGCTTCCACGTGTTTTCATACGCGTCGTGTGTCGATTTAACTCAGTTGCTTTCGCAACCCAACGCTAGCTGGCAGCACCCTTCGGATCCCACTGTATGTAGTGATAGCGTGAGCTGACCTTATCAGTGGTCCTCGTCACAAACCCTATCGTTTTCTTGATATGTGCCCGTCCTACGATAGGGCGTTTTTTTGGCGAAAATATTTTTTGGCGAAAATATTTCCTTGACCCGAAATCGTCGGAGTTTTTCATCATTCTTGTTTGACGATATTGTGAACTGCATGCCTAGCTAATCGGATTGTTCCTCGGGTTGCCCTTGCGGTTTACTTTAAGATCATCTTTTTTGACTGGGTGAGGTGTTGAGCTCCTTGAGCCCCGTAGAGCCCCCACATCCCTCCCTACACTGAATTCAAGTTATTTCGTCCCCCAAAAAGGGTTTCCAATTGTAGAGGCGTTAAGCCAAGAATCCTGCAGGGAAAACAATGGTGTATCCTTACCTCAGCGTACGTCGTGTTCTTTTGTACGACGTGATAACAAGCAGTAGAAGGGGGTGTCGAAAGCGAAGGGGGAACGCAGGCATTCCTTTGCAAGTACGAGCTACAACCAGGTTGAGTATGTATAACCAGGAATTACGTAACAAAAATGCCTCTTGAAAACCGAAAGAGAAACCACCGCGCAAGCAACCCGGCAATGTCGTCATGCTCTTTTGTACGACGTGGTAACAAGCAGTGGAATGGGGTGTCGAAAGTTGAGAATGGAGAACACAGGCGTTCCTTATTAGTACGAGCTACAACCAGGTCTAGTATAATCAGGAATTACGTAACAAAAGACCTTTTGAAACCAAAAGAAAAGACGATTTGCCACCGCGCAAGCAACCCGGCGAGTGTCGTCATGTTCTTTTGTACGACGTGATAACAAACAGTAGAAGGGGGTGTCGAAAGTTGAGAATGGAGAACACAGGCGTTCCTTTGTAAGTACGAGCTTCGACCAGGTCGAATATAACCAGGAATTGCGTTGGATAATACCTTTTGAAAACCAAAGAAAAGACGATTAGCAACAACAAGCAACCCGGCGAGTGTCGTCATGTTCTTTTGTACGACGTAGTAACAAGCAGTAGAAGGGGTTGTCGAAACTGAGAAGGGGCAACACAGGTGTTACGTTTATAAAATACTTACTGAAAACCAAAGAAAAGACGATTTGCCACCGCGCAAGCAACCCGGCAAGTGACATCGGCAAGTGACATCGATCAGCCTAGATGAGTCCATTGTTTGCCTACTTCATGCCTGGTATATGTTTTCATGCTTTTTTACCTTGTGCGGTGTGCCCCGTCCCGTACGTTTTTGCCCTTCTCCGTATAACGAAAAAGCTCGAACGCTGGACATCAAGCGCAAGACCGAGATGAGGACCGCCCGCGCTGCTGCTGCTACCGCCGCTATAGCTGAAGCCGCTGCTACAGCCACCGCTGCCGCCGCCGCCGCTGCTGCTGCGGAATCAGGCCCAACGGAATCCGTCGCGGAAAAATCGGTTTCCGATTCGGTGTCGTCCCAATCGGTTTCTCCCCAATCGGTTTCCTCCAAATCGGCTTCGTCCAAATTAGTGTCGTCCAAATCGGTTTCTTCCAAACGCGAATCTCCCCTCGAAGGCGGTGGGAGGAAGTCGTTTGTGAACGAAGGAAGTAGCGATGACGATTTTGTCTCGTCCGGACCGGGTAAGAAAAGAGATAGCAAAAAGCGAAGGAGGAGCGGGGAGGGAGGGGATGGGGGAAGGGGGAGGAAGAAGGGGGAGGAGAGGAGGAGGAAGAGTGGTGTAGAAGGAGGAGGTGGGGGGGGTGGGAGGGGGAGACGGAGGAGGCGACAAGAAGAGGTCGAGGATAGCGACTGGGACGGCAGCAGCAAGGGCATCGAGGGGGGAAGGAGACGAGGAGTTGGAGGTGGTGGGGGTGGAGGGGGGGGCAGAGGGGGAGAAAGGAGACGACGAGGAAGGGGTGTGGGTTGGGGAAGGATGCTCCCCAACCAGTACAGACGCCGAGGAGGCAGAGGAGGAGCGGGGGGAGGAGGGGGGGGGGGGAGGGCGAAGGATACTCTCCTGGGAGAACAGATTTAGCGGAGGAGTCTGCGAGGGGTACCGAAGAAGACGCGAAAACAAAAATAAAGCCAACGACCAGAGTGCTAGGCGGCGGTGACTGTAGCGCAGCCAAGAACTCTGACAGGAAGGGCTTGGAGGACGACGACGAGGAGGCGTGGATGATTCAGGAGGGACAGGGGGACGGAGGGAACGTGACTCCGTTGTCAAGCAGGAGAAGACGAAAACGGAGAGGTGGGTGTCGTAAAGCTGAGTTTTTCATGGTGAGAGGGGGGAGGGTTGGGGAGGCGTTTTTGGCGGGGGGGGGGCAGGAGGGAGCGGGACGGCGTACTCATTTATTGCTTACATAAGTAAAATAACAATTTACCACGCAACCCGTTCGCGACGGAGGCGGGGGGGGGGGGCGATCACATCATGCATAGCCATAGTCGTATGATCATGGAAGCTCGTATGCCTACAATGACGGGACGGAGCACGTCGGGTTTTCACCGACCGGGCAGGCATTGCTTGCACCAAGCGCAAAGCGCCGTGAGACCTTCGGCGACCGAATGAGTTGCATCCTGCTAAGAAGCGCTTGTGAGGCGGACCGGAGGAGAGCGGGGGATGTACTCATTGGGAGGGTTATAATCATTTTACCCAGACCGTGTGGAGTTTGAAGAGTGATAGCGCAAAGCTTCAGTACCGCTACGTTGAGATCGAACGCGCGTCGTGATTTTTCCGCGCCGCTTAACCGCCCTCCCTCCCTCTCCTCCCCGCCTCTCCGTCTCCGCGCTAAATCTCCGTCGTACGTTTTTTTCCCTCGACACCTTATCGTACCATTGCACGGCCTCAATTGGGCCTGAACATGATACATAGTGATGGAGATAGAAGGTGACTCGGAGGCAGAGGAAGAGGCGGGGGGGGTGGAGGGCGAGGAGGAGGAGGAGGAGGAGGAGGAGTGTGAAGGGGGGGGGACGCAAGTTGAGGATCCCCTGGCGGACACGGAGGAGGAGGTGATGGAGACCCCGCTATCGAACGCCTCGGAAGGTGAGGGGAGTGAGACTGGTATGCTTTTTGAAAAAGTTTAATTGGCAGCTGCAGACGTATAGTCAACTATCTAAAGGTTGTACCACCGATCGCCCGCACTGATACATACCAGGTATATAGCGCGACTGATGTATCACGGCGCTTGAAATGTTGGGGTGTCGATCTAATTGGGAGATGTAATAGCTATCATATTGTTTGTTTTTTCAATTGAAACCCCCTCTGGTGCTCCGTCTCGAAAGGAATGCGTGGTCAGTGGTCAAATGACAAAGGCGAGCAACAAATGAGTATGACCCTCCCCCCCCCCCTGTGACTTGCAAGGCTTCTTGTCTTGTCTCGGCTTGTCTTGTCTCGGCTTGTCTTGTCCTTGTCCCGTCGCGTTTCGTTTTGTTTTTGTTTGTGTTTTTCCGTTCCGTTTCGTTTCGCTTGGTTTTGGTTTGTTTTTTTGTTGTGTTCCGTTTTGTGTATCCCGCTTAGTTTCGTTTCGTTTCGTTTCGTTTCGTTTCGTTTCGCTTCGCTTCGTTCCCGCTTCCGCACTTACAGTGGTTTCTCTCGTTTCGTTTCGTATTGTTCCTTCTCGTTTCTTTGTGTTTTTGTCCCGTTTCTAAACCGCCGCGGGGAAACTACACGGAAAATATATAGCGTCTTCACAAAACGCAGATTCAGACGGTGGCGCCAAGGATGGGGAGAGGGTTCGGAAAGGGGACGGCGAGGAAAACGTCCCAATCCAAAGTTCGTCTCCTTACTGCACCCAAACCGCGGACCCGGTTATGGAAGGGCGAAGCCCTGCCGCTGCTGCTGCTGCTGCTGCTGCTGCTGCTGCTGCTGCCGCTGCCACTGCTACTGCTACTACTGCTCCTGGCGGTGGTGGTGGTGATGGAGCGGCGAAGGAGTGGGTCTGCTCGAAGTGCACGTTCGCCAACGCTTTCTCTAAGCGAAGGTGTTCCATGTGCATGGAAGGCGCTCGGCCCCCGGGGATGGGGCGTGCGCAGCCCTTGTCTCCTCGGCCGCTCGGGGAAGCGAACAGAGACCTTGAGCTGCTGCTGGATGAGGAGAAGTACGGGAAGGCGAAGGTAAATCAGTCGCATGAGTAGTACCAGTAATGCTTTTGCACTATGAATCAGGCGGGATAAACACAGGGTTCCTTCCGCCGGCGGAATTTGTAGCAGCAGTAACAGTGGAGGAAGTAGTTTTCGTAGCAATGGCACAGCGGACAGTAGTAGCATTATAGTGGCAGTAATTATGTACTGGTACAGTATTAGTACCCTTTAAAAAATGGAAAAATGCACTTCAGCTTGTGAGATCGACCAAAGAGAGTTTTGTTCAAAACTCAGCTTGCAAGCTGCGTATGATACTTCGATCGCGCCTTTTGCGGGGCGTGTATACCCTCGTGAAGGATACAGGTCGGTGACTCCCTGTAGCGCTGCGGTAGCACGGGAGCAGTTGAATGAAAAACTCCATCGCTCGCTGAGAACCCCCCCCCTCCCCCCACCCCGCTGTTGTTTCCCGCCTCCACCGCCTCTGCTGCTGCATGGAAACCCTCCCATTTTTTTTTTCTTGTTTGGATGGCGCGGTAAATGTATATTCTGCACCTATATGTATGTATACGCAATACCGTCAGGGTGAGGGTAAGAGGGACAGCGGAATGAATGGCTCGTTCGCTCGATCCTAACCCCGTTCCCCTTCCCCCACCTCCCCCCCTCGCCCCCCCTTGGTGACCGCCGTTGCTACTTTTCGGGAAACCTCTCTTTTTTGTCGTTTGTATGGCGCGATATATGTATGCGTAATCCATCAGGGTGAGGGGAAGAGGGAAAAGGGAAAGAAAGAGAACAAAAACGACGGCAAGGCCAGCAAGGGCAAGAAGAAGAGGGACAAGAAGCGCTCGAAAGCGCAGGTGTGGATAGACGACGACGAGGACTTCGAGTAGAGCCGTCAACGGCCAAGAAAGGGAATATGTAACGGTAAATTTAAAAGCAAATGCTCCGCTGTGTTATGCTGCGCTATGGCCGTGCTTGACTGTGCTGGTTTGGGCTGGACTGGGCTGGGCTGGGCTGCACTGTGCTGTGCTGTGATGTGGTGTCCTATCCTCGGCTGCGCTACGCTGTACCGGGCAGTGCTGTGCGTGGCTGTACCGCGCTGTAGTGTGCTGTGTGCGGTGCCGGTTGTATTATGCTGGACTGTGCCGCGTCGCTCAACGTGCCGGCTTGCCCTCTTCGCCCTTTGGGGGGGGGGGAAGGGGGAGAGGGGTGACGAAGCGAAGGGACACATAGACGAAGATAAGGGAGGTCTAGGAGTCGGGGAAAGAGGAAAAATGAGGAGAAGTTGGGGGGGGGGGGGGGGGGAGCTGCAGCCACACACACCGACCAACGAATTGTTGTTGCCCACTCTCGGGAGTTGCTATTTAGCCCCTTAGCGGCGTTTTTATGAAGTCGCTTTTTGGCAAGACGGTCTTCGGAAGGTTTTGGTAACAAAGTATTTGCGGCAAGGCGGTTTTTGATGTTCCGTTTGTTCAGCAGTGGCCGCCTGTCTCCGCTCTGTTACGAACAGCGCTTCGGGGGTTGCTAGCGCCTTTTGCGGCGTTTTCAGCAAGCCGTTTTGCTGGCAAAATTGCCGTTATTGGTGGGTCCTATCTGTCTGCTCTTCATGTTCGATGGGGGGTAGATGGTTTCCGCTGTTTTTTTTTTCTTCTTCACCAGATCGTCGGAATGGAAAAACTAGGTCCTTACACGTGCCAGCGATGTGCATGCACGATGAATGTCTTCCGTCGCAATCGGCGCACGTAGTTTTTTGTTCCGCTCTTAACTGGCGTTTGGTCTTGGCCTTATTTTCTTTATTCCCCAGCGATGAATTGATTGGTTTGTGTTATTGAGGAGCGTATGCAGAAGGTCACCCCGCCCCAGGGGGGGGAGTCTCTTTTGCCTATTTTGGGGACTTTTTCTCCTGTAGCTTGGGGTCACCTGCGCGAGTGACCCTCCTTTCTTGCGGTCATACTGTAGGCTTTACCGTACTTTTTTTTTTTTTTTCGATATTAATTCCCAATGGGATACGGTTGGCTACGCGCTGCGCCGAACGAATCGCCCCTGACGGTGTGCTGTTTTTTCTTTGGTGAGGTGTAGAGTCACTCGTGCGAGTGGATCGGACCCGGCAGCGCGAAAAGAAGGGGCTATTTCCGCTACGGTAGCCTTGATTGCAAATTGTGCTCGGTGGTACTGGTGCTCTTTGGCTATACCTTTGAGATGTATGTGTATATGCAGGGTGCATCGCCTCACTATCACTGCGTGCTATGTTTTCCTTGTCACGCGTTGAAGGCTTTGATGTATCCCTGTCGGCCCGTACGAGCATGTTCAAGTAGATATAGCGTGTGGATACGCCGCGCAATGTCGCAGCCAACATGCCAACAATTAGAACGCTTTATCATCCATCGATCTTATAATGGTGTTTTTGCACAATCAAAAGGGCATAATCTCAATACGGTGCCCCTTGCCACCCCGACGTCATCGTTCGATAGTCTTTTGCAAACAAAGAAATATATCAAGATAGTTTCTTCATAGCGTCCTTCCTCGTGTGTGTCGAGAAGCCATGAAACATTCGTTGAAGAAAAATCGCTGTTTGTTTTGGTTGGGGCTACATCTCGTAGAATCAGCTTTCAGCCTGTCTAAACTCATCTTTGCGAGAGCTGCGTGGGATGCCTTGGTCGCGCGTGCATTGTAAAACGTGTCTCGAACGCTGCCCCGGGGCAATTAAATTCTTGTTGAAACTGTGCAAATTTCGCCTAGTCGACAACAATCATAACAGCAAGAGCCATGGAAAGTTCTGCAGGGTTTCGTGCATAGGGCTTCATCAAAAAGAGTACACCTCTCAGTTGTATATGAGATCGATACGTACGTATAGTCTAGTCGTCGAAAACCTTTTTTTTTTCTTCATCCCATTTATTACCCTCGCACTACTTTCGCGCTCCCTCCCAGCAGTAACTCAGATCCGGGGTCACATAGCGGGCCTTTCTCCTCCCCTCCCCACTACGGTACGTGCCTTCATTTTTTATCGCGAAAGAAGAATAATTCAGCGTTTTCTTCCCTCGTCGACTCGCGTCGAATTTTAAACCTCATGATACTGGAATAACACCACCACATACATGACATGATGTTTGCAAGTTGCGTTTGATAGAGATACACACTACGACATGCAACGGTTAGTGTGATAGAAGTGCGCATCAATGGGCGCGCGTGCTAAAATGGAGGTGCTGCACCACTTTTTTTCCGGGGCTTCCTCAGTTTGGGAGCTTAAGAGACATACATGTCTTAACCCCAAAAAACGATTTTGGAGAAAAACAAAAAATGTACGTACTATTAATACGATATAATATAGTCTAGAGGTGCACCATTTTTTTTCTGAGGTTTCCTCGATTTCGGAGCTTGAGGCCTCTCCCAAAAACCGATTACGGAGAAAAATAAAACTGCTACCGGCTAAAAAAAAAACATGGCCTAGGTACACGACGAGAATCAGGAAAAAAAATGGCCAAGTTCCGACGATTTGGGGTTAATGAGCCCCGTCGTTCAGAAAACAAGATACCCAAAAAAGAGGTAGTCTATATACCTCTAGACTATGGTAGCACGCGTCAAAACTGCTAATAATAGACCGCATGCATGAAAAATCTCATGGATTAGGTATAGACTACCACGAGAATCACAAAAAAAAGTCCAATTTCCGACGACTTTCAATTTGGGTTTAGTCTACCCCTTTAGAGCCACGAAATCCCTCCCTATCTATGCTATCATCCAGTAAAATTGTCCCCCACAAGGGTTTCCAGTAGATAATGCGTTAAGGAGCCCCGTCATTCAGAAACCATTTCAGACGAAAAGTGCTAGGTATACCTCTATCATCGTGTAGCATGCGTCGATGGCACACTGCTAAAAAATGGGTATGATGCGAATACCATGGTACAGTTTCAGCAGTACACGACATTCTGGCCAGCCTAGAATTCTGCATTATTAGATTCACGCCTTTGCGACTTGAAACCCGCTTTGGGGGGGGGACTACTTGGGATTAGTGTAGGGAAGGGTTCTGGGGCTCTAGAGGGGGTTAAGGCTGGTGTGTCGTACGCTATTTTCAGTACAAAAGAGGTCATGTTCTTGTTTTTCGTCAGACCTAGTCTACGTCAACTCGTGTCAGATTCTTCCTATAATTTATATACTAAGTAAGTGCTGTCGCGTACTGCAAGCGTTTGCACAGCGCCGACCTGCTCCCGCTTGGCCCCCTGATCCCAATCACACTTGATCCCACCCGGACCTGAGCCCTCCAAACTGGGCTGGGTGTTTAGGCTCGAGTTTAGGCAGCAGGTAGGTGCTCGCATTAATAGTATTAATAGTAGACAGGATACAGTCTACGCACATACATCCGAGATCTACGATCGACGATGATCTACGATCTACGAAACAGGCACGATGAGTGATGATCCGATCTGATCTCCGATGATCTTTGAAACGGTTATTTTGTTTTTACGAGTCTTGTCGACTCATACAACTGGTACAGGCCCTCCTGTAAATACATGTGTGCATGATACTCGCCGTGTGTGATACTGCTCATACACCCTGGGCGTGCGTGCGCCTGCACAGCAGTACTACGTTATAAAAAGAGAGGGTCTACGTACAGTTGGTAGTAACCTTTCCTGATCGGAGACAGTAGTACTCGTTACGAGCCGGCGGCTGGACTCCGAGGACAGACCTAGAGCCCACACACCACAGGTTAGTCCTAGGCGCGTCGTACTAGCTGTGCGGAGCGCTTTGCGCACGCTCGTCGAAAGAGCGTACTACTCCTATATGCGCAGCAGGTGTGCATCGTAACTGTGCGACAAAGCACGGAGGACAACTCAATAGTGGTTGTGGTGGTGGCGGTGGTGGTGGTGGTGGTGCTCTGTGTATGATACGACGGCAGCACGAGAAAGTGCGAAACGTCACAGACACACCTCAGTGGTACGAGTACGTATCACAATAGACTATTAATAGACTACTATTTTACCCGCTGGTGGTGTTTTCGGTTCTATAGTGCCACACGCGTACGCAAACGTCGGAAAGGGGCTCATTCAGCGGGCTCTCGCTTGCTACAAAGGAGAGGAAAGGCGGCAAAGGACTACGCACCACACCACCACACCGCCAGTACCTACCGACCGACCCTGGCACCTTGTTGTGGCCGAGATTCAAGTCGGGCTCAAGCGGGTGTGTCCAGCTAGGGAAACACAGCAGCGGAGGTGGCGGTGGTGGTGGAGGTGGTGGTGATCGTCGCAAAAGCTGCAGCAAGGGGAAACGTGGAAGACAGGAAGAGGGGAACGCCGCGAGGCAGCACCTACAACGGCTACGAGCACTCGTACTTCTTCCGCTCTGGCCGATGGCTAAAAAGGTACGACGCGTCCGCCTGCAAAAGACGTTCTACTTGCCACAACAGTACAACAGCAGTCAGCACGGATCAGCTGCAGTCAGATATGTACACTGCAGGTTCGTGTTGTTTTTCTGGCTTTCGCTGGTTAGCTTGAAGTGTAAGTTTGTACAAGTATGCGTCTGGTAGTGCGGTACCTGGCACAGCTTTCTTTCAAGCGAATCACACTTGTTGTGTACGGCAGTACGTACTCGGAGGTGGCTACACACGTTCATGTTGTTGTATTGCGAGCACGTACAACAACAGCTAGCTCTCGTTTCTTGTTTTAGTCTGTACACTTACGGAGGGGGGAGGGGGGGGGGGGGGGGGGGGGTCGAGATCTACGACGTATTGCATGCCCCCCCCCCCCCCCCCCCCCCCCCCCCCGCAAAGTGGACTGTATAAATGTGCCTGGTATACTGGTGTAATGCTCACGGTGTAGTCTAGTCGTAACATCATTCGACTACTCGTACAAGTACGAGTTTGTAGACCTGTTAGAGGAGGGGGGGGTCGATAAACAAGGACGATTGCACTGGTATGGCACAGAATAGTCTAGAATTCCGCACCCATGGTGTTTGTGCGTTCGCGGTATTGGCTATGGTGTCAGGGAGTGGAACAGAAGGGCAAGACGTGCGCCCTGGAGCGCGTGATCTTAATAGTGAGATGTACATGCGTGCGGTATCAAGGAGAACCACGTCGTTATGTGTGTTTGTGTGTTTCGTCTATGTTTGTTCCATCGGCTTTCTTGCTAAGTAGGGGAGAGAAGAAAAAGGACAGGAGTCAAACGCCCTTTCAATCGCGTAATTTGTTTCTTGTTTGTCTTTTGTCGCACGAAAGGGAGGGAAAAAGAAGGGCAAGAAGTCCGCCCCCGAGCGCGTGATCTTGACGACGCGGTATGTGGAGGAGGAGCGGTTACGATGCATGTGTCCCCGCTTGGGCGACGCCTACGCCAGATCGGAAACCGTCAGGGAGCTAAGGGCGGACGTCGTGTTTCACCGATTAAGAAAGGTGCGCCCAGCATTCGTAAAAGCTTACCAATTTATTGGACGAAAGCCGGTCATTTGGTCAATATACTGATGTGTTTGGGATGTAAATTCACTGGCCAACACCCATAATCACACGTCACTTCTTCGACAAGACACATTATTAGACCAATTTTTGGGTAAGTGCTGATGTTTCGGGATGCTAAATTTTCGTCAACCCAGGTGTTTTTCAACCCCGCTCCCGCTTTGCACCTTGATCCCACGCCGACCTTAGCCCCATCCGGACCTAAGGTCTCCAAACTGGCCCTGGATGTACACTCAGCTCCCAGCAGGGGCCACCAAGCACCCTCAACCCAAGCTCCAACCCCAACGCCAACCCCAACTCCAACTCCAGCGCCAACCCAGCCAACCTCAGAGCTATCCCACGCTCCTATCATAGACGGGTGCAGCAGATTCTAAGAATTTTCTGAGTTCCTAACACGAGGAGCTCAAGCTCAACATCTCAACATACCACCCGAAACATGGCTTCGAAGGCGTTCTTTTTTTCGCGCAATCCGACGAACACGCCTATTATTACGCGGAAGCTAGTCCTGAAACAAACGTACTCGTAAAAAAGGGATCAGGTTAACCGGCGACGCACGCTGCTACGATATAGAGGTATGTTAAATTAAAGGTGGGGGACACAGAGTGTCCCCTGCAGGTCTGCCAATTGAGCAGGTCCTCGGAGAGTACTCACTTTCGTTCCTTCGTAGATATATAGCTTTATTCGTTTCCACCACCAGAGCCCGGGATAGCTTCTGAGATCGGAGGCACGTGCCTCCGATCTAATTCCTAACTTTCCCGAATATAAACCGCCAACTTTATCATACGAAACCCATCCAAATGATCTCAAATTCGGATAATTACAAGCCTTTCGAGGCCGTATCTTAACAGGTACGTAGCACTTTTTTTTTTAACCCGAAATCGTCGGAAAGTACGCCATTTTATTATCTTGTTTGCATGATTCTCGCGCTGCGTACGTACCTTGGCCACATGAGGTTTTTCATCCGCGATAAAGGTGAGCCAAATTTTGTCTTAGGGTCCTCAATTGAAGAGAGAGCTTTATGTTTCACCCCCTTTTGTTTTTTCTTTTTTTTCTTGAGCCAACCTAAAAGTGCGACTTGCTGAACAGGTTCGTGGCCTGTGCATGCGAGTATAAATAAATATTCTATACCTGGTAGACTATATGGGAAAAAAAAAAATGTCGATATTCCGACGAATTTTGGGGCAAGGAGAGGGTTAAGGAGTCCCGTCCCACTCAGCGACGAAAAAAGCAAAAAAAAAAAAGTGTTGCCTCTATCGTACGTAGCACGCGTCCACGGTATGATGGCCTCCACACGCTGGACGTGTCGGAAGGGAGGCTCGGCCTGCTACCGCCAACCGTACACTTCGAACCCCGAAGTACTACAAACTTGAAACCAACCCCAACTCCAGACCTAACTCAAACCCCAACCCTGTCCCCCGCTTGCGTAACGTCAACAAACACTACGCGGCAAGGTGGTGCGGTATGGGCTCGACACCTTGGACGTCTCGGGAGGGAGGCTTGGCTTCCTGCCCGAGGAGATTCGAGAGCGGCCCGAGATGGCCTGTCTGACAGACTTGAACCTGAGCCGAAACCATCTCTTCAGCAGTGACCACGTTTTCGGCGTTCTCTCGTGTCTTAAGGGCCTCAAGTGAGAGAGAGAAAAAAAACGGGCAAAAAATGGTCTTCTAGACAGGAAGGGTGGAAGTCGTCCTACGGTAGCCCCCCCAACTTTTCATTAACGACATCGCCGGTTTAGCAACCAGCTCCCGGCCGTACCTCCTCAAATACGCTGTCCCTTGCCACCCCGACGTAATCGTTCGATTGTCCTTTGCAAGCAAAGAAAATATGCGAAGTTTTTTTTTTTCGGAGCATCCTTCCTCGTGTCGTGTGCAGCCATGAGAAGGTCGTTAAAAAAAATCACTGTTTTTTTGGGGGGACGGGGGAGTCTGGTCTATCGTAGAATCAGTCCAAGGATAGTGTCGATCCCGAAAAACGAAGTACACTTGTAGGGGTGAGAAATCGTTCTTCGGTAGGGTTGGGAATTTTTTTTAGGTCAAACGTTTCTGGCCGGTTGAGTCGTGCTACACGAAAGAGGTGCACCACGTTTTTTTCTGCGCGGTTCCCAACTTCAGGAGATTAAGACACGTCCTTCTTAACCCGAAAACTGTTTTGGAGAAATATAAAACTGCTTTGATCCCGGATGAACGATCCCATGACCTAGATACGATCGTATACACGACGAGAAATCATGCAAAAAAAAAAAGTCCAATTTCCGACGATTTTGGGTTAAGGAACCCCCGTCATTCAGAAAACGTTTTCGCCAAAAAGAGGTATACCTCAATACTATTTACGACTATTTTGGGTCAAGGAGCCCCCGTCATTCAGAAAACGTTTTCGCCAAAAAGAGGTATACCTCAATACTATTTCCGACTATTTTGGGTTAAGGAACCCCGTCATTCAGAAACGTTTTCGCCAGAAAGAGGTATACCTTAATACTATTAACGACGATTTTGGGTTAAGGAACCCCGTCATTCAGAAAACGTTTTCGCCAAAAAGAGGTATACCTCCACCGCAGCACGCGCGTCTTATGGGAAGAAAAGGCGATATTTTTTGTACCTGGTGTCCACTGGTACAGTACGCAAATTGTGTTTCAACAGGTCATCCCCAAGGCAGGCGATGCGCCTTCTTTCTTTTTTTTTTCTTGCAAAAACGTTTCCGGTTGGTCTGAACGAGCTCACGAAAAAAAAACCTGAGGAGCTACCGGTTAGCCCGAAACGAAACACGACAACCACTTTTTTACGATAGTTTTTTTGGCGTATTGATTGGCCGGGTTGCGCGAGCGAAAGCCTTCCAAGTCATGTTTCGGGCGAGATATATGGAGGTCCTCTCGTGTTTGGAGAGCTCGGATAATTTTAACCCCGCGTCAGCCGGACTTTCGCGAACGGAGGTTCCATAAGAGGAAGAGTCGCCCCCTGGCAAGGGCTGTTTTTTTTTCGCGCGAAACGTTTCTGTCCGGTTGAGCGCCTGAAGACGCGTGCCACGACGACAGAGGTGCGCACCACTTTTTTTTCTTAATACTACCCCTCGATTTGGGAGCTCAAGACGTGTGTCCTTCTTAACCCAAAAAACTGATTTTTTTGGATAAAAAAAAAAATGCTACGAGCATGGATATCACACCGGACGAACGACCCCATGGCCTGGGTGCACAGCGAGAATCAGGCAAAACAATTTTTTGGCCTGTTTCCGACGATTTTTTGGGCTAAGGAGTGCCCTCATTCAGAAACCATTTTAGACAAAAAGTGCTGCCTCTATAATCGTAGCACACCCGTCTCAAGCGTGGAATTATCGGTTAGTATGTGTGGTAATTTTTACAAACTCGTGCGTTTGCCATGGGCATTTTATGGAGTACCTGGGGTGACAGACCGCAACCGTTGCACAGCGCAGACGCATAGATAGGGTGAACAGCGTCAGCCGCCGTGGCGGGGGTGAAGCGTTCTCGCCAACACGGCGTTCATAGAGGCGGACGTCCTGCATGCAGCTGTCCGCAAAGTTTGCACGTTCGTACACAGCGTGTGCACGGGACTATCGAAGCCGAATCTACTAGGGCTCAAGTTACTGTAGAAGTTTGGGTATCGGAAGGACGACAAGAAACCCGAAGGAAGGATTATATCAAGAGAAAAACAAAATGCGCCCTGAGAAAAAGGCACAGGGGGGCAACAAATATGGGTGTGATCTCATGCCGCAGCAGAGAGGCCTCATTGATCCCAAAACTATATAGATTGAAGCGTCGGCGAAAATGTTACAGCAGTAATCTCGGAGCAAAACCCCGGGGACAGAAGAATTCCGTCCCCGGGGTGGGAGAAAAGCCTTTATAGCTGTACAGAAAACGCGAAGACGATCTCACTCGTAGAAGCGTTGGTCGCGTTGCGCGAACGAAAGGCGTTCGAAGTCGTGTTTCGGGCGAGGCATTGAGCGCCTCGTGTTATTGACGGGGGACCCTAGTAAATAGGACCTACGGTGGACACAAAAAACTATATATATTTATCTTTTTTTACTGACAGTATTTGGTCCTGTTTACTATCGTCCTCCGTGATAGCGAAGCTCAAGAGACACTTTTTCTTTTTTCCTGCACCCCTGCGGTGGGAAGGGTGATGGCTGACTAACTTCAACCGGTTTATCCCTGAAACCCGGGTTGCGGTTAAAAAGGCGTTATGCCCGTTTATTGGCACCCGCGAGTCTACCGCGCGCCGCGCACGGGCCAACACGCTGGACGGAAACTTAAGGATCACTTCATCAACTTGAGATCCTTATGTTCCCGTCCGTACATAGCGGCATGCGATGTTTTTACAGCAGTGCATTCGACGAAAACCTGCAACGATCGGCGGTCCGCGATTGGCTTCGTCGCTTACAGGAAGCTGAACTTGACGGACAACTTCTTCAACGGAGTGCTGTCCTCGGCGGCCGGGCAGCTGCGCGAGCTGGAGGAGCTGCGGCTAGACGTCAACCAGGTCTGTCCAACCGTTCCTCTCTCCGTAGTCCTTGCTGCCTCTCTCGCCCATTGCTTGCCTGACTCCTCTTCTTCTTGTGTATCTGGGTTTATCTCTCTTCTTCTCTCTGATTGCCTGTCTCCTCTTCTTCTTGTGTATCTGGGTTTATCTCTCTGCTTCTCTCGTGTTTCCTTCATCTCTCTCTCTGTCCCTCCCTCTCCCCCTCTCATTATCTCTCCGCCCCCCCCTAGCCCTTCATCGCCGTCCACGCCCCCCTGATGCCGTGACAACCCTTCCCCACCACCAAGCCCTTCCCCCCCCCACCCCCCCACCCCTCTTGTACTAGGAAACCTACGCCAACAATCTCTGACCCCGCTCCTTCTCCCCCTCCCCCTCCCGCCTCTCTCCTGCAATAAGAAAAACTGAACAATTACGACCCCCTGCTCCCCCCCCCTTCCTCTTTCCGACGGTGCTGCGGTAGGACTAACGCTTTTTACCCATACCTGTTTCGACTGACGGGGATCCTCAACCAGACAAAAAAACAGCCAGCCGCTTGTGTTTTACTTTGTCAACTGTTTGGGTTTAGGCGGCGATTTTTTTTCTTCTCACAAAAAAAAGAAAATGGGTTGTAGAGCTGCTCAAGCAACTACCTTCAAAACAATGGGTACGCACGTGCCCGTACTGTAGCATGCCCCCCCCCCCCCCCCCTTCTCCTCCACATACAAACCCTAAGTAAAATGTACCCCCTACGGTACGATTGAGCATCCGATCACATGGCTATTATTGCCTGTATTCCACAGGAATAGCAACGCCTCCACGACAATATATAGAGGTGAACTGGGAACACCATGACGTTACCCCCCCCCCGTCCCCCTTCGGCTACCCGTCGTGCCTACCTTGATCAGGTGACAGAACTACCACCCTGGGTGGAGATGTGGATGCAGCAACTCCCCCCCCCCCCTCCCCCCCGACCTCTTCCCCACCCTCCTCCACAACCGAATACCAGGAACTAAGCAAGAATTACCCCCCCCTCTTACCCCCTCCTACCCCCCCCACGCACGTACCGCGATCAGGTGACAGAACTCCCACCCTCCGTGGAGATGTGGACGCAGCTGCGGGTGTTCAGCGCGTCCGACAACGCCCTGAAGGCCTTACCTGTCCAGGTATGTAATTAAAAAAAAAACGTAGGGATGCGCCTAGTATTTTTAGGTTATCGTAAGCCACCGTAAAAACGATCGCTATACCTACAATGGGATCCGAAGGGTGCTGCCAGCTAGCGTTGGGCTGCGAAAGCAACTGAGTTAAATCGACACACGACGCGTATGAAAATACGTGGGGAGTGTGGTGAGCTAAAGCTTTATTTTTTTGTTCCTTCATCCGCCGGAGGATTAAAAAAAAAAAAAAAAAAAGATACCTGGTATTGATCTAACTCTTGTTCCAAGTTTTTTTCGGCTGATTGATACGATAGCCCCTTCCCCCCCCCCCCCCCCCCCCGAAAAAAAAACAGCGATTTTCTCTGGCGAACGTTTCATGGCCCCTCGACGCGAGGAAAAATGCTACTACTACGGATTTTTTTTTCTTGTCTTTTAAGTGTTTTCTCGTTCGAAAATGACCATATCTAACGGTGACGTCGAGGTGGTAATGGGCACCGTAATTAAGGAGATGAGGTCGCGAGCTGGTTTCAAAACCGGCGATTTCGTTGAAGGAAATTTTGGGGGGGCTACTGTAGTTAGACTCACGCGTGCTACGATAGAGGCGCACCTCGTTTTTTCTGGGGTTCACCTCGTTTTGGGAGCCTTAAGACATGGCTTAACTCCAAAAATGATTTGGAGAAGGAAAAAAAAAACTGCTATATCGGGTGAACAGATGCGTTCAACGATAATCATGCAAAAAAGAAAAATTGCATTTTTTTTTTTGCCCGAAGAATTTGGGGGGTTAAGGAATGCCCTTCATTCAGAAAACAAAATAGCCAAAAAAAGGTATACCTCTATATCGTTGCACGCGTCTACCGTAAAACGACTGTTTTGTCCCAAAACAAGTTTAAGGGGTTGATTGAGGAGCTTCCACGCCTCAGCCTCAGAGAAAAAGTGTTTTTTTTTTTTTTTCATCCTCCGGCGGATGGGGAAAAATAAAGCTTTATTAGCTCACCACATTTCCACGTATTTTCGTACGCGTCGTGTGTCGATTTAACTCAGTTGCTTTCGCAGCCCAACGCTAGCTGGCGCACCCTTCGGGTCCCATTGTAGGTATAGCGTAAGCTGTCCCTATCAGTGGTCTTCGTTACAACCTCGGCAGCGCAAGCTGCCGTTGTATACCAACCGTATACATACCGTAAAACGACTGTTTTGTCCCAAAACAAGTCTAAGGGGTTGATTGAGGAGCTTCCACGCCTCAGCCCCCGAAAAAAAGTTTGTTATTTTTTTCCCCCGATGGTATCGTAAATTATAAACATAATAATATGGTTTTGCTAGAGAAAATGTGGGAATGCAACCGCAACACGAACAATCCCCAAAGCTTGGGTATATAAATACAGGTATATAAGACACGCGTCACACCCACTAAATAATACGCGCGATCGGAGTAACACACACAGCTTGCAAAGATGAGCTTCGACGAAATCTTAGATCTCACGGGCTGGAGCGTTGTGTCGTAGTTTAGTTTTATAATGTTATAACAAATAAGGCGTTTGCGAGTTGCGAGGTTCTGGTTGGGTAAGAGTTGATCAGGAAAAGCATCCAACAACTGTAACAGGTAAACTACATACAACCTTGAAACCGCCGAATCTCACAGTCTAAGGTCACAACCCAACCCATTAAAAAAAAAAGCGTCGAAAAAAAAGGGTTGAGATATATATGCGTTTTTTCGCTACATTTTTTTTCTCTTCAACTTTTTAAACAAAACATGGCTGAAGATGTACCAGGTGTACACGGTTTTCCTGCCCCCCCCCCCCCTTTTTTTTTTCTCTGTTTCTGTTTTTTTTCGTCGGTTGGCTTGGCCTTCCAAGTAAGTGGGCTGTGACATTCGTCGGTTTCAATGTGTATTTTCACCTTTTTTTTTTACCTCGGTGCTACGATAGAGGTGCACCACTTTTTTTACTAATACTACCCCTCGATTTTCGGAGCTTAAGACCTCTCCCAAAAAGAGTGGTTTGGAGGGAAAAAAAAACGCTTTGGTCCCGGATGAAAAAATCCCATAGACTACAAGTACGACGCACGTACACAACGAGAATCACAACAACAACAACAACAAAAATAATAGCGTTTTTGGTCCGACGACGATTTTTAGGTTAAGGAGCCCCCCGTGATTCAGAAAACGTTTTCGTCAGAAAGAGGTATACCTTAATACTATTAACGACGGTTTTGAGTTAAGGAACCCCCGTCATTCAGAACACCTTTTCGCCAGAAAGAGGTATACCTTAATAATATTAACGACGATTTTGGGTTAAGGAGCCCCGTGATTCAGAAAACATTTTCGCCAAAAAGAGGTATACCTTAGTACTATCAACGACGATATTGGGTTAAGGAGCCCCGTGATTCAGAAAAAAAAAATGCCAGAAAGAGGTATACCTTAATACTATTAACGACGATTTTGGGTTAAGGAGGACCCTTCCCGTCATTCAAAAACCATTTCCAAAGACGAAACGTGGTAGATAGGGGTGCCCCCATGTTTTTCTGGGGCGCTCCTAGTTCCAAGAGCTCTCTGTTCCCAAACCGAAAACTGATTTTGAGAAAAATAAATGAAAAAGTGCGAAATCCCTACGAACAATCTCACGTCTTTAAGGTATAAAAACACACGAACAACAAAAAAAGAAAAACGCAAAAAATTAAACGGCATTCCGGCGATATTGTTTTTTTTTGAGGAGTCCTCCCAAACTCAGAAAATATTTTGGCGGGAAAGGGCCACTTCTATCGAAGCACGCGTCCTGTAACGCGAAAAGAAAATGACATTCCCGCGATTTTGGGCTACCCGTTTGAGGCCCATGTACAGCGGGACGAAAAAACCCAAAGTACAAGCGTGTTCTCATCGAGGTGCGAGCGTGCAAGCACGCGGGGGTGAAAGCTAGGAGCATGTCTTGCAGGTTCTGCTCGTGTTGAAGTTCGACGGTAAAATCGTTGTCAGAGCTAGTCTAGCAGTCCGGGTTGCTTCGTGTGAATGATGCTGCAATCGTCAGCTGCCGTCGCTATTTTTTTTTCTGTTATTTTGGTCATTTTTGGGGCTAAGGAGTGTTGTCCTTCAGAGACAACAGTTGTCTTCAGAGACAACAGGTAAAGAAAGTGCGCTACCTCTCGGTCGTTCTACGCCGCCCCCCCCCCCCCACCCCACCCCCCTAACTGTTCTTTAACGAAATCGCCGGTTTTGAAACCAGCTCCCGGCCGTATCTCCTGAAACACGATGCCCCTGGCCGCCCCGACGACGCCATCGTTCGATAGTCCTTTGCGAACAAGAAATCATGTGTAGATTTTTTTTTTCGTAGCACATCCTTCTCCGTGTCGACAGCAGCCATGAAACGTTCGCCAAAGAAAATTGCTAGTTTTGGGGAGAGGGTGCTATCGTAGAAGCAGCCCTCCTCTATCGTAGCACACGTTCAATGGTATTGTAAAATACGGATGGTTTTCCAACGGAGTTGGCTAGTTTCTCGGTTGGGGAGCCCGGCCGGACTTATTTTATTTTAGCCAGAAAGTGCTCTTCGTATGGTAGCGCACGTCAGGTATGCATAGGAAGTAGCCGGTCGCCCCGGTGGCGTATCAGGTTATCCTCGAGCCTGGTATAGGTCAGTTTCGTGAGTTCGAGCCCCGCCGAGAGCATACTCGTATACATTCGCTGGGGCTTTTTCTTGTGCACAAATTGACTTGCGGAAAGCGCGAGAGCGTGAGTTAGCAACACTCGATGAAAAATCTACGAGCAGCGGGATCGCTGAACCCTATGCGCGATAAAAAAATTGAAGGCAAGAACCGGGGGGAAAAAAGGGACGACGCCTGTGACCACGGCTTGTCCAAAAGCTGGAAAGTAACAGTGTGAGAAAAAAATAAATAAATAAATAAAAAACGGTGACACACCGGCCCCTCTAAGGGTCGTTCCTAATATTAAACTCAGTCGCGCTGCTACTTGGGTATTATATGATAGGGTACAGTACGGTACGGTAGTGTAGTGTAGTGTATGATAGTGTTGGTCAGGGTAGGGTAGGGTAGGGTAGGGTAGGGTAGGGTAGGGTAGGGTAGGGTAGGGTAGGGTAGGGTAGGGTAGGGTGGGGTAGGGTAGGGTAGGGTAGGGTAGGGTAGGGCAGGGCAGGGTAGGGTAGGGTAGGGTAGGGTAGGGTAGGGTAGGGTAGGGTAGGGTAGGGTACGGTACGGTACGGTACGGTACGATACGGTACTTTATGGTACGATACGGTACTTTATGGTACACGTTACGGCATGGCAATGTCCCACCGCGCGTTCACCGTGCTGTCTTTTTCTAGGTGGGGGAGTGGAGGAGCTTGGAGGATATTAACGTACGAAACAACCAGCTGAAAACGCTGCCCGTGGAGATGGAGAAATGGGGCTGTTTGAAGCGGCTACTGGCGGGGGGAAACGGCATCCTCGAGCTACCGGAACAGGTGCGGTGGATGGGTGGGTTGGGTTGGATTGGGCTGTTCGGCTGGGTTGGGTAGGTCTGCGGGTGGGTATCGATCGGGTGGGTGGGTGGGTGGGTGGATAAGTGTCGATGATGGTGGCGTTGGTGTGTGGGTTTTGTGTGTGTGGGTGAATACTTTTAATTCGACAGCAAAAACGTTTGGCTTCGTTCTTATAGAAAAACTCTTCGGCCACTCCGCCTTCAAGATTTTTTTCCCTGAAGTACCACGAACGGTTTCAGAAAACCCCGCCTTCCCCCCTTCTCCTGAACTCCTCCTCTCTTTATTATTGTGCTCTTACTGTTGTGTTTCCATTAATTAGGTGGGCGAGTGCTTGCAGCTGATAGTCCTGGATCTCCGGGGAAACTCCTTGGTGGCTTTGCCCCAGCAGCTGTCCCGATGCGTCAAGCTAGAGTTTTTACACGTGGGGGGAAACAAGGTGGGCGGCTTCGGGCCTGAGCTGTGTGAGGGGCTGCGGAGCCTTCGAGAGCTCTACCTCTACAGGAACAAGATCGACTCCTTGCCTCCTGAGGTAGAACCGTAGGCCCGTTGCTTTCATGGACGCGTGGTACGATAGATTAACTAAGGTATACCGTTTTTTGGCTGAAAACGTTTTAAGAACGACCGGGCCTCCTTAGACCCCAAAATCGTCGAAATTTCGTTTTCGTTTTTTTTTTTTTTTCTTATTTTGCAAAATATTTTTTTTGGTTGAATACCTAAGCTAGGCCATATGGGATACTTCATCGGGTGGTGGCTCTTTCTTTTTTTCTTTTCTCTCCTGAAATGAGTTTTAGCCGTGGAGGGGTATAGAGCTCCTCAAAGAGAGGAGCGCCGGCAGAAAAAAAAAAATTGGAGCACCTCCACCGTAGCACCGCTACGGCCGTGAGGGTCGATCGCTACCGTTAGTTTTGGTAAAAAAATATTTGGTGTGGCTCTGACAGACTCTCGGTTTTGCTGTGCCCACACTCGGTTTTGGGCGGCGTGGTGTCATCGGAGGGTGTGCTTCGTGGGTCCTGCCACCGGGGCGAAATTCTGCTGAAGTCGTGAGTTCGATTCTCGCTGACTTGATACTTTTTTTTTCGAGCGCGCGCCCTAGATACAAACATTTGCGAATTTTTTTGGCACCCTTCGTAGAATGATGGGTCAAAGCCATGACTGTCTGCCTCGCACATTGCTCGCTTTCTTGGTAGGTTTCCACCCGCCCCCCCCAACCCGCCCTCACCCCTCGTCACGACTTGTGATCTCCTATCTGTTCTTGTTTTTCCCGTGCCGAACGTTTTGGATTGTGACATCGCCGCGATAAAGGTGGGCTGTATGTCCAAGCTGATCAAGATTTCCCTCAGCGGAAACAACATGAAGGTCAGAGACGTAAACCACTGCCTGCGAACGTAGAAAGCGGCAAAACTGGTGTAAAGTACATCCGCTGGCTTGCTCACATCTGTAGCATTTGCAGGAAGGTGCAGACCGTCGTCCTCGGACGTAGAAAAGGGGCCAACCGGACCACATCCCCACCTCCCCAGTCCCCGACCGCCGCCCTCACCCCCCATTCTCTCCCCAGTCTCCTAAAACTTGATCCGGATCATTCAGTTCCGCCCCCCCCCCTCCCCGCCTTACCTCCTTTCATGCTTCTCTCCCCCTCTCCCCTCGCCCCCCTCTCCTGAATCTATATCGCGGGTGATGCAATTCCGCCCCCACCCACCCACCCACCCACCCACTCACTTATCACCTACCCACTTAACCAGTCAATCAACCCCCCCCAAGCCAACCAACCAACCAACCAACCAACCAACCAACAAACCGACCGACCAATCAACCAACCAACCAACCAACCAACCAAATGACCAGTCAACAACTAACCAAATAAACAACCAATCAACCAACCAACCAACCAACCAACCAAACAACCAAACAACCAAACAACCAAAAACCAACCAACCAACCAACCAACAAATCAACAAACCAATCAACCAATCAACCAATCAACCAATCAGCCAACCAACCACCCAACCAACCAACCAACCACACAACCAAACAACCAAACAACCAAACAACCAACCAAACTAACAACCAACCAACCAACCACGACCGAACGCCCACCCACCCACCCACCCACCCACCCACCCACCCACCCACCCACCCGCCTCCATCGGTCCGTCCTGCGAATGCTAAATCTCGATTCAACGATTGTTCGACAAAAGGCGATTCCTGCGGAGATCGGCTCGTGCGTTGACCTTGAGGAGATCTACATCAACAGCAACCAAAAGGTGACTACAGTACGTTGGGTGTCTTTCTATTGCAAAGATGACGGTTGACGGTCTAGTTTTTACCCGTCAAGGCATCTTCGGACTTATCATACTAGTTTAAGTGTGTAGAGTTCCTTGACGGACGAATATGTTGATTGACGGTTTGCTGTATTTTCGACCCGTCAAGACGTCTTTGAACTTATCATACTAGTTTTAGAGTGTGTAATTCCTTGACGGCTGTCCTTGACGAATCTCCTTGACGGCTGTCCGTCAAGGGTCAAGAGTGCCGTCAAATCGACTTTTTTGCTCCCAATAGTTGCTGTTGAATAGTTCCTAAACACGGCTCACAGTGTCGACGGGAATCTCCACAAAGTGCCGGTTGAATAGTGCCTATTGCCGATTTAGATCCTGTAAAACCACTAGGCGTATCTGGAAACCGCTTGGCGTGACTGGAAACCGCTCTGCTACTAGCTGTAGCACCAGTAGTATCGGAAAAATCTACCCAAACGGTGTCGGTGTCCGGATGTACTGATGGTACTGCTTGCTGGCAGACACCGGAACTACTGGGGGACCAGCACTGTAAAGGTAGTAGACACGTGCTTCGATGTGGGTGCGTGTAGCGCTCTTTCTTTTCCACATCTTTTTTCGGCTGGAACAATGTCTTCAGAGTGGCGCCGGTTGGGTCCTTAGCGCGCAGAATCGTCGGAAAATCGTTACTTTTCGTTTGTATACTCAGGCCATGGGATTGGTCGTCGCGAAGCACTTTTTGTTTCAACCCCCCCTCCCCAAACAAAATCAGTTTTGGGGTAGACCATGGATGCAGAGCTACTCACGCGAGGAGGAGCCCTCAGAAGGGAAAAAAAAAAAATGGAGCCACCTCTACCGCAGCATGGGTCATGTATCACGGGTCTGGTCGGTTTCCGGGTCGGCCTGACCCGACCCGACCGGACTCGACCCGACCCGACCCGACCCGACCCGACCCGACCCGACCCGACCCGACCCGACCCGACCCGACCCGACCCGACCCGACCCGACCCGACCCGACCCGACCCGACCCGACCCGACCCGACCCGTCGCGTGAATTTTGAATAAGTTCTAACTCGACCCGTGAGATTTGGAGCACCTCCTGATCCGACCGGCGTCGATCTCCGCGATAGTTTGATACATCCCCGACCCGGCCCGCGGGTCGGATCATGGTCCGTGAAAAAGTCCTGCCCTTTTTTCTCGTGAAAAAAAAAATCATATTTTTCCCAATACACGGTTGGAATATCCGTTTCTTTTTTTCTTTCTACAAAAGCAAACTGCTTAGTATTCGTTGGAAGGCCAATTCTGCTTCTTAGCCTTTTTGTGGGGGGGGGGGCTTCAGAAGGAAAAAAATGACGGGATTTTTTTTTTTGACGATGTTGCGGTCGGGGCGCACCCTCCTCTTTTTTTCTCTTTTTTCTGCGGCTCCTCGCTTTCTTTTTTCTGAGGGGGGTATATACCTTTTTTTGTCCAAAAAAGGCACGATTTTGAGAAAGAAAAAATCAAAGCGCAAGCCGATGGACGATCCCATGGGATACACAAAACGAAATTCCGGCGATAGTGGGTTCATGAAGGAGCCCCGTCCTTCGGAAAAAGAAAAAGAAAAATGCCTATAAAAACGCGCTGTACACCTCTAGATCGTAGCAGGCGTCACACGAAGCAACCCCCCCCCCCCTGGCTGCTGCTACCTAGAGATCAGATCCGGCGACGATATTTGTCGTCGAACTTCGACGCAAGTACGCACCTCTAAGAGGAGACACGTGCATAGCTTAGCACTGCCGCGTGCGTGCTGCGTCCTCGCGCCATGACGAGAACGCACCTGCACTTTGTTTTGTCGCTGTACAAGGCTACATTAGGGGTTTATCTTTGGGGGGGAGGGACTTTTCGTGCGGTGGCCTGGGATCACTCGCGCGAGTAACCCCCCGTTCCTCGCAATCTTAAGGCTTTCGTGCCGTTTTAACCCCATTAGAGCCCCCAAATCCCTCTCTATACTAACTTCAAGAGTAAATTTGTCTCCCAAAAAGGGTTTACAGTTATGAAGGCGTGAAGTTGGTGATGTGAATCCGCACTGGAGTGGCTAGATACGGACGCGTGCTTACGATAGAGATGCACCACTTTTTTTCTGGAGGTGTTCTTCAATTGAGCTTAAGAGACCTCTCCCAAAACTGATTTGGAGAAAAACAAAACTGCTTTGATTCCGGATGAAAAATCCCACACGACACGAGAACCATGCAAAAAATATGGTCTATTTCCAACGATTTGGGGCTAAGGAGGCCCGTCATTCAGAAAACATTCTCGCCAGAAAGAGGTATACCTTAATAATACCATCTCAGACGATTTGGGGTTAAGGAGCCCCGTCATTCGGGAACCATTTCAGACGAAAAGTGCTGCCTCTACCTCTACCGTAACATGCGTCTACGCTCCGCCAAACAAATCGCCCAAAGTTCTTTCGTCAGCGAGGTGCAAAGTCGCTCGTGCGTGTGGCTCAACTTCCGTAGCGATAGCTAGTTGTACACCTAGGCCGTGGAGGTCGCCGAGCGAAGAGCCTCAATTATAATGTAAGCGCACGCCTGCGTACAGTAGACCGATGCTACGGTATATGGGGTCATTTTTGATCTTATTTATTAGTGGAAAATCTCCGGGTCACTCGCGTGGGTGACCCCCCCCCTCCGCTCGTTTGCAGTTTGTACCTTGATATGTTTTTTCGTCAAGTTGTAATGATTTTTTCGCGATTTAAGAACCCGCAATGATGAAATGGTAAGCTACGAAGCTGCGTCAAAAAAATATCATTCACTCGTGCGAGTGGCGAAAAACGTGGCAGTGAGTAGACGCGTGCTACGATAGAGGTGCACCACTTCTTTTTCAATACTACCCCTCACTTTAGGAGGTTAAGACATGAACTTCTTAACCCAACAAACTGATTTGGAGAAAAATAAAACTTGCTATATCATTCACGAGTGAAATGGATGATTTTGCCGACGATTTTTGGTCAAGGAGCCCCGTCAATCAGAAAGTGATTTTGCCAAAAAAAGGTATACCTTATCACCTCTATCGTAGCACGCGTTGGTACCCCCCGTGACGCATGCTACGATAGAGGTATTTCCGACGATTTTTGGTCAAGGAGCCCCGTCATTCAGAAAGTGCTTTTGCCAAAAAAAGGTATACCTTAACATCTCTATTGTAGCACGCATTGGTACCCCCCGTGACGCATGCTACGATACTCGTAGAGGTATACCGTTTTTTGGCGAAAATACTTTCTGGGGCTCCTTAACCCAAAATCGTCGGGGAAAAAAAAGGCATTTTTTTCGTTTTTTCTCGTGATTCTCGTTGTGTACCCTTGCTAGTCCATGGGATTTTTTCACCCTTAACACCCGGCATATTATAGTTCGTTTTATTTTTCTCCAAATCGGTTCGTGGGAGAAGTAAGAGGTCTTACGCTCCCTAAATTGAGGAGTAGTGCTAGAAAAAAAAAAAAAAAAAAGTGGATCTAGCCTACGGTAATGTGTACAATGGCATCATACCCTCGTGTTCACGACGTGCCATCAGGGACACAGCAGACCTTGGGCGAATTTTTGTGGCGCGGATTGGCTTAAGATTCCATTTTTGCGAATTGATGTCGCAAATTTTAAAAGCGGCATGGATGGAAGATTTTAAGACCGCAGACGGAAAGGAGGGTTACAAGCACAGGTGACCAGGTGATACTGCATACAAAAGTTTTGGGCCCTATGAGTGCCTCCCCACCCTACCGTACCCCCCGCGTGCCGTTACCGTAGCCTTGGCTTTCGGGTTAAACATACGATTTCCTTGTAAGTCCAAGGTTTTGGGCAAGGAAAAATGGAGGTCCACAAGCGAAGAAACGCAAAAAAAACGTGGGCGCACGCCTGCACGCAGTAGCGTTCGTCTTATCGGATATAGGGGGAGGTAGGCAGAGCTCTTCCACATGTCAGGAACCGGATCAAAAATATACAGTAGGTGCATACCCCCTTCTACCCCCCTACGTTACTCCCCCTCTCCCTCTCGCGCTTGTTACCGCCTACTTTCTCCTGTGGGTGCTGCCGTGCTGTGCCATGCTTTGAGTGCTTTGGTGAGCTAAATTGGGTACCCCGTCTTAACCCCTTTAGAGCCCACAAATCCCTCCCTATACTAAATTCAAGTAAAATTGTCTCCCAAAAGGGGTTCCACTTGTGAAGGGGTTAAGAGCGCCCGAGTTAAGAGCATTCGGGGAGTTAAGAGAGGTCAGGTCGGCATGGCCCGCCACACTAAAGGCTATATGCTACCCACCACAGAATAAAAGCGCTTTGTAGTTGAGATCGCATGTTTCGGCTCGTCACGGGGCGCTCTTAAATCGGGGCGCCCACTGTGTAGAGCTCCTCAAACGACGAGCGCCTCGGCGATATTTTTTAGTGCAATCCTACTGAAAGCTACGCGTCCTACTGTACCGTGCCTCTCTCCGCTTAACCCCCCCCCCCGCCCCTTTTTTTCCATCTCCGTCGGTCGTGCCGTGCGGTGCCTCGCAGTTTTCTTCTATGCCGGGATCGATGGGCGGGCTGCAAATGCTGAGGGAGCTGTCCGCGCGAAAGTGAGATGCGAAAAAAAATAAGACGTGTGCACGCCCAAAGCGGAAGAGACTTTTTTTGTGTTGACGCAGATGAGTTGAATATGCACCACGGCAGGAACTTTCACTTTTTTGGGGCCAAACGTTGTCTGACCGGGTTGAGAAGCTCCTCAAAAGAAAGCATGGAACTATCGCTTCGTATGGTAATTCTACGATAACATTTGCTTTGTTTTCGGCGTGATACTTTTGTACGATGTAGTTTTTGTTTTATGACCGCTGTTGTAGCGCACCAAAACATTCTTGGCCCGGGTTTTGCGCGAACGAACGTCTTCGAAGTCATGTTTCGAGTGGGTGAGAAATTGAGAAGCCCCTCACGTTAAGACCTCAGAAATTTCTTAGAATCTGCTGCACTCGGCGCTACGGTAGGAGCTACACCTAATTTTTCCACGGCTTTTTCGGGTTGGGTCGAGTCAGTCAGGGTAACCCGTTCCGACCCGCGAGTTTTCCAATCCTCCCGACCCGACCCGACCCGACCCGACCCGACCCGACCCGACCCGTGATGAATCAAAAAGCACTTTTGACCCGACCCAATTCGACCCGCGAGATTTTGACAACCTACCTCCTGACTTGATCGGCGGGTCGGGTCATAAATCCGGTGAACAGCCTTGGAATTTTTCCAGTGCTACGCTAGAGGTGCATCCCTTTTTTTCTAATACTACCCCTCAATTTGGTAGCTGAAGACCTCTCCCAAAAAACTGACTGGGAGAAAAATAAAACTACTTTGATCCCGAACGAAAAAAGAATCCCGTGGCCCAGGTATACAACGAGAATCACGACAAAACAAATTGGCATGTTTCCCACGATTTTGGGTTAAGGAGCTCCTTCATCCAGAAAAAAAAATGCCAAAAAGAGGTATACCTCTCTATTGTGGCATTGATCTCCACCCCGGTCAGAGCCAACAAGTACTACCTATATCGACCCATATCCTACCACGCATCTGTCTCTGAACCAGCGTTGGAAATCAACATCTCGTGTGCCTCGAAGGTGAACACTAGTTAATGTGCTGAATTAATATGAATTGCTCTAAATTTCGGCGTTGTATCGTACGCACATGTGAATTTGTGAAACGGGGGCCGGGTGTCGCATGCAAACCATAATTTAAACCTCGGGCGTATTTGGACCGTTAGTGCGGCAGTGGTTGAGTTGAAATGTGATTGGCGACGTTCATACAAATAGTCCATCCGACTTGCGCCCGGTGTTATTAAATATGGATTTCGATGCTATGAAGCACTTGAAATATTAGCATGATTTAGATCACGTTTTCCAATCATTATTATTTATAATCATACCCCGTGATCAAATCTACTTGTCCATGGTTACTAGATTGTTCTCTTACAGCGGTATAGTTTTTAGGATGGAGTACTAGAACAGCCATACAAACAAAGTGTATGTTTTTTTAGTATGGGATCCTAAATTCCTATACAAGTAACGTGTATGGGCTTTAAAATTCCCATTATAAAATCTACACACAACGAAAAGACGGAATGAGGTATGTATTTTAGTGCACGAACAAATTGTACTGGTTTCAGCATCACCATACTAACGAATCCCAAGAGAAAATATACGTCTAGGTTTAGTATGCCATACTAAGAACCATACCGACACGCGTTCTACGATAGAGGTGCACCACTTCTTTTCTTAATACTACCCCTCAATTTTGGAGCTTAAGACCTCTCCCAAAAACTGATTTGGAGAAAAATAAAAGCCGCTACCGGATGAACACTTCCCCGGTCTAGGCACGCAACGAGATTCTTGCAAAACAAAAAAGTCCAATTTCCGACGATTTTGGGTTAAGGAACCCCCGTCATTCAGAAACTGTTTTCGCCAGAAAGAGGTATACCTTAATACTATTAACGACGATTTTGGGTTAAGGAGCCCCGTCATTCAGAAAACGTTTTCGCCAAAAAGAGGTATACCTTTATACAATTTCCGACGATTTTGGGTTAAGGAACCCCCGTCATTCAGAAAACAAAATAGCCAAAAAGAGGTATACCTCTCTATCGTAGTAGCATGAGTCCCGAGTGAACCCACCCCTTCCTTTGCGCCCTTAAGCTTTCGTGCTGAAATAATTTCCCGATATTAATCCCGCATGGGAATGGCTAGCTACGCTGCGCCAAGGAGATCGCCTGATAAAGCGTTTTTTTTTGTCATTGAGGTACACTTAGTCACTAGTAATAGTGCGAGTGGCTTAAATAAATTACCCCCCCTACAGCAGCTTTGGTCTGTGCTGTTTCTTTTTTTGTTAACCTTCTCATCACTGTTCTGTGAACCACGCGGGCCAGGTGCAAGGGTTTGAAGTCTTTACCGCCGGAAATCGCGAGCTGCGAGAACCTCAGAGAACTGGACGTCAGGTCGGAGAAGAAGCAGACGTGCAAGATGACACCCGACTTCGCCGCGGCTCTTAAGGCTCGCCGCTGCGTCATTCGAGGAGGCGTCATCAAGAAGGGGAAAAAAGGAAAAAAAGCGTAGCAAATAGCATCATAATCGTCAGTATCATGATTTGTTTGTTGGTTGTGCTTTCGTGTTTTTGTTTGTAAGGAGGGCTGGCATCAAGATCGTTGATTGGTTGATCGATCGATTGATTGATTGATTAATTGATTGATTGATTGATTGTTATATCGTGTTTTGTGTTTTTGTCTGCAGGAAAGGGTAGAGGAGGCCTTATAAAGAAGGGAGAAAAAACGAGTAAGAACGCATAGCATATGACGTAATCCTCATTGGTTGATTGGTTGATTGATTGATTGATTGGTTGATTGGCTGATTAGTTGATTGACTGATTGATTGGTTGATTGGTTGATTGGTTGGTTGGTTGATAGATTGGTTTGAGTGATTGATTGCTTGATTGATCGTTCGATTGATCGATTGATTGATCGATTGATTGATTGATTGATTAATTGATTTTGTTGATTGGTTGATTGATTGGTTGATTAATTGATTGATTAATTGATGAGTTGGTTGCTTGGTTGGTTGACTGATTGATTGACTGATTGACTGATTGACTGATTGATTGATTGATTGGCCGTTCGATTGATTGATTGCGTGATCGTGATTTGTCTCTGTTGTCTGAAGGAGGAAGGCTGACACATCGTTTTACGTTTTTTTCTTGTTCTGGAGGAAGGCGAGGCATCACGCGCGTGTCTGGTTTTGTGCGGGGGATGCTGAGTGGAGCGGCGAGGGTAGAGGATGATGGGAGACTCTTTACCCTCTTTTTTCGTCCAAGCAATGTGATTTTACCTGCTGTCTTCGTCGCGTGCGAGAAAGCGCGGGTTCTGCTGTGTTGTGTGCGTGGTGACTCGGTACTATGCGACCGATGTCGGAGTAAAGAACTGGAGGATTGGCTGATGGACACGATGATCTGGCAAGACACGACAAGAAACGCCTTATCTTCGCATCCAGATCTATATGTTTCCTAGTCGCGCGCGAGTGCCCAAAACCTGGCGATATGATGGACTTCGTCCATAACGACAGTTCCTAAGATTGTTTTCACCGCTCCTTCCCCTCCGCAGTAGCATCTTTGAAGCCAATATACTTGTTTGGAGCATTTCTTTTGAGCAACTTTTCTGACACGATTTTGAAGCCCCATCTGATTGGTCACTCTCCGCTACCAACCCTGGTGATATTTTCCACCTTCATCTCGCCCACCTCCACGACGCCCGCACCCATATACCTCGCACGCCAGCCCCTACGCGATAGCATCACATTAGCCCTGCCCTCAGCTCTTGGCATGCGCGCTATGGCTTTTAAACCAGGCTTCATCCCCCATGTATGTCCGGTTCTACGACAGTCCCCCTCAAACCCAGCGATATACGAACGTTTCATGGCTGCTCGACACGAGGAAGGGTGCGTGTTGTCGCGCGTAGCATTAAATGTCCCATTCGCCGTTTCAAAACAGAAGTATCCTTATTAGAGAGCCATACCACCGTGGGGGCGCAGCAGAAGTTTCCGGGGACGCATGCTACGATAGAGAGGTATACCTCTTTTTGGCTATTTTGTTTTCTGAATGACGGGGGTTCCTCAACCCAAAATCGTCGGAAATGGGCCATTTTCGTTTTGCAAGATTTTCGTTTGTATGCCTAGGCCCCATGGGATTTTTCAATCCGGTGTAGCAATTTTATTTCTCTCCAAATCGGTTTTTGGGAGAGAGGTCTTAAGTTCCCAAATTGAGGGGTAGTACTTATTAGAAAAAAAAAGTGGTGTACCTCTATCGTAGCGCGCGTCCGCGCTGCTGGCGGCGTGAGCTCAATATCACACCCGAAACATGACTTCGATGAAGACATGATTCGTTCGCGCAGCTCGACCGGTATTTCTACGTGCTAGTGCTAAGACAAACATGCTCGTAAAGCTACCGTACCAAAACCGATAGTTTCGCTTGAAGACCTCAATCGCACTATATAGAGGTCAGAAACGTTTCGCCCAAAAAGCGCGCAGCAACCCCTGCCGCACTATAGAGGGATGAGCCAGCTGCTCGTTGTCGAGTGTACAGCGGTCGATGTAAACAATGTATTTAGAGCATATATAGGCGTCTTCTTTGTTCTTGCTCGAGGGTTGCTCCAAAAACATCGACGCTCTTGTGCGTCGCAGAAATAGGGGAGTAAAGGGCGAGAGGTGTCGGCGACTGCATCCCAGTCAGGGTAGATCAGGACCAATGGCGCCGACAATTCCACGAGAAGTCCTCCCACACGATGGTTTCCATGGCTGGCGTAAAGACAACTTCCACGCCCTGCTTCATGGGGGAGGTGACAGGCCAGGCCCGTTTTGGCCATGACCCGAAACAAAATCCTGTAGCAGGACAGACCACCCAAGAGGGAGCGCACTGATTGACGTCTTCGGGGACCGGCGTTTTCATGTGCGCGGAGTTGTTCTACGGTAGAGCCCCCCCAAACTTTTCTTTAACGAAATTGCTGGTTTTGAAACCAGCTCCCGACCGTATCTCCTAACGTACGGCGCCCATTGACACCCGGACATCATCGTGTGATAGCCCTTTGCAAACAAGATAACATGTGCAGATAATGTTTTATCTAGCATCCTTCCTCGTGTCGAGCAGCCATCAAACGTGTTGTAAAGATGATCGCTGTTTTTTTTTTTTTGGGGGGGGGGGGGGGGGGGGTCGAAGAATCAGTAATATTGGGAAGCCTTGCTTGCGTTCGGCTTGATGCCTGCAGGATAAATGGCGTATCGCGATGAAATCGGCGCCCGTTTTGCACCGATTTGGCGAGTTCGACGACGAGAGCTCGACGTCATGCTTGCGCAACTGCTTAAAACACTACCCTGACGACGCCAAGCACGTGAGCAAGCTTGATCAGTGTCAAACACGACGACGACGCCATCGAGATAGGCCGCGACTTATTCGTCCAAACAACGGTGTCCATTTCTTTGACAGCTATGGGGTTTCACGCTGCAGGGGGCGGGACTCACCCGGGGGTCTGTTCGGAGAGGGTTGGAATCTCGAAAGGGCAGAAAGGAGCACGAGATAAGATCGGTGGATGACTTGGAGCATCACACCTCTCTGCAAACTCGATCAAACGCGTGCTACAACGAAGCAACTCGATCAAACGCGTACTACGATAACGCAACTCGATCAAAACGCGCACTACACGATAACGCATATCAGTAGCTGACACTTTTTATCCAAATTTTTATCTACAAATGGCGACCTCGGTTCCTCAACCCAAAATCGTCGAAATGTCGAAATATTATTTTGCCAATGAAATCGATTGTGTTTTGTATACCAAGGGTTGCGGGTTTCTTCATAATCGAAAAGCGCTATACGGTAGGGGTGCCTCCATTTTTTTCTGGGGACTGATCAAGGCTACGGTGTAGGGGGGTACCACCAATTTTCACTCCTCGGGTCAAAGCCAAAAAAGGGTATAGTACTAGAGGTATACCCTTTTTTTGGCTTTTTTATACCCTTTTTTGGCTTTGTCCCGGGAGTGAAAATTGGGGGCACCCCCCTACCGTAGCCTTGCTCTAGAGGGGTATACCCTTTTTTGGCTTTGGCCCGGGAGGGAAAATTGGGTGTACCCCCCTATCGTAGCCTTGATCTACAGGGGTATACCCTTTTTTGGCTTTGGCCCGGGAGGGAAAATTGGGGGTACCCCCCTACCGTAGCCTTGATCTAGAGAGGTATCTCCTTTTTTGGCTTTGGCCCGGGAGGGAAAATTGGGGGTACCCCTCTATCGTAGCCTTGATCTAGAGGGGTATACCCTTTTTTGGCTTTGGCACGGGAGGGAAAATTGGGGGTACCCCCCTACCGTAGCCTTGATCTAGAGAGGTATACCTTTTTTTGGCTTTGGCCCGGGAGTGAAAATTGGGGGCACCCCCCTACCGTAGCCTTGATCTAAGAGGTATACCCTTTTTTGGCTTTGGCCCGGGAGTGAAAATTGGGGGTACCTCCCTACCGTAGCCTTGATCGGCTCCGAATTTCAACAATTCTGTTCCCTGCCCGAAAAAACTGATTTCGAGAAAAATGAAAAGTGCAACGCGCTATGAAAAATATCAACGTCTTAGGTATAACAACAAAAATAATCGCAAAAGGTTTCAAACGACATTTTTTCCAGCGATATTGGGTTTAAAGGAGTCCCCAAAAATTCAGATAACTATTTGGCGCGAAAGTGCTACCTGCTATGTCGTAGAAGTCTTCGATCTCACAGTCACAGCTGGAGTGTATTTTTACTTCATTAATATATCGTAGAACCCGTGCTTAGGGTTGCGATTTTCAGCTTGCTCAAAATCGTTTTTCTTGGTTGAGGAACAGAGCTCCCTGAAAAGTGAGAGGAGTGTAATCTTATTTTTTATTGTGTGTGCCCTCACCAGCATCAGTCACCAACCAATTTCTTAAATTACTGTTTCTTATTTTTCTCGGCGCACATTCAACCGTTTTGAGAGTTTCTCTTGTTTCTTATTTATAGACGCATCTTAGCGAGTCGCCATCACAATCAAGCTGACGTTGAACAGGCTAGCCGCACAACCGATTGCTCTTGGTGCCATCCACGCCCGCCGTCCACCAGGGTGTCAAAGTAGTGGAGAGCACTTCTCCTTGACGGGTGGTGGGTCCTCTTTTTGGTCACGCTGGTTTTCACCTTTTTGTCGGTGTTTGAGGATTTCGCAGCGGGAATCGTTTTCCAATTTTTCGAGTTGTCAGATTTCTTTTGGTGGTGTTGTTTAACACAAAAAAAACTGTAGAAAACGTCGGTTTATTATGAGAATTGAACGCCCTGCCCCTGGCTGCTTGTAATTGTGCAAGGTTTTATTTTTTATTTTTCGCATTGTACATCCCATGCCACGCTTGGGAGCGATCTTAAAGTGGGTGTGCGTAAAATATCTGCTATTTCTCATACAGGTTGTTTCTTATCTCGTTGCCCGGTTTGGGTTGCGTTTCTTACTCCCAGTTTCCTATTTTTTCAACACTCTCAGTCTGAGTTTCTTACAGCAGTCTTAACAGAGTATACTTTTGCAGAGCTTGCAAAGTTGAGTTTCAACCATTCAATCGGTTGTATTCACACAGCTGGTTGTGTTCACAGCTGACATTTTTCAATTTGATAAAATATTTGCATTTTTCCATTTTTATAAAAAATAGTTGTTCAAAAAGTCGTCAGCTGTGTGTTCGATCGGTATGGTACTCGTCTTTTCTAAGCTGCGTGATGTTCGGTTCGGTTATTTTAGGCCGCGGGGGATCGCACAGGAATATTTTGAGTAGGAGCTCGTATGGAGGCATTTCGCGTATGTATAAAACCACTTGAAAATAGAGTATAGCATCTGCACACAAGATCCTTATTTCGAAATTGTGGAAAAAATGCAGCAAGTATCCCATAAATAATACAGAGGCTTTTCAGGTGCTTTTAGCCCTTTTTTGGACTCCACAACTAAGGGCCCAGATTAACGAGGAACTTGCAAAATCGAATTTCGTTTTTTTTTTGTAGAATTCAATTTAATTTGCATCTGATTGGTCAAGAAATGAATCACCAAGTAGGCATTCTCAGAATTATTACGAAAAATCAAATTCAACAAAGAAGTACAAAAAGACTTTTTTCTCGGTCGAATTTAGTCGAAAGTCAAAATTGAATTTAGGGAGTTTGTCCACCTAGACATGGCTTGTTCTGTGTAACCGAAGCCGGCCACGCGAATTGGCTCATGTCGTCGGCTGATGGAGAGGCGAGAAGCCAACATTGCGAGAGGTAGGACCACCGGAGCAGCCACAGCGCGGCCTCCGAAGGTCCTTAGCACAGCGCAGACCGCCTGCGACGCTTCGAAAACAACCGAGACCACCGCAAACCCAGTTTTTCGTCGCCCTGCACCTCGAAAGTTACACAACCAACTACCACATGATGACTTCGCTCGGAAGTTCGACCGCTATATCCCCGTCGCTGCTGCCCGTGTCGGGCGGCGGGGTGGCGCCAGCCCATCCAAGAGACACCTAGAGCCATAGCCTCCAAGCCCGTGCCGGCCAAAATAATCTGCGGCTTGCCGCGGCGCTCCGGGGAGGACGCGAGCCATCGCTCGCCTCGGTCGTTGCCCACGGGTGTTCGTTGACCCTTTTGCGTTTTTTTATTTTTTTTATTTCCTAGAACGCAGTGCGCCGTTCCTTGATAAGAACCAAAGTTGATTTTTTCGTGTATTTTTCATGAAACTAAAAAAAAAAAATCGAAATTCGATTTGGCAAGTTCCTCGTTAATTCGGGCCCTAACCACCCCTTTTTCGAGTGTCCCTCAATCATTTTCTCCTAAGTAAGCTCTTTAACCCCCACATATTACAGAGTTATATCATCCGCCTGGTGAGCAGCAAGCTTTTGGTGAAAATCGTTTTTTCATCGGCGGTGTACTCATTGTGTTAGGCCCCCACGCGTGAACTGGAATATAAATATTTCAGCGATTTCGGTAGCTTTTTTTGGTGTTGTTGTTGCTTGCTCGCAAGTTCGACATGGCGAAAACATCTCGTGAGTCGCTTCTGGCTGCCTACGACTGCTGGATGGCGCACCCCACATCGTCACACACCCCATCAGGGGTGTCCCTCAATTTCGCGGGCCGTGGTTGCTTGTGGGGAGCTGTAGCTGCCCGCTAGTGAAGTGCATACGTTCTGTTGTGAGGGTCGTTTTTTGTCTCGTTTTGTGTACCCCAAATTTTGACCACTCACTGCAGTGCCTCAAAGTCGAGGTGTGGACCTCGGTTGAGAATCAGAGGGGCGCCGATCGGAAGAGACTCACTTTGTGCAGCATCAGTGGATTAAGCCCTTTTTTTAATGGGTTTCCGGGTCGGTGTTCCACGAACCAGCCGAAGCTTTAAACGCAGCGTGTTAACCTAGCCTCTGTTTTACTGTTCCGATAAAACATCTATTATTAATAGTCTCGATATTAGAGTTACCGGAAAACCGGGGACCAGGGGACGCTTGGGTCCCAACGTGGCCTTAAATGCGGGCGCCCACCGTATTCAACAACCCCCCCCAAAAAAATCCGGAGCGCCTTCTTAGTGTGTAGGCAACATACACATAGGCCATATGCACAGCCTCGAGTCTTTGGGTACCACGGTACCACTCCCCGTTGTGTTTCTCTGCGATTGCGTCACGATGTCATCAGATCCTCGCGTGTCCTCGAACATATACGAGATTCGGTCGGGTTTTGGTTTAGCGGTGCAAGGCCCAGCACACCCGCTAGCGGTGAACGTCATGCCAGAAATCCACACAAGCTATACCCGTGTGTATTTCCCCTAATTCGACTCCGCTGGTTCGATCGTGATTAGGTATGAGGCAGGAGCGAAAGCGAGCTTGCTCCTTGTTCCTTGCTCCTTGCTTGTTCTCGCTTGCTCGTGACGAAAAAGTTGATTGTGCCGCATTTTGGTTGCGCCGCACTATAAAACCGCCCTCCCCAAACACGCCAAGAAAAAACACAACAAACCCCAGTGTCCCAAAGGCCGGACACTGGAGCCCGTTGCACGCTTGCACCTCTTGTACAACAGTAGCACCCATGAGCCAGCAAGGATCCAACGACATGTATGGCAGCCTTGCAGGCGCCAGCAGTTACCCTTCCGGGAAGGTAGGAGCGGTGCCCTCGCAGGAGGGGGAATACACTCCTTCCCTAGAATCAACCAACAAACGGCGCTGCTACGACGAAAAAGTGCAACGCGTTACAAGCAGCTTGAAGAAGGCCAAGCCCAGCAAAGCCAAGTCTGAAGTGTGGGCGTACTTCCAAATGTACGCCAGTGGTCAGTTCAGCAAATACGCCATCTGCATGATCTGCATGCGACAAAAAGCTTACGACAAGGCAGAGATCAAGTACTCGAGCTCCCCCTCGAACCTGGTGAGCCACCTTAAGACCGGGCTCCCCGGGCACAGGGAGGCTTGGGCGGACCTGCAGAGACACAAGGCTCTTCAGGGTAGGGGTGGGGCGTACGCGGGCACTCCCACTGCTGTTGCTGACGCCGCTGCTGCTACTGCTGCTGCTATTACTGCTGCTGGTTCTGTCAAATTGAATTTTCCGTCGGATTCGCAGGAATCACCGATGGCACCGGGCTCCGCAGCAGACCCTCTGCGGGCGTTTGTGCGGCGCTCTCCAGCAAGCCTCGAACAAGGACCTACCAACGGTACTCCTGCTGCAGGCACGAGCAGCAGCAGCAGCAACAACAACAGCAGCAACAGCAGCAGCAACAACGGCAGCAGCAGTAGCAACAGCAACAACATCGAAGGCATCATCCATGAAAATTCTGCCGCTAGAAGCAACAGTAATAGCAGTCCTCGCGATGCTGCTGCTGCTGCCGCCGCTACCGCCGTAACAGGTGCTGAGGAACCCACACCTACAGAGACACCCCGACCCGCAACAACAGCACGCGCGACAGAAGGGTCTGCCCACGGTATTACTGGTGCAGGCATCATCAACAGCAACAGCAACACCGGCAGCAACGGCAAGAGCAATAGCGACAGCAACATCGAAGGCACCGTCCATGAGAGTTCTGCTGCTAGAAGCAGCAGTAGTAGTCCACGCGACGCTGCTGCTGCTGCTGCTGCTGCTGCTGCTGCTGCCGGAACAAGAGCTGAGGGACCCACACCCACAGAGACACCCCGACCCGCAATAGCAGCACGCGCAATTATAGCAGCAGCTGACGCCGCCTCCGCTGCGGCCGACTCGGCAGTCGCTTTCGCTGCAGACGAAGAGCGTCGTCGTCATGCCGAGAAGGTACGGCGGCTCACCCGGTGTTCCAAGAAGGACAAGCCCGTCCACGCCAAGGCCGACGTCTGGGCGTATTACCAGGTATTTTTTGCCAGATTTTGTTGGTGTTGGTGTTGGTGCTGTTGCTGTCAAGGGTCGGTCTTAACGATACGTACGATAGTTCAGTTTTTGATGAAATTTCGGCATATTGCCGCAATCTGCGAAGGTTGAATCTTCACGAGTGCAAGCCTCAGTTGGCTCGCAAAACAATCCTCCACCCGGCACAGAACCGTCACGACAGCAGCAACGCTCGCGGAAGACAACTACGTCGTTGTCCCAATGGAGTCGGCCTTACTCGCAGGCAGGTGTCGGTGCCTTGGGGAGTGAAATCGATCACCATCGTGCTACAACGCCCAACGTGGCGAAAGTCTCAGCTATTGCCGTCAGCGAGCTCGTTCGGTCGGCCGCCTCGGTGCGGTCACTTTGTCAACTCCACGACGAAAGCTCAGAAGCTCACTGCGCCTTCTGCGATCAGCCATGACCTGCGAATGACCTTTGGGACGACCCTGCTCAGTCTCGTGCGCTCGCGAGTGGCACAGCTCGAGCGGTGCCGCTGCCCGATCCTCTACACCCTTGTACCTGATTTTTAGTTTTTTTACTTGAAAACTGATCAACTTGAAGGCCAGTTTTTCCGGGGGTGATATTTCTTGGGTTGTTTCCGAAATTATTTCGGGAAAAATCGAGACTTTCGGTAAAAACCGAAATAATAGCTTCGTTAGGAACGACCCTAAGGTGGCGGGGATCTTAAACCACCCCCTTCCCCCAGGTTTCCGATTCACTGCTGTATTTTCTAGATTTTTTTTTTCTGCAGTTCATTACGCCGCATTTTTTGCGCGCTGCGTTTCGTTTCGACGTTCAATTAGTGGATGCCTTAGCAGAGAGCAGTGAAACTGCAGCGTTGAATCCACAGTAGCTCGCGATTCTGTTCAGATTGGCCGTCCTCACTTTTTCAACGGAGGTCTACACCTCGACTTTAAGGTGCTGCGGTGGTCGAAAAATGTCAAAATTCTGAAGGCACAAAAGGAGTCTTCAAATCAACCCCCAACTAAACCTTTGCACCTCACCTAGAGACAGCGACATCTCCTTGGTTTGATTAGTTTGCGAGTTAGTACCTGGTATGTGTGCTGTCATGGTTCCGGCACGTATGAAGAAACAGCGTTCACCCAAAGTTTGCTGGGGTTTTCGCGGATCCTTTGAAACGCTATTAGCTCGCACGCGAAAAAAAATGCTGACAGACAAAGAACGTTCCCGTTTCAGAGGGTAGCCGATTGTTGGGCTCCTAAAAGGGCTAGAAAGGGCAAAATCTCTCTCGAGTTCATGTGAATTTGCAGCGGTTTTTATATGCCGAGAATAGGGAATCTTGCTATTTTAGGACAGCTCTTGACTCTATTTCCAAGCCGTTTGTATCGTTTTGCGAAACGCCTATTCGCGCCTACCTGGCACTTGACGAAATTGTCCTCAGGGATCCATTGCGGCCTTAACTTGTTGGTGTTGGTGTTGGTGTTGGTGTAAGCGTTGGCGTTGTTGCTGTTGAATTGTCACTTGACACTCTCCAGCACAACTCGTGGGAGGGTTTACCCTCAGTGGCCTTCTGAACAAGCCGGGATCACGGCAGGTGCCTTCCCTTCTGCCCCCCCGATGGATGCCTTTACTTTTTCAGCGCGTGTCTTAATTCTGCATAGGGTTCAGCATTCCCACCGCTCGTCGATTTCATTGAAGTTTGCTCAGTCACGCTGTCGCGCTTTGCAGGTTCAGCGTTTTCACTGTTCGTCGATTGCCATCGAATTTCGATAACTCGCGCCCTAGCGCTTTAAGGTTTAGCATCCCCACTGCTCGTCGATTTTCATCTAATTTTGCTTCCGTAACTCACACTCTCGCGATTTCAGGCTCAGCATTCCCACTGCTCGTATATCTTCATTTTTTTAAAATCGTAATCCACGCTCTCGCATAACGATATCCTGTATCATAGGGTCCAGCATTCGCCCTGCTGTTCGATTTTCATCGAATTTTGCTACGCAATTCGCGCTGTATTTTGTTCCAGGTCTACGCCAGCTCGGGGCTTAGCGAATACGCGATCTGCCGGCTCTGCGTGCACCGTAAAGCGTACGACAAGGCGGAGATCAAGTACTCGGCCTCCCCCTCGAACCTTTTGAGCCACCTCAAGACCGGTCTCCCCGAGCACAGAGAAGCGTGGGAGTACCTGCAGAGACGGAAGGCCACCGCGAAGCTGAGGCTGAAAGCTGGGGCTAAGACGGATGCTGCGGGTGGTGGTAAGGGCTGGGGTAGCGGTGGTCGGGGTTTGAGGGGGGGGAGGGGGGGGAGTGGTGATGGGGGTGGCGATGGTGGGGGGGCTGGAGGGGGTGGTGATGGGTATGTGTTTGGCTTGTCGGAGGCCTTGGAGAAGTCCGAGGGCGTGAAGAAGAAGCCGCTGATGATGGTTTCGGAATATTTTCCGCCCAAGACCCCGGCGTGGGAGCAGAGGTTGGTTCGGTGGATGGTGCAAACGGCCCAGCCTTTGTCGGTGAGCCGTATATATGAGTCTAATGTCGTGATATCATCATTATTTTGGCGTACAAGGGCTCCGCATGGGTGCCGGCATACGCTAAGGTCCCGGTGTGATTTGTTTGTCTCATGATTTTTTACTGCCTGTTTACAAACTTGCAGGATCAAGAATGTATTTCAAAGATGCACCTGGTATACGGTACCTGGTAAGTGTTGCGCGTGACAAGGGTTGCACAGTAGGGTGGAGACATCTAATTGCCATCTACATTACAGGATACGGGCACAACGCCAGGTGTTGAATGAAAGTAAATTATCAATGGCAAATTATTATTATAATGAAGAAAATGAGACGTGTGCGTTGCACGACGAAGTACGACGTGATTGGAATGACAGGACTCAGTCTCACTTGGATCAGTTATCAGGCTCGTTGCTGACATTTGTTTTCTTCATCGAAGTACTACGTGATTGGAATGACAGGACTCAGTCTCACTTGGATCAGTTATCAGGCTTGTTGCTGACATTTGTTTTCTTCATCAGTCTCAAGTTTTGTTTGTCGGTCTCATTTACATGTACGCTTTCTCGCTCATGCTTATTCCTGATATTCAGTTGTCAGAAAAATTTCAGGATAATTATGATAATTTATCAGCCTCGTTTCTGAGGTTCCTTTATCAAGATCTATTCTCAGACTCACTTCTGAGGTTTCTTTATCAGTCTCATTTACGTGCAGAATTAGTCAATTTATCAAACTCTCTACGATTTGAACGGATTGCACTTGAACAATTCATTGGGGAGGGAGGGGGAGTGAGTGGTAGGGGGGCGGAACGGGGGGGGGGGCGGGGGGGGGGGCGGGTCCGATTGAGGGGGGTAGGGCGTCTCAGAAAATCGATCAGGCCAAGCGCCGACCCTCCCCTGGCTGAAACGACTCTGTTTGTAATTCGTATACTATTGTGCACTGTTAAGAGGTTAGAGGGTATCGTCGCCTGCGAGGTTAGAGGGCATCAGTGGGGCTCTGGACTACAAGAAAAGGTCCACCGATTCCCTCCTATGGGTAATCCTTGTAACCCCCCCCCGCCCCCCCCCCCTGGAACGGCACCATGCAGTTCGGCCGGATATATATGGGCTTGCGCGTCAAGCCCACGCGATCACTGCGCCTTAGTGAGCAAAGATGCTCGCGGCAGGGTTGGTAACGACCTTTGTCGCTCAATCAAGAAGAGCATTGCAGAAAATCTCGTGGCTGATTCATGATCCCCACCCACGACGTTCACTTTATTGGTCAATCTGAAGCTTTTTTTAACCCGGGGTGTTTTTCAGCTCATTCCCGCTCTTGTGCGTTTTATTGAATTTCCCTTTAGATATTTAGCGGGACCGTTGAAACCCGGCACTAGATACGGCCTTCAAAAAACAAAGATTAAAATGCGTCAAGCTCATACCCCAAGTAGGTTGCATTGTTGGTTTCCATTTCTTAGCCGGGGATGCTTCATCATCACCCCTCCAAACAAAAAAAACATTGCCTTTACCGCGGATGGCGCCTATAGCGAATAAGCTCTCGTACTCGAATCATAGCCTCAAAGGCAGATACCTGCCTAGCTACTTGTATGGCATCATAATAGTAGTGAGTGTACCCGTACGCCGCAGGTATGTTGTGCTGAGCAGGTAATGCGAGCTCTGGGCACGACAGGAGCCCTCTCTCATAGAGCACGAGCGCCTATATCCGCTACACTGACTGCCGTTTGCTTTGGAGAGTAAGAGAAAACCACGTTGGGTTGTTTTGATCGTCGTCCGATTAAAAAATGTCCCCTCGAGGACACGGATTTGTTTTGCCTAGCGCAGCTGTAGGACGGCCACGGCACACGCGAAGGTGGCAAGGATATACGGGTTATCTTGGACTTGGTGGTCGATGAAGGGGTGCTGTGTCTCAGCTGTGCCATGAACAAAGTACGCTGTGGCCATGCGTAGCGTGCCTCCTATATGCCCGTCGTGGCCGACAGGAGTCTAAAACCCACACAGTCTCGTGCAATCAATGCCTCCGAGGTGTCGAGCATAGCCAAATTTATCATTTTTGGTTTGAACAAATCTGGCCTCCGAATTTGGTTAAACCAGCAGATTTGATCGCTGGTAAAGTCTCGGAGGACCTCTTTTTATGAAATGATTCCCCACAAGATGCCGTTCTGGCCAGAAATGGTCGGAAATCAGCCCAAATATCCCGAAACCTCCCTAATAAAGATAACAAAAAGCAAAACAAAAAATTCACTGTAAGAGTCAGCCTTCGTTGATTTTACTCTTTGCACGTAATTGATTCGTTTGATCACTTCTTAGGGCCGTCTTAGCGCGACTTAGACTTGCCTCGCCACGTCTAAGGGTTGTCCTAGCGCGCGTTAGATTAATCTTGGCACGTCTTAGCACGCCATAGATTCTTTTTCAAAACGGTCAAAGCGAGCGTCCGTCTTTTTAAGACAAATCTAAGACGCACCTGGTGCACGCAAAGATGAACCATACACGTTTTTTAGACGTAAAAAACCTATATTTGTTCGCCTTATTCCAAAATCGTCGCGCCGGCGGCGGTTGTTCCTCGATACGCTCGATCTTTACATATTGCTTAGCACTCGCTTGCGCTGGTTTTAGGAGGTTGGCTCCGAGCGTGTACTAAGCAGCTCGTCACGACCTGGCGCGACCGAGAGACGATATTCTAAGCTTCAACAAATATTGAGCCTTTCTAAATTTTTCTTACATTGTCCAATTTTCGTCTTGACAGCAGGCACCCATCCGGAGCCGATTCCCACATACATTGCGTCACGGCCAGGGGACAAGCGAAGCACAGTAGCCGTTTCCTCAATTAATACGACACAGCAAGGGGTCAGTCGAATCACAGCGGTCTTAACACGGCCAAGACGAAGGTGCGGCCCATGAAGACGAATGTAAGACGTACCTGGTACATGCCAAGACAAATCTAAGGCGTAAAAAAGATCCGCCCGAAAACCCAAGGTTGGAGGTCGCTCCCGGTGGCGAGACGGGCGTCTTCGATTTGTCTTACCGCATCTAAGGGTCATCTTAGCGCGTCTTATATTCGTCTCAGCACGCCTAAGCACGTCGTAGATTTGTCTTCAAAGGGCCAATGCGAATGCTCGGCGCATGAAGACGAAGGTTGGGTTTATTAAGACGAATCAAAGATATACCTGGGACACGCCAATACGAATCAAGAATACATTACGCCGGTGCTAATGGAAAGCCGATAGTTTGACCAAAACCTTTCCAAACTTGTTTGTGGAATTATTTGCTGGAATATGTCCGGTACCGTCGCTATGGGGAAAACACGATTAAATCCACATTTTTCTACCTCTTTTTCGGTTATGCGGTCCAAAAGGTCAATTTGTCTATTCTTCATCAAGCCTTGATCAACACTGTCCACCAAACACTATTGACGTTCGATCTCGAGATGGAGACAACCCACGACCACTCCTCTTCGTTCCGGACAACGTCACTTGAGTGTAGGTGACAGCGCTGAAGAGTTCGTCTTGATCCATGCCGTAGGGCGTGAAAGGTTGCTTGTGTTGTCCTGTAGTCTTCCGTCAAATCTGGTCAAAGTTCTATTTTTTGCCCGTTGGGAGACGATAGAGAGTTTTTGCCTCACTTTTGTACACAGCAGCTGCCCATTGTGTTTTTATAGAGGCCTGATCGGCACCCGCCACACGTCAACGGCCGTAGAGTTAATGAGGGTCGGAGCCCCTAACGAGCTCGCCACGTTCAGATTTCCCGACGCTGTCGTCGATTTCGTCGAACGAAGTGTGTGGAGCACACGAAATCACGCCGCGTCTCATCCAAGATATGCTTGACAATTTCCCAATCAGATGCTGGCCAAGATCGCCGCGAGGAATCCTTTTTTTCCGGAAAATTGGAAAGTTCCAATTTTAATTCTACGAAATTGGGCCCGTAGCCGACCGTCCAGGCTTGGCTTGGCTGGGATCTTCGGAAGTTCAACTTAAAAACAACTGTTGGCCTTCCATTAGCACCGGTCTTGAGACCGTAGAAAACCTATGATTCGTACGCCTTATACCAAAATCTTCGAACTGCGTGGCGGGCTCATTCCTCGGTACGCTCGATCTCTTAAGTCTGACACAGGACTCGCTTCGCTCGTTTTAGAAAGTTCGGCGTAGAGCGTTTACTAAGCAACTCGGCACAACCCGGCACGACCGAAAGACGAGGCCCAAAGCTAAGCATCTTGTATCTTTCTAAAGTTTAGTTGAATTCTTGAAATTTCATCTTAGCAAGCATTAAGGTGGAGCCGATTTCCACGTATACTACGTCACGGCGAGGGGCCAAGCGAATCACATCAGTCTTCGAACGGCGAAGACGACTGCACGGACTAATAAGACGAATCTAAGACATGCCTGGTTCATGCCAAGACAATTCTAAGACCCAAAAAGGATCCACCCCGAACCCCAAGGTTACGGGTGGCCCACGTTGGCGAGACGGGCGTTCTCGGTGTCGCCCACCCGTGGGAACGAAGGCCGGCCCACCCGTGAAAACGAAGGCCGCCGGTCGGGAAGCGGGACTTGCGAACAGAGCGGGCAAATAATCTGGGGCTGGAAATGTGTGCGAGTAGAAAGGATGGTGTTCCAGAACACCCTAGGACCGGTATATTGACCCAGACAGAATGTTCCAAAGTTGTGTTCTGCAGGGTACATACAAAACATACCCGGGGTATTTGCCCTGGGCATTACCCTACAAAGAATTTCTGGAAGTATACCCGTACCCGGACCTTCTGGAAGTTCTGTAAGCCCGTGGCCATAATACCCGGGGTACGGGTACAGCATGTTTTGTACCCGCTCGGAAGTTCTGTGAGTTCTGTACGCCCGTGCCACAATACCTGGAAGTTCTGGAAGTTCTGTAAGATTTCCGTACCCGTACCCGACGCGTGCTACGATAGAGGTGCACCACTTGTTTTCTGAGGTTCCTTACTTTAGGAGCTTAAGACATGTCCTTCTTAACCCCGAACTGATTTCGAGAAACATAAAACCGATTTGATCCCGGATATGAACAAATTCCATGGCCTAGAGATACAACCAGAATCATGAAAGAAAAATGACCTGTTTCCGACGATTTCGGGCTAAGGCGCCCCGCCATTCGGAAGCCATTTCAGACAAATAATGCTAACCTATCGTAGCATGCGTCACCCGGAACGTCTGGAAGTTCTGTAAGATCCCCATACCCTTACCCGAAAGTTCTGTGACTTCTGTGAGACTGTGGCACTGTGGTACAATACCCGGGGGGCGGGTACACCCTTGTTACAGTACCCGGAGAGCCCTGCATTCGTTCAGGGTTAATCCGAAGAGTGTATTATGCATTATGATGTCATGTGTTGTCAGCCACACAAACCAAACACCGAACAGCAGTACGTATCATATAGTAATAGCACCTCCTGTTTATGTTCCTCTCGTTTTTAAGTTCTAAGGGCACGTATTAACCAACGACATTTTTGAATCGATGGTATTATTTTTTTTATGAATCGAATTGAATTCGATTCGATTTGGTGGGAACATACGAACTTGCCTCTTATCGGAAAACCACGTATTGCGTATTGTCAATGTTTTTTCCCGATCGGAATAATGCAGATTTCGCTATCATCATCGAAGAGTTTTGAACTGTCCTCTGTGTTTTCGGTTGCCTTGCTTCCTTGTCGTGGCACTTGGCTTATCGAGCTCGTGGCAAAATTGGGCTTGCGACCGCCATTATTTTGTTTGAGGCGCCACAGCCGTGGTACGCTATTTTATGATCTGCTACAGAACAGTGGACGTGTGCGCGGCTGTTGCCCCGGTCGACACTCGTTGCGGTTTACTATTTATCGCCTTGGTGGTTGTGGTCGATAGCCCTCAACGCTACGACGGATTGCCTCGGGGACGTTGGCCCAGTGAGAACATGACATGCAAATTCGGTGGAATCCTCCACCACTTCAACTCGAACTCCTCCCCCGAGGCCGTGTATTTACCTGGGTATTACCCGTACCCGGAACTTCTGGAAGTTCTGTAGGACATTCATACCCGTACCCGGAATTTCTGTATATGTTCTGTACGTCAGTGCCACAAATACCTGGGGTACGGCTACAGCTTTTCGTACCCGCCCGGAACTTCTGTGAGTTATGTACGTCCGTGCCACAATACCCGGAACTGATGTGAGTTCTGTAACACTTCCATACCCGTACCCGAAACTTTTGGAAGTTCTGTAAGGCTCCCATACCCTTACCCGGAATCCACAAACCCTGCAGAACATTACCGCATAATTCCTTGGGGCGATCGTCGCGCAACGACAACAACAGCACGAGCTAAGGCCACTGTTTACGGAAAAACGGATCTTGATATTGTTTTCCTCGCGGAGAGCTCAAAACCGACCATTCTCTTGAAACTATTTGTTCGCCGATGGACACGTCCTCCCGCTCCACGATGCACTGGTGCGTTCGCGTCGTATCCATCTGAGCACCCTCGCTGAAGTATTATACATACTCGGGCGGTTGCCTCGCACGGTTGTACAAACATGTGTTTTTCTACGGCACTGCCGCACGGGGCGAGGCAACAACCGGGGCAGCTACCTCGGCGCACTCTCGGCGCTTTCAGGTGTAACGTGTTTGACTTTGGATCAGATAGATTATCATGCTTGCTAGCGGTGAACTTCGAATGTCGAGTGGTGTATGGTATGTGCATAGGACATTTGTCTGGGTCTTGTTTCGTCGCCGAAAGCGCGAGAGCGTGAGTCAGCAATATTCGATGAAGATCAATGGGCAATGAGATGCGGGGCCCTCTCCGCGACGAAAACGAAGGCACGTACCAGGGGGAGAAAGACTGCTCCTGTGACTAGGCTTGTCCGAAAGCTGGAAAGTACTATTGATGAAATAAAATATGCAACAAAACTATAATTAGATCAATCCAATATACGGCGAGTACTTCGAAGCAATACGATTAAAAATATGAATACAATGCGACTTGTGTGCGTCGATGGTGGATCGCGAGGGTGTGTTCGTCGGCGTAGGACTCCACAGCTGGTACCACCACCCGCTGTGGGTTTCTACGCCGACGGAGAGGCCCTCGCGACCCACATTCGACATGTGCGAGTCGCATCGTATGTATCCGATCCCAAATCGACTGGTGCAAATCTCATCGAAGCAATCTGAGCACACCGGTGAGTCGGTGAGTCTCCCGCGGCACGTAGCTGCTCGGGCAGTTGCTGCGCATTACTGTTACAGGGGTGAGACTGGATGGGTTTTGGACGTAGAGTTCGGAAAAAAAACCTCCCATGGAAATTATTAATAGCTAAGAATAAAGCTTTTTAAGAAATGGACCCGTCCGCGATGGGGAAATAAAAACCGCGTCATGAAAAACAAGTTTTCGGCGCGTAGCATTAATAAAATCTGCTGCCACCCCTTTTTTTCTAGAAAATGGCAGCCTGACCGGGTTGCCTTAGGTGCTTGTACGAACCGCGCTGCGGCACAACACCAGGCCCGGAGTGCAGAGCAGCAGCGTGCACATGGGCGCACGAACGTGAACGGCCGCTTGGGTTCGGCGGCCCGTAGCACGAAGGTGCTGCCCCCTGTGTGATACGAAGAGATCAAGTCGCAGGCTCTGGTCTCCTCTGCTTTGCTTTAGTTGCTGTGCAAGATAATCCGCAGCTATCTTGCCATGCTGCACCCCGCATAGTGTACGGCGTCGCCCGTATACCTACATGGCGGCGCGCCCCACCTCTAGCCCACGCACGTTTGTGCTGTTGCCGTGCGTGCCGCTGGGCTTGAGTCTTGGCCAGGGCTGCATTCAGCACGCGCGTCGGGCGTGGCCTCGAGGTTGTATTCTGCTGTACTCCCGTGATCGTGCTCGTATGATATGACACGGGTCATCGTACAAGGTACCTCTTTGTCCAGACATGCAATCACCGTGTTATATTCATGTAAGTATCAACGGTCCTTACATTTGGGACAAATCCGTAGATTTTGTGTCCTCGAAGATTTCATACAATGACAGCTTCAACGAAGAATTCGCATGTGGAATCTCGGCGCAGATCGCTTCCCGCTGCATTAAGGCCCGATCGCAGATGCCCCTCCCCGCGATGGAACCTGGTGTGATGGCAACCGATCGGCGTACGGCTACGTCCGCCCGTGTCTGGCACCGTTTGCCGTTTGGCCTGCACGAAGACAAGTGTTGGTGTTTGCTTCGACGACTTTTGTGTGTTATCGTTTTCCTCGGTACCTATTTTTTGCTGTTCATTTTTTTCAGCTGATTGTAAAAAAAACTGTCTCAGGAGGCAGCAAGAGGGCCATGTTTGATTAAAAAATTATCTTCGGCTATTTGCTGGATTCAAGCGTGGATTGCTTTGCCGTCTCCACCAAGTTCCAGCCGAAAAAGCTGGTATTTTTGCCATGCTCAGTGCTTCTTCCCCATTGAGCCAGAGGCGACTAAGCCGAAAACACCTGTTTCCCCCCACGTTTGCGGCCGATTAGACGTTAAAATATATTAAAAACTTCTAAATGACCAGCCGTGCTCTCTACACACACTAATTATACGTGTCTGTCGAAGCCCATAATCCAACTCGTCTCCTGCGCGAGTAATCTTTGATCTGTCATTCGTTAATTCAGTCTAAAAAACAGTAAATAAGGTGGCGACAGTTTTTTTTTCTTTGTTGTTGAAAGTTTTTTTTGCGGTTTTCATCGGATATCTATCTAGATCTGCCATTTTTTGGGGGATTTCTTTTACATTTCGGCGTTCACTCTCACCCGTAGCTGTAACCCAGCCGTATGTGCCGTCTTCTGTAGAGACGACGTCGTGGGCCCACGCTGCCGAGGTAGCTGATCGTGCCGCTGCCTCGCACTAATGTAACGCAGTTTTGTGTGCCGTCCACAACCAAGTGATAAAAGTCTCATTGTTATAATCTGAGCTCGCCCGGGGGCTTCGCCCACGTAGCTGCTCAGGCGGCTCTATCGCACTGGCGCGGTTTGTGACCACGAAGGTTATCTCTCTTGAGGACGAAGACTCGGTAAAGACACTGGGTGTGCTGGATGTCGATGGGCGGGGTAACAGGGTAAGGTACAGAACACATACATACATGTACACATGCTGTAACCCAGCCACATACTGTAACCCAGCCCTGTGTACCGTCCACGATCATCTGATGCAAGTCGCATCGTATTCAACAGCTGATATAGGTGGCGTTGTAGTCGTCGGAGCACTCCTCTAGCCCAGCCGACCCTGTTTGTCATCCACAACCGTCTGATACAAGTCGCACCTTATCCATCAAGTGATGAAAGTCGGATTGTAGTCATCCGAGCACAACTGTAGCCCAGCCAGCACTGTATGTCATCCACGATCAACTGATGCAAGTCGAATCTTGTTCACCAAGTGATTTAACTTGCACTGTACTTACCATCTGATGCAAGTCGCATTGTAAGCATATGTGAGTACGCCAGCGGTATGCCGAGTTTGCTGCTCGCAGTTACCTCGCACTACTGTAGCCCAGCCGTGTTTGCGATAATAACTAGCAATGATGTGGGCCCGCGGTTTGGTCGTGGTTTTCCACAGCATGGATGGTATAGCCCTTGGCAAACCGGGGGTTGTGCTTTTTGCGGTATAAATAAGTCCGGGTCTTAACCGGGTACCATTCGGCGTTTTGGGATCCAACCAATGGTCGATTAAAGCGGTCTGAAATGTCCCTGGTACTGAACGCGTGCGGTCGACTTACTACGCAGCTTGAAAAGCTGAGTATCGACAATGCAATCGGTCGAACTCACAGCTGGCGTATTTGGAATAAGTAGGCAACATATCTGCATCTAAGTGTGCGTATCTGGATCAACTCTGATAAGTCGAGCCCAAGGCCGCCGATATGGAAATTCTTGATCCTTGGACATTCACGGCCACTCCATTCCGACGCCTGGTGTTTTCACATCCTTCGAGTGTTTGGTTTTCCGCCTTGTGCGGCATGCACTTTGTCTGCAACACAGCCGCGTCTAAGTTTTTGATTTTTTGCCGTCAAGGAAGTGTCGTCCTTCTGACTAGGTGACCTGTGCTGCGTGTATGCTCTTCTCATTGCGCCCGTTCTTTCTACCGATCGGCATCCAGCACACCCAGTTCCCATGCCGATTCTTCACCCTAGAACTCTGTGGCCACAAGCTGCGAGACAGATATATACATGGTAAACACCGTAGGGACCTTTGGACATTCAAAGCCAAACGTGCTGGATATGAAAAGCAGAACCTACACAAACCAGCGAGCCAGCAAAATTACAAGGAAAGCGAAAACGAAAAGAACGAGAAAAGAATAAAAATAATAAGGAAGGCAAAACCGGACCATACATACTCGGATCATACCCGCATTTCGTAAAATATAACCAACAGTGTTTTTTTGTCATTGTTTTTGTTGTTTTTTCGCCCCAAAACTCGTGTTCAAAACTCAGGCCGTGGAGGGCGAGGACTTCCGGGGCATGGTGAGCGCCCTAAGCGACAACGCCTGCGTTCCAAACCGCGAGGAACTCCTGATCATGATGCGGAAAATAAGAAGGAAACTGCTCGCGAAGATCAAAGTGCTGCTCCGGGGGGAACACGTAACCATCACGACAGACAAATGGACATCCATCTGTGGGGATGAATACGTGTCCGTCTCCATAAGCTTGATCACTAAAAGCTGGAACCGCGTTTCTCTGGTCCTGGATTGCGCAAAAATTCCAGCTGAGAAGTATCCTGGTATCCCTGATGCCGACGACAGCCTCGCCGAGAGAGTTCAGGCCTTGCTGCAAACTTTTGCCCTGAAGGGCAGAATTTTCGCGTGTGTGACGGATTGCGACCAGGCTATGGCCGACGTGGGGATTAGTCTTCAGGCTGGGGGTGTGTGCCCCCACTTGGTCTGCTGCGCCAGACAGCTGGAGAAGTGGGCAAAACTCGTACTGGAGGGGAAGGGGGTGAAGGAGGTGATACGCTTGGCGCGCGAGTTGGTCGCTAGGTATTCGCAATCAAGGAAGGCGGCGGGGCGACTCCGGCAGATCGTTGCGGGCAGGGAAGGTGGGAACCTAGATTCCACGGCGAGCGTAATCCAGGATGTTTCTGGGAAGTGGTGGTCTTCGTATGCGATGGTGGAACGGCTTGTGCAGCTTCAGCCGGCGATCAGGCAGCACGAGGAAAAAGAGGAGGGACTGAAGCTTATCCTAGAGGAAGGAGGGTGGAAAATTCTCGAGCTCATCCTGCCTATACTCGAACCGTTTGTGACTACGCGGGGTATGCTGCAGAAGGAGGCTTTTGCGACGGGGGGATTGGTTTTACCCTTGGTTTTTGACCTCCGGGGTGATTTGGATGCTGCCATGTTGGACCTGGAGGCCGTAGTGGCAGTGCACGCGGGGAGTGTTACGGGGGGGGCTGCTACAGTGGTGATGCAGTGCCTAGAGGCGATGGTATCCGATTTCCGTGCCCAGTGGGGGGATGGCAGTGCCGATGTTCTGGAAGGCATTGATGGGGGGGGGGGTAAGAGATACGTCTCGGGGGCTGTAGAGGGGGGGGTGGGGGTCGACGCGGGGGGTGTCGAAGGGAGGGGGAGTGGAGAGCGGGAAGGGGTTAGTATTTCCCCTGGACGGTTCAAGGCCGCGCAGGTCTTGGCGACCGCTCTAGACCCGCGGACGAAGATGCTGTACGGGGTGGACGAAGCGGAGCACGAGGGGGTTTGGTCTCTCGTGACGAACGAGGCAATTAAGGCTGCTAAGGACGCGAAGGGCGAGGAGGAGGAGGAGAAAGAGGAGGGGGAGAAGGAAGAGGAGGGGGGGAGGGGGGAGGAAGGCGTTACACCTGCCGCCGCTGGGGTTCTGCCATCCCCGCCTGGTTCGACCGGGGTGGGACAAGAGCTCCTGGCAGTGGGACGGCGACGGCGCAAGAGAAACAGCTTCATGGCGTTCGCGCAATCAACCCAGTCTGCCGCCGCGCAGGACGCGGGGGAGGCGGAGGAAGGGGGTCGTTCTGCTCGCGACAAGCTGATCGACCACTCGGTAAGGCTCGAGGTGGACATGTTCAGAGCCTCGCCGAAGATTAAGATGTATGAACTGGAGGGCGGAAGAAATACCAAGGTTTTCTGCGACCCCCTATCCTGGTGGAAAAAGGAGGGCGCGCGACTCCCGCACTTATCCAGGCTTGCTCGACGAGTTCTGGCCGTTCCAGGGGTTAAGGCGCCGTCGTATTGCCCGTTCTCAGAGCGAATATTGTCGGATCCGACGTTTTCGGAGCCGCCTTTTTCGGAGAAGCCACCGTTTTCTGGCGTAGCACGAGGTTCAGGAATTGTGGCTGGAGAAGAGGATGAAGAGCTTAACGTCTCAACCCACCCCGAAAATATCGAGCTGTTTTGTTTTTTACGTGGTGCATGGAAGGCTGTAGAGGAGTGGGATGCCTCCGCGAAGGAGGAGGCGGGGTCTGGAGGGGGGCAGGGAAGGGGAAGGGGAAAGGGGAAGGGAAGGGCGGGGGGGAAGTTATGACCGAGGTTTTGTCAGATTGCCGAGTTTACTCTTTTCTAACTGCACCCACATTTTTCAGGACAAATCAATTTGAATTAGTGTCGACTAAGGTTTTGAGTTCTAAAAGGGTTAACCGTTGGGTTCTAGATATAGCCGTGTTACAGTGGTTACCCCGGACCCCGCGCGACAAGCTGAAACAAGCGCTCTTAACTAGGCGTTGGTTGCTCTTACATGTACCGGACAAAATATACCTGATAGATTTTAGCAAAGACGGGACATACGGATTTGACCGCTCTTTAAGTCCCGAACGTTTTTATGTCTTGCACTCTCGTAAATCGGGGTGCCCATTGTAATTAGATTGACAATTACACGGATGTGGAATTGTGTTGCTACGTGGCCGGGATATTTGGTTATTTTATCGTTTTGATTGTTGACCCTAATAGTAGTTGACACAAACGCTGTACTTTGTCGGATGGCAAATGAAATTACATAAATTGAAACGCGATGCAGATATGGAAGCGTGGTGAGCTTAACTCCTTTGAAAGCACCTACCAGACTTGTGGGGGCAAAGTACTTTGGACCAGTGTGGGATACTTGTTGCAGTTCTGAAAGGGCTAACTCCTCAGGGACTAGAACCAAGTCTTGGGGACAAACTACTTGAAACTAGAGTGGAACCATTTTAGCAGCGGTAGAAGGGCTAAGCTGTCATTATCTCGTCCGCCGCAGGAGTAATTAAACAAAACGATTTAAGGGGCGTCAGCTTTATTCGAGTATGTGACGGAATGGTCGGTTCTCAGCTGTATGCCTGGTACGCGGTACAGGAAACCCAATAACAGAAATACTGACTCTGGCAGGTTTTATTTTCCTGGAAAGAGTGCGCTCTGCACCAACAGTATAACTGCTCCCGGGTTTCTTGTATTCCGTAAATGTTTGCCTGCCTTTCTTGTATTATCGTTGTTTCTTGCTTTGTTTCCTGTACTGTAGTGCGGCGGTCAGTTGCCGGTGCGGTCGTCATAACCCCTTCAAAACTGCACTTAGCTGGTACGTTTTTGGGGGAGAACTACTTGAAATTTGTGACGATATTTGCTGCGGTTTGGGGTATCAGCTTTCTTGCCCATCTTGATATCGTACGACGGTGCTCTTCTCGCCTTTAAGGTATTGATAGCTTCACGTGTAGCCTCAAGTTTTTCGTGACATCGTGGAATAGTTATCTCATGGTCGTCGTAGATGCGAGCTGCTTCACATCTACGGTAGATCACAGTAGTTGCGACTCGTGTACAAGCTGATATTTTTTTATGTTCTAGTGCCGGGAAGCGGTGCCTCCCCGAATCTTCCATTTTTTCGCCTATACGGCTCATCAGGGTGGGCTAGTGTTATGTGAAGGTCCTGGACTGCGCATGTAGCGTCATCTCGTTGGTTATATCGTAGAGCAGTTATTACGCCGTCGTCTTAGATGCGATCTGCTCCATGTCATCTCGTTGGTTATATCGTAGAGCAGTTATTGCGCCGTCGTCTTAGATGCGATCTGCTCCATGTCTAGGATAGGCCAGTTGCGACTCGCAACGTAGTTGTTAACAGCTGAGAATGGCCGCAGGTGGTGCATGTCTACCGGAGGAAATACTTTAGTCTTGACCAAAGATGTATTCGCATTGACGGTCCGTCACCAAAAATTGAGTGCCATCGCTCACAGGCGTATTATTCAGCCGACGCGGTCTACACTAAAACCTGGTAGTTGCGGTACCAGCAAGGGTCCGTCACGGCATTTTTTTCTATTTATTTCCCGTCCGTCGATGCAGGCACTATTTTAGTATCGGCGACTCTCGTTCTCCATCCCTCGCCGTGCCGATGCCCGTCGCTCGTTGAGCAATTATTTGTGCCCGTCCGGGGTCATCGTGGGAGGAGCTTGCTATATACTCCGTATGTCGTTTTGACTCGTGAAAGCTTACTAGAAACGGGCGACCGGTGTGGTACGCAGCTTGCAAAGATGAGTATATCGACCCTAAATTTGTCGAACTCACAGCTCACGAGTTGTTGGAGGAATTTTATATAAATTTCACTTGCGAGGCTGCTGCTGCTGATCGACATCAATTGACTCACGCATGCATGCACGCAAACTGCATACCGTATAATATAGCTGCCAGAGTAGTAAACACTACCAGCTAGCTGATGTCACCTCATTATCTTTCTAGCCATCCTTGCCGTAGCTCCAATTCATTTCCGCCTCTTCCCCTCCCCCCCTTTTTCCCCGATCCCTCTTGTTCAAACGCCCCACCTAAAATCGAAATCGGCCAGAGTAATAAACACTTCTACGCAATAGATATCACGTCATCATCTTTCTAGCCATCCATGACGTAGCTTTAATTCATCCCCCCCCCCCAACCCCCCCCTTTTTTTCCCCGCTCCCTCTTACCCAAACGCCCCACCTAACATCGAAATCGGCCAAAGTAATAAACACTTCCACGCAGTCGATATCACCTCATTATTTTTCTAGAGCCATCCATGCCACTGCTCCAATCCCCTCCCCCCCCCCCCCAACGCCCCCTCCTTCCCCACCACCCGCACCATCGCCTAGACCTAGCACCACGCGTATAGCAAACTCCTACATATATATACGACCTAAAGCTGTTAAAAACCCTTTTGCCCCCCCCCCCCCCACCCCCTCGAGCACTCCGCCCTCTCCTCACTGGTTGTACGACTTACAGGATATACATGATAAATTGGTGCATTCCTTCCAAAATCGTCCGATTTATCCCCTTAAAGGATTTACAGTGTCCACGCACAGATAAAATTGCACCGCCCGTCCCCCCCCCCCCCCCCCCCCCCCGCTCCCTCTTGTTCAAACCAAGCCCCCCACGCCCTTAAAAACTCCGCCCTCTCCTCACCGGTTATACAACTTACAGGATACACTTGATAAACTGATGCATTTCCGTCCACGGCTGTCAGATTTTGTCCCCCTCAAAAACGGGTTTTTATAGTTTCCGCGCACAGACTGACTAAAATAACCCTGTTGACCCTGATAGCTACACTGTAGTTCCAAGGGGAGTCGCCGACCTATATCCTTAATGAGGACACACAACTCGTAATGCGCGCGATCGGAGTATCACACACAGCTTGCAAAGATGAGTTTCGACAAAATCTTCAATCTCTCACAGCTGGTGGAGTGTATTTTTATTTTTATAGTATACCAGGTACCTACGAGGCACCTGGGACCTGTTGCCCGTGAAAAATCCGGGAACGTGGTTCGTCGGGTGGCACTCGTGAACTTGTCACGTTTTTTGTCAAAGAACTCCTGTTATTGTTAACAGGTCAGGAACCTCAGAAAAAAACTAGGTGCACGCCCACACGCCTTTAATCTATGATGATACCATCTATATAATTTTTACAAGGGCTCCGCATGGGTGCCGGCATTCCCAGGCACCCATGCTCCGGGTAGGGCAGGGCAGCATTTCGACTTGTTTGATTCAATATCCGATAGATAGAGAGTAAAAATCGTTACCATACAACACATAGTCTACGCGTGTAGAACGTAAAGTAATGCCAAGAGATTGATATAGACCAACAGTGGACTACTTACTTCTTCTGTCTTTTCATCCGTTTCTCCGTTTCTTGCGTGAATCCGATTCCGAGCTTCAATATATATAAAACCACACCCCCTCGAACACTCCACCCTCTCTTTACTCACTGATTGTACGACTTACTCCAGGATCTACATGATAAACTGATGTATTATTTCCAAAACCGTCACATTTATCCCCTCAAAATAATGTATAGTTTCCAGGCACATATTGAGCTTCCCCCCCCGCCCCCCCCCCCCCCCCCCCGCCCCAACCCCCCCCCCCCCCCCGCCCCCAATAATATACTGATGCCAAAACCGTCAGATTTATCCCCTCGAAAGGATTTATAGCTTACATGCACAAATTGCCCCCTTCCCCCCCCCCCCCCTCCCCTCCAAACCCGCTCGCTTTTGATCAATACCAGGCCCCCACGTCCTTCAAAACTCCGCCCCACCCCCCTCACCGGTTATTCGACTTACAAGATTCACTTGATAAAAGTTTACATTTCCCTTCACAGCTGTCAGATTTTGTCCCCCTCAGAAACGGGTTTTATAGTTTCCGCGCACAGACTGACTAAAATCATCCTGTTGACCCTGATAGCTACACTGTAGTTGTAAGGGGAGTCGCCGACCTATATCCTTAATGAAGACACACAACTCGTAATACGCGTGATCGGAGTATCACACACAGCTTGCAAAGATGAGTTTCGACGAAATCTTCGATCTCACAGCTAGAGTGTATTTTCATTTTTTATAATATATATTTCGATCGGATAAATCCGAGCCCACGCAGACTGACCCTCTAGTCTGGCCAAGAAGAAGAGACGTTTCGAGTGCGTTTCTTGACGTTTCGACTCAACCAAGCATCCAGAGGGCCAGCAGAGGGATGGCCAAATGTTTGCTGCATGTTCCCTACGTCGCAACTGACAGGCGCGCACTGAGCCAGCTTCTGCTACTACATGCATGATACCATAATATCTAGATCCGAAGCTCGCATGCCGACTGCCTGTATATATAGTGATCGTGGAGAGATTTGCTGACGTTATTCTAGGCGTGAAACACGGTGTCGCTGCCTTCGTCATTCAATTCCTCGAATGATATTACAATAATGCTGCTACTTGTGGCTGTAGACCACGCTCGTCTGGTCCATGGAATGGTAGTAGTACGCGATAGCAATGAACTAAGAATTCGGGAGCTAAGAATTTCAGGCTCGATGGAGTTTTAGACGAAAATAAAACATGTAATAATACCTGGTATGGGCTTTTTGTCTGATTGCTGGTCGCCCATTGGCTGGAGATCGCACATAAAGTAACCGCCATCTAGAGACGATAGAGTCCATTCCCAGTACCATCATCCATTCTGATATATACAACTCCGACAACCCGGGAACGAACACGGATGTATCACCAGAATTGATACCTTCCCGCACAGTATGGAAATCCCCAGTGCCACCCACCGGCCGATCTCTAATTGGCTGGGGTTCGTATGTTATAGAGCCAGCGTCAACCGGGGACGATAGTTTCCCATCCCCGGTCCAGGGGAAATTCCATATATATAAAAATAAAACAAACGGAGAAAAAAACCGAGTTCTCTCGGGTCGACATCGCCCCCCACGGTGTGGAAACCCCAGTTCCATTGGCTAGAAAAGCTGACTAGTTCGAGCTCCACAGGGGCCCCCCGCCCTAGTAGGAGGATGATATAGGCTCACCAACCAACAGGGGGCAGTTCCGTCGCACACGGGGGAGATAGGGCCCCATCCCCGGTTCAGAAATCTTCCGAATCTCTACAGCTCCAACAACGCGGGAACTATAACGATGATCTCCCGGGTCGACATACCTCCCCGCACGGCATGTCAACCCCGACTCCATTGTTGGCTCATTTCTCGTGATTGGCTGGTAGGCTTTGACCCAATAAGCTCACAATTATTTCGATCGACTCGGGTTTTCTCGCATACTTCTCGCATACGGCAAACATTTGCAATGCGAGCACAGTTCAATGAGCTATTTGAACGATAGGTCGCACAAAAAAGCAATTTTGAGCCTATACCAGGTTGGCGTGCCGAGCAAGCACGCTCAAAATGAGGATGAGAAACACTTGCACAGCAACAACAGCACCGAACGCAATGAAATGGACGAATTAGAGTCATTCGTATGCAGGATTCAGCCCCCCCCGGTTATAAGCGCACTTAATTTGGAACAAAAATTGGGTGTTCAAAGAAAACGACATAATAATATATATATATATATATATGTGGAACTAAGACTGGCACGACTCGAGCATAATAACCAACAGCGGAAAAAAGCCTGAAATTAGGCCAAAATAGCGCGTATTTGACTCACTGGCAAAATGGTCGAATACTCATGGAATATTTCATGCCCGAATAATCAACTCTTTGTCGCTTATTTATGCGGCACCGAAAAAATGGCTGAAAATCCCGATTCCAGTCGCTTGTATTGGGTCAGAAACCTTAGCTCGCAAATATTTTCGCGGGTTTTCTTGCACACTACTCGCTCGCGTAGGGCAAAAAATTACCATGCGACCGCAATTTCTACCAAACGCTCGACAACCTCGGGATAAATTTATACAGTTGTTGCCCAAATGGTCACGATAAAGCCATTCGGGACATGAGAAGGGCGTTCAAATCGCCATGTCCCGGCATACTAACATCCATATATCATATTGCCCACAACAAAAAAGAGCAATGAGCGCCTGCTTCGGCTTGGCACAGGCTGATCTTGAATCGGAATATAATACCCCTTTTCTTTCTTCTGTAGAGTGTTTTGCGTTAAAATAATTCAATCTAAAATTCTATTAAAAAAAATCACCGAGCCAACTTCTAAGGAAGAATTTGGGGAAGACGCCAGAAAGCGGTATACCGCCACCATTGCGCGCCACCGTGCGGTACATACAGTAGAATACACCCAGGTTTTTGACCCCGATCCGCGACGCTGATTGGTCAACTCAGCCTTGTACCGGTTTTGGACACCAACACCTTGCGGTACATCGTACCGCGGCCTCTCAGCTCGACCGTCACCGTTTCCTGACGCGACCCATGACGCTTTCTGTCGCATAATACACCGTGCGCACCGACTTTGCCCCAGCTTCTTCATAGCCAATGGCCTTTCATTTTCCGATCGAATCTCAACCATGGGCACAACGTCATGTAGCATCCATAGAACGACGCGCTTTCATTTTCCTTCATATTTCGGATTCCTTCAGAGCAATCATTGCAACACCTCTTCCGCACACAGCACGAACCGCTGCTCAACCATACATAGCTTGCACCATACGTAGCCCGCACACCCCACGCACACGTATTATAGTTGTTGTTGTTGTTCTCACATTAACTCGCATAATCAAGTCCGTGGTCACAGGACAGGCTCCAGCGTTGGGGTAGGTATGTATGGGTGGCGGGGAAAAGGCTGCGGCAAAGGAACAAAGAGGGAGTCACGGTCCCGCTACACGCGAACGACCCTGTTGGCCCACACATATACTGGATGACGTCCGCCGTCCGCCTTGCGAGTTCGTACACCGCACTATCTATGTTGAAATCCACGCAAGGAGAAGACGTCGCGACTTAAACTTGGTAGTAAAGAACTTGGGCACACTTGAGATGCCCGGAAAATGACCTATACGAATACACTACTACCCATACCCTAGAACCTATTAAACAGAATAGAGGTTCTTGAGTGGTGGCGCCATCCGTGTGGTCGTGCACTGCTGGTTGGTTATGTACGAAACAACGGCTTTCGACTATTGAAATGTGGACCTTGAAAATATCGGGAGTATATAACCTGTAGTCTTGCCCATATCCTTGTGCATGTAGTCTTGTAGCCATGCAGTCAGTCTACCGACACAGGCATGGTCGGGTAGGTTTGTTTGAGCCGAAGGCACAAGAGGTATGGATGCATGCTCCGGCTTAGAAGGGTTTTTCCGAGGAAGATAGGTTGTTGATTGTCAACAAAAGTGAGATTCGTTGGGGGTAGGTATATCCATATCTCTGAGGGGAATCCAAAATATGAGGAATATGAAAGAGCGTGGTTCTATGAAAGCGCGTAGTTTTATGGATGCTACATGACGTTGTGCCCATGATTGGGATTCGATCGGAAAATGAAAGGCTGTGAGCCGTGAAGAACCTGGGGCGAAGTCGGTCCGCATGGTATATTTTGCGACAGAAAGCGTTATGGGTCGCGTCAGGAAACGGTGACGGCCGAGTTGAGAGGCCGCGGTACGATGCACCGCAAGGTCTTGGTGTCAAAAAAACGGTACGAGGCTGAGTTGATCAATCAGCGTCGCGGATCGGGGTCAAAACCTAGGTGTATTCTATTGTACCGCACGGTGGCGCGGAATGGTGGCGGTATACCGCTTTTTGTCGTCTGCTCAAGAACTTGCCCCAAAACGGCCTGAAAATTTCGATGTGAGTGAACGATTTAGAGGGAACTTCCAATAATGTCGACCAGCTCATACGATTGGCCTACAAATACCGAGCTGAACATCGTCGCTCTCCAGGCACAACGGCACAACAATCAGAGGGCACGAGGGCACAACCCACACGGCAGCACACAGCAGACACTGCTCGCTGTGCGCGGTGCTTGGTAGCGGTAGACACAACTCAACCTTGACGCGGAGGCACCAAAGGGTAGCTGGGAAAGCATGGCTCGTACGCGCAACCTCAGGGGTACGTGCTAGTGAGTCAGCGCTCCCGCGCTCTCTACGATGTGACCTCATTCTCTGCTGCTGCGTGATGTCGTATTCGGTGCTGATTTTGTCAACCACCGTCTCTAAAGCACGACGCTGTCGCCGAAGCCTCCACCGCCACCGCCACCCACGCCGCACGGCCACCGCCGCCGCTACTGCTGCTGCTGCTGCTGCTGCTGCTGTGCGGCGGCTGTTGTGCCGCGGCTGCCGCTCGTGTCTCCTGCGTTTGTTTGTTTCTAAACAAATTAATTAAAAACTAGCTTCTCTGTTGTGGTGATGATCGTGGTGATCGAGCCAGGCGTTCGTGCTGCTGTGCCGCAACTTATCTGGCGGGGCCATCGCCACCGCTACCTTCGCCCCCGCCGCCGCCGCTGCTGCTGCGGCGGCTGCGGCGGCTGCGGCTGCGGTGCTGCTATTGCGCTGCTGCTGCTGCTGCTGCCTTTATTGCTGCTGCTGTGCTGCTGTTTGTCTGATGGTGTTGTGCTGCGCCTGCCCCTGTCGGTGAGTCTATTAATAGGTGCTAATGCACCATGTCTGAATTCGAAATTTGATATTGCCTCTCCGCTTCCCGCCTGTGATATGGAGGCCGTGTACGCCTTTTCTGCGATTCGTTCACCGCAAACACAACCAAAGGCATGCCGGAGTGAATCTGGCCTTTTTTTAGCATGATGGAATTTGTTTTTAGTGAATTGTTTTAACGCAAACACCCTTCTGTCTTTCTTTTCTCTTCTTTTCTTTTTCCCAATTGACTTACGTATGACGTGCGTATGCGTACTGATAGGTACCACGAGATATTTGTGCAGAAGATCCCTATTTTTTATGATACTGCTATATCGTCGATTGCTGTGGCGCACAGAATATAAGGTCAAGGTCCCTATTACTCTGCATCATCGGTTAATTCCTGGCGAACACGAGATGACATTTCCAAGAAGATCCCTATAAATTGTATTATACTGTCATCAATTAATTGCTGGCGCACATGATGTATCGACCAGCAACAACAACAGCAGTCAGTACCCAGCGCAATTCTTGCAACCACACAACAAAGCGTTCGAAACACTACTACCTTGAGAATCACACCTACCTTTAGAAGTGCATCAACGTTTCGTTTGTGGGGATAAATATACATGAAATTAGTGTGGGATATTCATTTTGCGGTCCTGAAAGGTGGGTCGTGGATCGTGGACCAATATATACGGAACGACGGCTATTTGGAGCGCTGATGAAAAAGACTGATACAAAACATTGTTTCTCGTACTACTGCGGTTTTCAAAAGCGACCACTCCGTTCGTTGCGTTTATTTTCTGTCTTTTTTATGGTCTGGTCTGTTTTGTCGTGTCCTCGTACCCGGTACGCTAGCATTTCACTTGCTTTATACCTTCGCTAATTATTTGCGATTGTTTGGTTTACTCTGTCTCGCAGTAGTCTGTGACCACATAATAACACCTAGTAATGTGTATCTCTCTAGGATGAAGAAACAGCACGGACACTGGGTGTGATAATGTCATTGGGTAGGAAACGCCCCCCCTCGAAGACAGCGAACGCTCGAACAAAGGTATTTAGCCGTGAAATCCGATATCGAAAAGCAACGACACAGCAATCGTACGACCATAGGCCCAACGCTTCGACGTGTGACCATGAAAAAAGTGTGGTGGGGACGAAATCAGAGGCAAACTGGGAAATGATGACAACTTGGAAGTAAATGTTTTCCAATATGTTGTTTTCGTTCATGCTCTGCATATATGCCAAGATCCAAGAATAGCTCGGGCGTATACCGCCCAAAATACAAACATTTGCGCACTTCTCGCTTGTCTCGCTCAGCCCACTGTTAAGGTACGGCCACGAAAGGCCCATAAATATCGGAATTTGAGATCATTTGGATGGGTTTCGCATGATAAGGTTGGCGTTTTATATTCGGGAAAGTTAGGAAATAGATCGGAGACACGACGTGCCTCCGATCTCAGAAGCTATCCGGGGCTCTGGTAGGATCGAATAAAGCTACGCCTCTACGAAGGAAAATAAAGTGAGTACTCTCCGAGGACCTGCTCAATTGGCAGACCTGCAGGGGGCACTCTGTGGCTCCCCTCTAGTTCCTTAACAAATGGCGTCGTCGACAGACCATGGGTTTTTGGGTCGTGGGTTCGATCCCCACGATCCACAATAATAAACTTTTCAGATTTTCCCCATGTCGAACTTGAAAAATACTCTCCCTGGTATCCCCAGGGAATGAAACGGCTTGGATATTGACAGAGGTCCGCCGTATATCCGGTCGACCTGCTATCCCGCCGTTTCAGGGGGGGGAGAGTGTTATAAGGCTTAGTTTGGGTATGCTATTGGTTAACCTTTTGCAAGTGGTCACAAACGAACTAATACCCCACTAATACCTTAACACCACGTACCCGATCCCGGCCAGGTGCGGAACGGATACGGTAGGGCGAGGGGCGTGTGAGCCGCCCCCCGAAGACGGCGCTCGAACGAAGAGATTTAACCGAGAAATTTCAGTTCCGAGAGTCCCATGCTGAGGCCGAGACGAAAAAACTCCTGACCGCGAAAAAAGAGAATGGTCATATAAAGACTATACTCATTGTGTTTGCCCTCCGACAGTAGAGCGTAGATGCCGTTCCGATGTAAATCATTCGATGACCGTTCGATGGAGCCGCCTTTACACAAATAATTCTGGATCATTATATAGGATAAAACATGGAAATCGGGGAATTTCGTTTGGCCCACGTATAGTATGTATGCTTCCAGTGTCATGCGACGGGAAATATCAAAATCTGCCCAAAGCAGTATTTGAGGCCCAAACCCTGCCCCAACCCCAACCCCGACCCCAACCCTAACCCTGCCCGTAGAACTTTGTCCAGGAAAAAATCCAGCGTTTTTTTTTTCAAAACAAATTTTCGAAAGAGGTCAGCTGTGAGTTCGATAAAGTTAGGGTCGATATTCAACTTTTTTACAAGCTGCGTGATACGTACATCTAATTTTGCGAGTACAATGGTGGAGGAGTTCAATTGACACTTGACACACGATGTGCATGGAAATATGTGGAAGAAGGCGTGCGAGCTTAAGCTTTATTTTTCTTTCTAAATCATCCCGACTACCACTCACTGCTGTTGTGGGCAGCACACGTAATTTTTTGGCTGAAAGTTTGGTCGACCACATTAAAACTCGTGTATCAATATATTCCCCGATTTCCATACTTTATCCTAGATAATGATCTAGACGCCTCGTTAAGGGTGGTTGCCATTCCCAAATACTCTTGTTGGGTTAGAAAAAAAAACACTATTTGGTCAGTACAAAAACGAGGCCATACCATCATTTTCGTCGAGCCTGCAATTCTTAACTGCTATTCTGTCGCGTATTGCTGTAGCCTGATGATCTAGTCCTATTCCACCGCGTTCGACAACGTATAACTTTGCTGCGATTGCATTTTTTTAAATTATTGCATGACGCTAGGCGCACGGCGCCACCAGCGCACTAAATAGTTGTCGTTGTTGTTGCTCGAGCTTCTCTGCTGTACCCATCCACAAGATCGGTACGCATGTACGCACTCGTACAAGCAGCTCGTAGCTCTGGAATCTTGACTCCTCTACCCCTAGACGCGCTCGACTCTCGATTGAAACAAAAAATTCCCGCCGCCTGCCGACTCGCTGCCGAATAATTTTTTTATGTCAACAGGAACACGTAACCGTCATTTTAGTGTCCTTGAACAGGAACTTGGCGGCAAATCACACCGTGTGGCGAGCAATCACGCTCACATGTTGCACATGCTATCATTCTAATATGCTCACACCCGCTCACTTGTGAGCACCTGAGAGCACCTCAACCAAGTACGAGCATCGCCCCCGTAGACGGCATGGCCGCATCCCAATACACACGCACAGCAATAACAATGCGGCACCAACCCAAAAACGAGCGTAATGCAGCTGCCTTTATCGCGGTCGAGCGATCGGTGTCGCTACAGCAAGGACAACAACCACGACGATAACAACAAAACCATAACCACAGGACCGGCGTAGTTCGTGCACATCCGCGTTGCTCTACGAGCGGCACCGATTGCGCGCGTGCGCATACCCACACCACAACAGCAGCAGCAGAAACATCACCACCACCAGATATCAACTTCAGCTATTAATAGTTGACTTCACGTCAATCGGCCGCTGGTTGGCCTTATCATGCTGCTTTCACAGAAAGCGTTGCCCCACACCGCGACGGCAGCAACGACGATGGACCAGGCTCACACAGCGCCAGCAGCAGCCGCAGCCGCAGCCGGAAGGGGTGCAGCCGGAGGCACCGCCAGGGGTGCGCCTCGCCGCACCGCTGCTACCGCCTCAAGCGGGGTACGCTTCGTGGCGGTACCAGGCAGTGGAATGGAAAACATCTTCCAGGCACAGAAGACCCAGACACAGTCCAAACGTAAGGTAGGCTTAAACGCGAACGCTAAGTTGAGTTTTGGGGAGGACATGATGTCGCAGTCTCAGGATGGAAATGGTTTTGAGCAGGCTGGCGGCGGCGGGGGCTGCTGGCGAGGTGGTTCTGGCTGCTCTGTGGATGATGGTGGAACGAAGGGTGGGGTAAGGGCTAGGACCGCTGCTACCCAGGCTCCCGAGCTGAAGCCGTCGGACTGGGCGAAATTGGCAAGGAACAACAGCAACAGGTACGATACGTATCTGGTGCGACGTGCGAGTATTTCTTGCCTGGTACTGTTTTTGTGTACTGTACTCGAAATACGTAACAATGCCAGGCGCACCTGGTACGTACTCGTTTCACAAGGTACAAAACAGCCAACGGAATCATTTTCAGGCAGTCCCTTTGCAATGCAGGTTGTGCCACAGGCAGTATTATTCGTATCATGCCGCAGTATTGGACACCTATAGTCTAGTCAAGGTCTAGTCTAAAAGAAGAACCAGGAATACTGCTACAGTTTGGGTTTCTTATACAGGAGAGGGTGCGTTCTACACTAGCGTCCGCATAACTCCTCTCGGATTTCTTACGTTCCTGTGATAAATGTCAGCCTTCCTTTCTTTGTTATTGCCCTGCTTTTCATTTTGCGTCCTGGACTGCTGTAGAGTTTCCGTGCACAGAATCTTGTTTCAACCGCTCTAAAAACCCTGATATCACACAGAGGAGTCGCTGAATATGAAACACGAGCGGCCGGTGCATCACTAGACAGTAGCATGCAGCCCTCATTTTTTTTTTCACACATATGCTTTCCAGCTTCTGGACAAGCCGTGGTCACACGTGTTGCCACTTCTCCCGCCCCCCGTTCTTGCCTTCTAATTTTTATCGCGAATCGGGTTCAGCAATCCCACTGCTCGTCGATTTTTCATCGAGTGTTGCTAACTCACGCTCTCGCGTTTTCCGCAAGTCAATTTGTGCACAAGAAAAAGTCCCAACGAATTTGTACCAGTATGCACTCGGGGGGACTCGAACTCACGAAACTGACCTATACCAGGCTCGACGATAACCTGATACGCCACTGGGGCGACCGGCACTATTAATACGAGCAGCTGAGTATCGACCATTTATTTCTGATAGATCTTGAGCTTACGCACAGCACCATCACACTCTGTTCTATCTTCAGGCGGCTGAACACAGCTTTTGCGGCAAACGGCCGCAATCCCATTAGCCGGCGGCTGGACCCCTCCAAGTCGCTTCCTCCAGCATGGGAGCCAGAAATATTCGTTGACCTTGCAGACTGCACGGCCGCTGCCGCCGCGGAGGCCCTCCAGAAAAGTCAACAGCAACCATCCCAAACATGGAATGAACAAGACGAGCGTAAGCTACGCGGGGAAATTCGCGAAGCTTTGTCGAAGATAGAGTATATTTCTGGCGAGCTACCGGATACTGGGAAAATGGGAGGGGCAGGGGGGGCGGGAGGAGGAGGAGGGGCGGGGGTAGGGGCGGGGGGAGGGGGGGGGAGGAGGGGGAGGAGGAGGAGGAGGAGAAGGAGGAGGAGGAGGAGAACGTGGTGGTGGCGGAGGAGGAGGAGGAGGAGGAGGAGGAGGAGGAGGAGGAGGAGGGGGCGGGGGGGGGTGGAGGTGGAGGGGGAGAGACTGGGTTGGCAGCGGAAAGGGGTCGGGAGGGAAGGGGTAGTATTGTAAGGGTGGGAAAAATGGAGGAGGGGAGCATCGAGGGTCTTCACGACTCGCTGAAGCTGTCCCTTGAGCTTGTTACCACGGGAGAGCAACATGCGGCAGCGAATACCAATGTCATCGCGGACATGTCCGACTGGCTTGTTAATCTGGAGCAAAAACAACTGGTGAGTATGGGTGGAAAGCATAACCTATCGTCCCCCTCGAAGGTAGAATTTAGCCAATTTCTTGAATAGCTGTTCTCTGGGTGTTAACCTACGATCTCTACGACAGAACGCCAAAGATACGTGTGCCTTTTCATACTGCAAGTTTTCACCCGGGGAAGGCTTCCACGGACCTATTTACATGTCCTTCACGAGGTCACACACGATGCTGTACATAGCCTGCGCAGTCGAAGGATAGCACGTAGCTTACAAACATGTGTCTCCACAAAAAACATCGATCTCACTGCTGAGGTGCCTCCATAACTCTGTAACAAACCCTACCGAGGTGTCTCGCAAGCTCGTGCAGCAACAGAGGGTCATATTTTTGAACGCCCCTCAATGCGAGAGATAACGAGGATTTTGAAGCCGGGGCTACAAGCGAACGACGTAGCCTCCCGCGCATACGCCGGGGCTTAAATTGTATCCTATCAACGCTGCGCCTCTTCTTGCAGATCAACACACGCCAGGAAGAGGCCATCGAGGGGACGCCGATGGCGGGGATAATTCTGGCCGAGGGTGTCGGGGTTGGCGACTGTATCCGCGAGTACAGGTGACGAAACCAATCAAGTGCAGGTCTCATATCGTCTCCTTCGAAATTGGAAAATATTTAACGTTTTCAGTTATTGTTGAAAAAATAATTTCCACCCCCCGTGTCCTGTATCTCGTTTCCTTGAAAAACAATTGAAGGCTTGCTTGTTTCAATACCTTGGTGCCCCTGGTTTAGTACCATGCTGTATACCAGGCGACATGCAGTGTTTACCTGCTGTTGACTATCAATGATACACTAAAGGTTACACATGAGTGGCTGCAGCACATGGTAATGTTTTTGTTGTGTCTTGATTGTCGCGGTTGCCAATCGGCAATATAAAGCGTGAATTCCGACTTCGTACAACGCTATAAACGGCTACGGAAAGCAAATAAAAAAGGGGAAATCAAAGAAGGTAAGCTGCAACAGGGTAGCACAAACACCAACACCATACCACTACCACCACCACTGCCAGTACAAACGCCAACTAACACCGACACCAACACCAATACCACCAACGCCCAATACCACCAACACCACCAACACCCAACACCAACACCAACACCAACACCAACACCAACACCAACACCAACACCAACACCAACACCAACATCAGCACAACCAACACCCAACAGCAACACTCAACGCTAACACCAATACCAACGTCAACACCAACAACACCACCAACACCAACATCATCACCAACACCGCCCCGCCTCCACTCCCCCCTTCCTCCCAAAACGAAACCCAGCAACCTGACATCATCAGCGTACAAGAAACTAGCTACCATCTTCAAAACTGCCTCCGCCGAAAACGAACGAGCGACCAAAGAGCTAATCGGAAAGATAATGGAGGCTGCGATGGGGGAGTTCGAGGAAGAAGAAGGAGGCGGGGGAGTCGGAGGGATATGGGGAGGAATTGAAGGGGAAGAAGACGACGATATGGAGATTGGGGCTGACGGGGGGGCATCTTTCGCGGAGTCGAAGAGGAAAGCCAAGAAGGTGGACCGCATCAAACGTTTGCAGGTCAGTGCGACGGAGTGTTGTGTTGGTGATGACGGTGTTTGTTGTTTCAGTGTAGGAGTTGGGATATAAAAATGTATTCGATTTGGTATAGGAGTTAGTGCAGGAAAACAATACGTACCTGGTATGACTTACTATTAATAGTGACGAGTGCTACGATAGAGGGTATACCTTTTTTTGGCGAAATCACTTTCTGAACGACGGGCCTCCTTAACCTAAAATTGTCGGAAATTGGACGCTTTTGTTTTGCCTGATTCTCGTTGTGTACCTAGGCCATGAAATTTTTCATCCGGAATCAAAGCGGTTTTATTTTTTCTCCAAATCAATTTTTGGGAGAGGTCTTAAGCTCCCAAACTGGGGAACCTTGAAGAAAAAAAGTGGTGCGCACTTCTATCATAACACGCGTCTAGTATGGAATTTTGGGGGAGAGGATGGTCGCCCGGGAACTGTTCCTCCCCCCCAAAAAAAATGTGGAAGAAAACTTCTTGGGGATAGGGTCACGATTTTGTGTCTTTGCGTCCTTGCTCTGTCCGGTTATGTGTTCACCGTATAGTGCTTGTTCACACTCATATGTATCCACCTGGGATGTTGCATATATTCACGGACAGGGTTATTTGTTTACAGTGTTTTCACGCTTTTGAGACGTGTACGAGTAAACTCTTTTTTTTTTCTTCTTTGTACCGTATCTCCTCCGCGGAGTCGGCGACGAAAGCCAAGAAGGTGGAGCGCATCAAGCATCGTCAGTGCGACGTGCCTTATGTGCTGCTCTTTACAGAAAATGTAAGAGACCAGAGCATTATTTAGGATTATTAAGCCAAGACGGTTCCTGAAATTTACGGACGTGGTGCCCTTTTTCCTCCTCTCAGGAAATGTGCGGCTCGTTAGTTTCTTCGTATTTAGACCTGAACGGTTCTTACTTTGCGGACAGCGACACTCTATGCTTTCGCAATTTTTGACACCGACAAAACGCGGTGTTCACGTTAATACCTTGAGCAATTCCTTCCCGGAGTCGGCGATAAAAGCTAAGAAGGTGGAGCGCGTCAAGCGAGTGCGGGTTAGTGTGGCGTGGTGTCGTGTGCGCCATTCCACCCGGAAACATCACATGTAGGGTGTTTGGGAACTAATATTAGCCGGGAGGTGTATAGGAAAACACATAATAATACGATTGAAACCGACGACTGACGCGTTCTTCGATAGAGGAGCACCACTTTTTTTCCAACACTACCCCTCGATTTGGGAGCTTAAGACATGTCTTAACCCCAAAACCTGATTTGGAGAAAACTAAAGCTGCTCTGCCGGACGAAAAATCCCATGGCCTAGGTACTCATCGAGAAGCATGCAAAAAAAAAATGGCCAATTTCCGACGATTTTGGGCTAAGGAGCCCCGTCATTCAGAAAGCATTTTCATACGAAAACTGCTACCTCTGTCGCAGCACGCGTCGAAAGTCGAACGGTTTTTGACGTTACCGACAAGGCGGTAGGTGTTTTCACGCGTTTGAGATTCAGGGCCATTCATACCCCAGAGCTTGTGTATGTTTCCCCTGAACTTATTTATCGTTTTCGTCAAAGAAAAATGCGATCAACAGGAGAAAAAAAAAAAAAAAAACTGTTGCTTTCACCCCTAATTCGGGAACTTTCCCGTCCAATCCAAATTCTCAACGATTAACTGTCAGGAGGAGCAGCTGCAGCAGGCTGCGAAGAGCAACGAGGAAGCTCAGGCAGTGATCAACCACCTCAAGGCGTCCCTCACACAGCTAGAAATCCGCTTGAAGCAGGTATGTTTGAGGTGCGGTATATATAACCTTCGAGCTACCAGTCAGTGATGCGTCATGTCAAGGTGGGAGTCGCGTTGTTTTGGGGCCAAATTTTTCTGACGCGTGCTACGATAGAGGCATAGTCTACCTTTTTTTGGCGAAATCACTTTCTGAATGACGGGGCTCCTGAATCCAAAATCGTCGGAAATTGTATTAAGGTATACCTCTTTTTGGCGAAATCACTTTCTGAATGACGGGACTCCCTAACGCAAAATCGTCGGAAATTGTATTAAGGTATACCTCTTTTTGGCGAAATCACTTTCTGAATGACGGGACTCCCTAACGCAAAATCGTCGGAAATTGTATTAAGGTATACCTCTTTTTGGCGAAATCACTTTCTGAATGACGGGGGTTCCTTAACCCAAAATCATCGGAAACAGGCCATTTTGTTTTTGCGCGAATCTCGTCGTGTATCTAGGCCATGGGATTTTTCATCCGGTAGCAGTTGTATTGTTTTCCCCAAATCAGTTTTTGGGAGAGGTCTTAAGCTCCCAAACCGAGGAAACCTGAGAAAAAAAGCGGTGCACCTCTGTCGTAGCACCCGTCGTCTGACCGGTCGAGCTCCTAAAGTGTTGAACTATTGGTTAGTAGGATAACATTTACGAGTATAGACTAGTAGTTGTTTTCGGGCTAGCGCACAGAAATGTTGGTCGGGTTGCGCGAACGAACGCCTTCGAAATCATGTAGTATCGGGTGAGATATTGAGTGAGCTGCTCATGCCAGGAGCTCAGAAAATCTTAGAATCTGCTGCATCCCTGCCGTTCAGCACTGCTTGGCTAGGGCGAAAGCTGCGATAGAAGGAACAATTTTAGGGCGTTGGTTTAAACGGCCCAGTACCCAGTCGCGCGAGTAGCTACCCCCTTTGCCTTGCGAGTCTCGGTCTTAAACCGATGCTAGTGGGATAATCATGGCCTTAATTTTGCGAATGGGATATATATATTAATGTTGCTAACGGGAAATGTGTCATAGTTTTGCTAACGGGAAATATATTTCATAGTTTTTTGGGGTTTTGTTTTCGGCACTATTTTAGTGGTTGTAAGCTTTTGCGCTTTAGTTTCGTCGCAAAATATGCCCCCATCGAATTGTCGTCGTTCGTAACGCTGCTCGGGATGAAACGGGGGCATAATGCATAACCGTGGCCTTAGTCGGCTAATACGATCGCGGTTAAGAACCGGCACAAGAACACGGTTCGTCATCAGCATCCAAGCAAATTCTGGATTTGGGGAGACTCCAAAAGATGAAAAAAACAATCATCTGAACGCGCTGGTTGTTGAGCAGGCTGAGTCGGCCAACACGATCGCGGTCAAGAACCGGCACAAGGACACGGTTCGCTGGAAAGCCCTCGCGCTGGAATACGAGATGAAAATAAGATACCTGGAGCGCGCATTGGCGCAGGAGGAGAGCAAACTGAGGATAGCGGAACAGGTGATTTCGTTTCATGCCCCTCACGCTTGAAGACGACGTAGGCCTATGCATGTATCTTGTACCGGGGAGGGGGGGGGGGTAGACACCTGTGACCACCGCTTGTGCAGAAAGTTGTTGAGGGCAACACCCTCCTACCTACGAGTTTGAGCTGGAAAGGAAAAAAGTGATGACGAAATTGAAAAAAAATATACAACAGTGTGTCTATGTTCTTTACTTCAAACTAATAATTTCACCCGTCTACATCCAGCACAATCATTGCCCGAGTCGATTCCTCCGGGAGAGACGAACTCTGTGGCCGTAAGCTACAAGCCATAAACTACCCATTGCGCACAAAGCAAGGTGATTTGGTCATATGCAATGCCGAACGCAGTGAATACGAGGGCAAAAACATATGCAAGCCAGAACACCAGACTGTTGTCAAGGAAAAACAAAATGGGAAAAAAAAGATGAAACAGGGAGATTTACGATTTAAGAGAGGAGTGTGCACTAAGGAGTGTTTAAGCGCCTCATAATACAACCCATTCTAATACATGTACGTGTGACAAACTACTCCATTCTATTTTCAGGTTGTTTTTTTGTCAACAATCGTAGCTGCAGTTCACTTGAGCCAAGCGAGTTCTCAACTCTCTTACACCCGTGTAGCTACAACAACAACAACAACAACAACAGCAACAACAACACGTGTAGCTACAACAACAACAACAACAACAACAGCAACAACAACAACAACAGCAACAACAACAACAACAACAACAACAGCAACAACAACAGCAACAACAGCAACAACAGCAACAACAACAACAACAACAACAACAACAACAACAACAACAACATACCCACATCGTAGCACGCATGATATACTGGAGTGGCCTGTGACCCTCTTTTTCTGTTTGTCCGACAGGTCCATCGTGAAGAAGGCCTCGAGCTTCACTTGGAGATGGCCACAAAGCAGAGAGAGGAGGCACGAGCGACCACTAAGAGCGCCGCACTTCAGGAGGAGATGCTGGCGTTAACCTCGAAGATGGTCAGGACGAACACGCTTCTCACCATCGCGGAGAACGCCCGCTTGAAGCTGGAGCAAGAATTGGGCTTCGAAAAGTGAGGGGTTGTGTTGGTGTTGGTGGTGGGTTTGGTGGTGTCGTTGTTGGTGATGTTGTTGGGGGGGGAGGGGATCGGCTGGTGTAGGTGTTGGTGGGGGTGTTTTGGTTGGTGTTGGTGGTGTTTGGGGGGGAGAGGGATTGGGTAGTGTTGGTGTTGGTGTTGGTGATGGTGTTGATCGTGGTGTTGTCGATTGTGCTTGGATGCTGATGGCGTTGGTGTCGTGTCGGTGATGGCATTGGCGGTGGTGTTGGTGGTTAAGGGGGGGAAGAGGGGGTGGTGGTGGGAGTGGTTGTTGAGGTTGGCGACGGTTGTGGTGGTGTTGATGGTATCGGTGTTGTTGGTGTTGGTGTTGGTGTTGGTATTGATGATTGTCGTGTTGGTGGAGCTGGTGGAGTTGGTGTTGGTGATTGGTGTTAGTGTTGGTATTGTGTGCGCTGGCGGTGTTGGTGTTGTTCGTGTAGCCAGTGGCGATGGTGGTGGTGGCGGTTTTAGGTGTAGTGAGTTGGTGGTATTGATGTTGTGCCTGCTGGTGGTGTTGATATTGGTGGTAGAAGTGGTGGTCGTGACAGTCTGCGCGTTCTCCTTCTTCGTTATTGTTTCTGACTCTGTCGAGTGGCAACCAAAACACATTTTTTTTTTGTATCTGCCGTGCCACAATGTCTACATCAACTCTCGATCAGCCATAGCCGGTAGTAAGAGCTAACTCCATAACAAAATCAAGCAAGGAAGCTACCGGTAGACCCTACGTCAACATAATCGCTTTTCGCTTTTACCTTTTCTGTCGATAGGGAAAAATGCCGCAAGATGAACGCGCAGCTAGCGTCTCAGGGCAGGGAGGCCTCGGAGGAACACGAAGCGCAACTCAAGGTGCAAGAAGACAAGCTCGACGACAGCATAAGGGATATGAAGATGTAAGGGGCTCCTAAGGGGGGGGGGGTTGTTGTGTGTGGGGGGTGAGGGGATGCGGGGGGTGGGAACGGGGTGGGCAGGGGTGGGGGTAGGCGTGGGGTTGGGGGGCGGGTGGAGGTTGGGGTGAGTTTGTAGGGTGTTTATTATTCATGGTCCCTGTTTTGTCCCCGGTGCTGGTTGTGGTCTTGGTCCTGGTTCTGGTCCTGAACATGTCCCTGGTTCTGGTGCTAGGTTCCAATCTCGTTCTCGTGCTCGTATTCGTGCTCGTTCTCGGTTTCGTTGTAATTTCTCATTATCATTCTCACTCTCATGTTCTTCTCAATCTCGCTCGTATTATTGTTCTAGTGCTCACCGTATCGTTTTCATTTTCATCCTCCTTCCCGTTTTCATTCCCTTTTTCGTTTCATGTTCGTTTTCGGTTTCGTTATCATTTCTCCTTATCATTCTCGCTCTTATGCTCTTTCTCAATCTCGCTCGTATTATTGTTCTAGTGCTCACTTTATCGTTTTCATTTTCATGCTCATTCTTATTTTCATTCCCATGTGTTCGTCCTTATTTTCGTGCTCATTCTCATTATCATTATCAATGCCATCGTCATTTCGTTCTCATTCTCACTATTTTGGTCTTGCTGATAGTTTTCTTGTCATGGTCACTGTCGCACTCACTATAATGATTGTCAGCGTTTTCATTACGATGATAGCTTGTCGATATTGTTGTGTTGCCGTGCTCAATGTCGTGCCGACTCTCGTTGTGACTAGCATTCTCGTTGTTGGGGGGGGTGCGGGGGGGTTGTTTTCCCCATCAACCCTTGCACCAATCAGGGAGCACGAAAAGGAGCTGGCCGCTAGCAAGGCACAGCTGAACGAGCTACAGGAATTGCGGGTGGAGGATAACAGGAGATGGGAGCAAGAGGTCAAGGCGCTGAAGGAAAACCCGGAGTACGAAAAAGAGAAGGCGAAGGTGAGCTTGTACGCTAATTCGTAAGCAAGCGAGCATCATTTACACCGAGGTGCGACCATGCAAACGCAACACTAGTGTAAACTGCTGCAGTTCGGACCCAGACAAAGTGGCCTGACAAAACGTAGGCTTCGTCTAATCGACTCCATCCCGCCCATACCACTACCTTGCCACGGCAGTACAACCTCCCCCCCTGCGCTCTGATCCCTTCCCAACCCCTCCAAGCCCTCCGAACCCCCCGACTCCCACCGTCCAATTCTTCCACCCCCCCACTTCCCCTTGAACCCTAACTCTGCACAAGGGGAATGATTGTCTCACGTAGTGTGAATATGGTAAGGCACCCACGAGGCAGTTACATAGCAATACCCATTGATGTCTCTAGAGTGACCACACCAGAAAACAAAGTAACTCATTAGCGGCTGTGATCCATAAGCAAGAAAGTAGGCACAATTTGCCGAAGTCCCTCTTACGAGCGGTTCTTGGAAGGGTGCAGTTCACCCTTCATGCGATTCGCCGAACACCTCGCGGTGCTTCGCGCTTGGTGCAAGCAATGCCTGCCTGCTTGGTGAAAACCCGACGTGCTCCGTCTCGGCATCGTGGGGATGCGAGGGTCTATGGTCGTACGACTACGGCCATGCACAACTTGAGTACCCCTTCCCCCCCCCCCCAACCCCTTCCTCCACCCCGTCCACCCCCTACGTGCTCCGCCTCGGCATTGTAGGATCGGAGGGTGAATAGTCTTAAGACTACGGCTAGGCATGAAATGAGCACCCCCCCCCCCCGCCCTCATCTTTACCCCTTGCGCGCCCCGCCCTTCCCCCAGATGCCACTACCTCTACACGAGTGTAATCCTCCCCCCCCCCCCCCCCCCCCCCCCCTCCCCCCTGCTCCCCCCCCTCCCAACCCTGTATGTGCTATCCCTCTATTAATGTGCAGGACAAAAATGCCATCAAAGTGGCGGTAGACAGGGCCAATAAGGCCGAGGACAGAGTTGATGAGCTTACATTGGAGCTGGAAAGGGCGCTCGAAGATGAAAAATACGAAAAAGAAACAGCCGAAGAGGTAGGGGGAAACAAAAAATATAGGGCAGCGCGTTAGTCGGATATTAGCCGTCGACTAATTAATTAGTCGGCTCACGAAATCATCCCACAGCAGGGGCGCGGCGGAAGTTTCTGGGCTCCAAACACGAGGAGTTCAGCACATCACCCGACACGTGACCTCGAAGGCGTTCGCTCGCCCAATCCGATCAGTCTTCCTATGCTCTAGTCCTAAAACAGAAGTGCTGGTAAACGCATGAGACTAGCCGGTAGTTCCTCGCTCGACCAGAAACGTTTGACCCTAAACGCGCACCCCTATTGTGGGAAGGCTCGCGTGGCTCAAGTCGCCGGCTAGTCGCGGGTTGGCTCACTTCAGGCACGAGCGGTGAGACGTATGCACCAGTATGGACCTGGCACATCGTAGGCTGACTCCCGATTTCACTTTTTATATGTTTCTGATGGAGGCGTGAATTGCGTCAGCTGTGATATATGCGTGTACCACCTTTGGTTTGTTTGTGTTTTTTCCATGGGGTATTCCTCAGCTCCAGAGTGACTGGAGCCTGTCCTGTGACCACGGACTTGATTATGCGAGTTAATGTGAGAACAGCAACAACAACAACAACAACAACAACAGCAGCAGCAGCAACAACAACAACAACAACAACAACAACAACAACAACAACAACAACAACAACAACAACAACAACAACAACAACAACAACAACAACAACAACAACAACAACAACAACAATAACACCACCACCACCACCACCACCACCAACAACAACAACAGGTCGCCATCCATCTAATGACGGTAGTTGGAACGAAAAGTGCTATGTATATAGAGGTAGCGCTTTTTGGCTAAAAATGTTTTTCTGAACGATGTGTTCCCTTAACCCAAGTCGTCGAAATGCACCATTGTTCTTGTTGACATAATATTTTTTGGTATACCTAGCCCATGGCTTCGTTCATCGTTTGGCGTTTTCAATTTTGCAAAAAAACGGTTTTTCGGTTAGAGGTATTTCCTCAAGCGGGTAGGAGCCCCATAAAAAAATTGGCGCACCTCTACCGCAGCATGTGTCTTGGCCAGAATAGGGCGTTTTTGCAATTTCCAATCTCAGTTTTGGATTGGAAAACATGTAACCATAGTATTGAAACCGACAAAAGCAAAAACCAAACGCCAACCAACCCACCAAAAAACCAGGCTTAGAAACAAAAAAAAAGTAGGAAACATGTTTCTGACCTAACCTTTCGCCGATTTTTCGTTGGAACCGACGAAACGTCACAACCCAAGGCCAACCAACCCACTGGAAAACTTCAGTGGGCTTTGAAAATGAGAAAAGGTAGGAAAACATGTTTCACACCTAGCGTTCCGCTGATTTTTTGTGGGTTGTGGTTGGCCCTGAATTGTTGCGTTGGACGGTTTCAACACTAATAGTACATGTGTTCCTACCCAACTCTACAGCCCAACCAAAGCTGGTACTGGCACATCGCAACCACGCTAATGTATAAGTCGTCGACTTATTAGATGGCTTGGGGGCTGAAGCTGGTTGCGGCGATTTGCCGAGGTCATGGACAGTTCGAAAAAGAAACTGCCAGAAGAGGACCAATTCTACGTTTGGGTAGACAAGAGCACCTATTTCGGATTGTCACGGGGTGCTCTTAAATCGGGATACCCGCTGTACAAAGTTAGGGTACGGTGGTGGAATTTCTCGAAATGATACAGCTAATTGTACGGCTCATCGTAGGGTGTGCGTCCAACGCCGTCGGTGAAATGCAATACGACAGCCTCGACGACTGCCACAACCGTAATTCGGGTCCTTCAAGAGGCAGTGACCAAGTCCGCCGCAAAGCTGACGGGGGCTTTTCGGCTAAAGACGGAGGGCTGATGCTAACAATAATGACACTACAAAGAACGAAAGATGAATACTCGGTATAATGATATGAATAGTAAAAATACTGATACCAATAAGGCCAACAACGCCAACAACGCCATCAATAATACTCGAAATAAAACTAGTAACATTGATGATACGGCGACCCACCGCAACCACGACTCAGGTCCTCCAGGAGACGATGTCAAAGTCCAACGAACAGCTGAAGGAGGCTGCAAGGCTGAAGAAAGAGGACGACGAGCGCATCCAGGCGCTCGAGGAGGAAGTGAAGAGGGTGGCGGCTAGGTGCAGGGAGCTGGTCAAGGGGGGCGAGGAGGCCAGCGAGGTAACTAAATATGTTGGTCGTTGACGGCAGTAATCAATTTTTCCACTTGACGGACAGCCGTCAAGGACATCCGTCCAGGACGTCCGTCAAGGAAATATGTCAAGAACAGCCTTCAAGGAAATCCTTACACTACAAACGTCGCGTGCTACGATAGGGGTAGTTTTTTTGCTTACAACATTCTCTGGATATGGTGGGGCTTCTTGGCCCGAAATCGTCGCAATGAACTTCATTTTTCGCAACATTTGTGTTTTTGTACCTAGACCATGAGTCTGCTCATCGAGTTGAACTTTAGGTTTTCTCACAATAAGCTTTTGCCTCAGAGGGGTATCAGGTACAGACGTCCTCAATAGGTTAGAAGCCCCAGAAACCAAATGGCGGACCGCTACCGTAGCAAGTGTCTATAGCTAGTATAATAACTGAAAATATGTCGGTTGGCAGCGGTCTCGTCCCTTGACGGACGGACACCCGTCAACAATTTGGCCAGACTGAAGCTATTGTTAATATGTCGGTTGACGGCGCTCTTGTTTCTTGACGGACATACGTCAAGGAAGGCCGTTAATGGCAGACGTCAAGGACATCCGTCAAGGAATTATACACACCAAAAGTCGGGTGACGGCACTCCTTCCCCTTGTCGGACAGCCGTCAAAGACATCCGTCAAGGAATTGTAGACACTCAAATTCGGTTGACGGCACTCTTGCCCCTTAACGGAAAGCCGTCAAGGACATCCGTCAAGGAATTCTACACGCTAAACGTCGGTTGACGGCACTCTTGCCTCTTGGCGGAAAGCCGTCAAGGACATCCGTCAAGGAATTCTTCACACTAAAATTCGGTTGACGGCACTCTTGCCCCTTGACGGTCAGCCGTCAATCAAATCCGTCAATGACATCCGTCAAGGACATACGTCAATAAAATATACACTCTAAAACCAGTATCAATGTATCGGTTTACCGTTGCTTTGTCTTTGGATGGACGTTCATCACATGCGGGGGGGCGAGCGGCGAACGACGCATGCAAAATGTGTTGGCTGTTTATGGCGCCCTTCTTGACCCTGAACGCTTCTACTAATCCGAAAAATTTCCTTCACAAACTCCAAGTAACTTGCCCTCAAAGACATTATATTATGATAGGTGCAGTTCTAAAGGGGTCATGGAACTCCCATACTAAAAATGGTATAAATCTGTCGGATTGACAGCACTTGTTTCCCTTGACGGGACGCCGTCAAGGAAAGGCGTCAAGGATGGCCGTCAGGGGCCTCTAAACACAAAAAGCGAAACACATCATGCCGGCTTGACGGCACTTTTGCCCTATGACGGACATCCATTGCCTGCACTCACGGGGAGTCACTTTTACAACAATCGCAGCCTTTTATTTCGGACCAGGCCAAAACAGCAGGCTTCGTATGCCCGCAACAAAGTTTTTTTTTTTTTTCGGTCTGTGTTTTTTGTAGGTGAAACTAAAGTATGTTACGTCTAAGAAGGCCTTGACGGGTCACGGCTAGACCGTCAACTCACATCATTGGACGGGTACACGCTAGGGTAGAGGTGCCCCAAGCGTTTTTTTCAGGGCTTTTCACGGGTCATGGCCGGACCCGCCGATTATGCCAAGAGGTCTAAAAAAAAGCCCGGGTCGAGCGGAGTCGGGTCAGGAGGTGTGAGAAATCTCACGGGACGGGTCGGGCCGGATCAAGAGGTTATGAATCTCGAGGGTCGGGACTGGTTGCCCTAACTCGACCTGAGCCGTGAAAAGCCCTGTTTTTTTTTTCCGAGGCTCTTAACCCCGTGAGGAGCTCTGTATCTCGCCCAAAAGAACTGGTTTTGAGCAAAGCTGAAAGTGAAAACCGATGAACAAACCGGTGGTCTAGGTATATTATAGAACATAATTATTTTGCCAAAACAAAGAACGACTTTCGACGCGTGCTACGCTAGAAGTGGCACATTTTTTTTTGTGGGGCTGAAACTTTTTGCAGGAACCACTCCCAAAAAAGTCTTCGGACTTCGGAGTGTCATTCTTGATTTTTGCACCGCTACGTACGGTAGAGGTGTGATGTGTATATCTCTCTTAATACTACTCCTCAATTAATATGGAGATATTTGCCTCTCCCAAAATCCACTTCGAATAAAAAAAAATGTCAGTGCTTCGTACATACATACGGTCATGTGAGTTCAGCTTGCACATTGGACCTTTTCACTTGTGCGCCTCATTCCGTATCGTGCGTTTTTAGGCGGGAAAGCGTGGTATTTCCCGGACGAATTTTGATTTCACTTGGTTTTTCGGATCTTCCTAGCGCTCCAGCACCTTGGTGTGGCCACGAACTCTAGATTTTGACAAGAGTTAATGTGAGACAACAACAACATGCAGGATGAGCAACCCCATGGTTTTCGCTATACAACGAAAGATTTTGTCGCGAAAAAAATGTTGTTCAAAGTTCGGACGATTTTGGGTTATATAAACCTTTTAGGACCGCACTCCCAATGTGGGGACAGCACACTCAGAATTAGTGTAGGAATGTTTTTTGAGTTCGAAATGGGTTAAGCCCCGCCAATCAAAAAAAGATTGAGCCAAACAAGTGCTACAGCAGTATCTCTATCGAAGCACGCGTCGGGGAGAAATTTCCATTTTCTCCAGATCAGGTTTTTGCCTCAGAGTCTTACTACGGTAGCCCCCCCATCTATTCTTCAACGAAACCGCCGGTTTTGAAACCAACTCCCGGCCGTACCTCCTGAAATACGGTGCCCCTTTTGCCACCCCGACGTCATCGTTCGATAGACCTTTGCAAGCATGAAAATGTACGAAGATGCTTTTTTCAGAGCACCCTCTCTCGTGTCTGGCAGCTGTGAAACATTCGTTCAAGAAAATCGCTAGTTTTGGGGGAGGCTATCGTAGAATCAGTCCTCAGAGGGGTATAGAGTGAGAGCCTCAGACGAAAAAACGGTACACCTTTTTACGGAAACACATGCGTCATTAAGATTTTTTTGGGCGTAGGGCCCTCGTCATCAGAATATATTTCGGCGAAAGTGCAATCTCTATCGTACTCTAGCATCCCCGTCCCTCAGGCAAAAGCTTGCACCTCCGTCATATACCTACACGGCGCCGAACAGATCGAGCGGGACAGCCAATATCCCTTTTTTCCATTATCTAAATCACTCAGCTGTTCAGGGCAGATACACTTCCTGAGAGATGTGATCTACGGGTGTGACCTCGAAAATCCCCATTTCATAATCTAGCTCGTTCTGGGCGGATGTATAATATTCCTGATGATATCGTCCGCTGCGACGTCGGAACACAATGAACGTCTTGAACTACTGAAGTACCAGAGGTGTAAATTAATGAAAAACAATCAGGACGATCTGCATGCTTTCTAGATCATGTTCCCTGATGGGGGGCCGTATGAAGCACGTTCGAACACATAATGGGTAGGATTTGTACGGATACGGGCCGGGGGCGAGGTATCATAGCGACATACACAGGATCTCGACGCTGTAAATCGTTATCCGTCCGGTGTGTGTGACGCGAAATAAACTCAAACCCCATTTGACCGCGATTCTTACAAAGTATTGCCACCGATATGAAATACAGGCCAACTATACTACTACAATTACAGCAAAATTGGGGATATCTCGACATCAACACGATACACATGAAAATCCCGTAAGAAATGTCCCAAAATATCTCTTCCTTTCTCCCTCTCGCGCCTTCTCCCTCCCTCCCCCTGCCATCTTCATCTCTCTCTCTCTCTCTCTCTCTCTCTCTCTCTCTCTCCCGCGACTCTCTTGCTGGCTGGCTCTGAAGGAGTGGACTCGGGTCGATCTAACTATGCGACAGCAGCAGCGCGCGCTGGATGAATCGAAGGCAAAGGAAGCCGCGGACTACCTAGAACAAGTCGAAGCCGAAAAAAACTTGCTGTTATCCAGAGCTCTAGATGCGGAAGCGGAGGTCGGCCGACTTCGGTGAGGAAAATCTACATACATAATGGGTAGATGGAAACCCGGGAGTAGGGTCGAAGACGAAAATGGCTTACCTTTATCCAGGACGCTAGATGCGGAAGGCGCACGCTGGCCGACCTCGATGGGGAAAGTTTTCTTCCATGAACATCCCTGCCGTCGAAGAGTTGGCGCTGAAGGGGCTAACTCTCCCATCCTTAATGAAGATCCCTACCCTCGAAGGCTTGCTGCTGAAGAGCTAAAAAAGCATTCAAGCACCGATGCCTACTCCCGTTGTAGCGCGCGTTCACGGTCCCAACAAATGCTCATCCGATTATAACCTCAAGAAGACCAAGACTACGGTATTGCAGTATTACCATACCCCCTCGTGCGCGACGGGCTTTGAGCCACTCGCACGAGTGACTCTGTACCCCACTGATAGAACACTCTAGGAGTTTTTGTTGGCGCAGCCGGAGCTAACCATTCCATTGTACATCTTGTTATCGCAAAACTAAAACAGCGCGAAACTCAAACCGTAAGGAACGGAGGGGTCACTCGCGCGCGAGTAACCCCGATCTGCTGCGAAAAGAAGCCCCCACAAGTGATCCCCTCACCGTAGTAGAAACTCAAGATAATGTAGGCGTCCCCCCTCAAAGGCTGAATATCGACATCGTCTTTCTACATGAGCTGCTGGGGATCTAAATCCCTTGTCCTTGTGACGACCACTCTTCTGTTCGAATGCTTGCGGCTGAAGAAGTTATTTTTCCCGTTGTGAACACCCCTCCCCTCGCGCGTATATAGGCTTGCTGCTGAAGAGCTGGCGCTAGCGCTAGAAGGGGCGAAGAGCGCTCAAGCATCACTGCAGGCGGCAGTAGCGGCAGAAAAAGCCGAGTCTATTGCCGCGGCCGCCGCACAGGCAAGTTGGCCATTTTTCCCACCGAAACATTGTCCCCGCTCTGCTTCCAAGAAATTTCCCCGCAAACAATAGCTACCTGAAAGGTAGAGAGTGGGGAGGGGATGTGGGTGGGGTAGGGAGGTGGTGGGGGGCGTGTTCATTTGTTGCTTGCTTCAGTAGTCTGGCCATTGGCCTCGCTTCCATATCGAGACCGAACACCGTTGTTACTCCTACTAGAGACACCGCCAACACGTGAGAGCACACTGCCTTTTCTTCGTCGGTCTCTCCAATACCACAACAAACAATTACTGCATGCAGTGTCCTGAAGCAGCATGAACAAATTAAAGTTCACCACGCCCCCCCCGTGCATATTCGCGTACCTGTTGCATCACCCTTCGCTATTGCGTCGTTCAGAACTGCCCCACACCCATCACTCTTACATTTAGCGTACAGTGTGAGACCTCTGATAAGAAACACATATTTCGCCCCCAGCCTCGATGCCATATACGTGTGGCCAAACCAGCAGTGCTTCTCACACGCTGTGTAACATATAGACTGAAATAATATTTATGTGTTTCAGGACATTGATTATTTTCTCGTCAGAGGGAGACGACAAACATCCAGCGCGGTGGGGGGGGGCATTACACGAGACACTTTTTGCATGTCTCGGAGGCTGAGGGGTTCGGGTAGGGGGATTGAGGAGGGGCAAAAGGGCTCAAGTGTCGCTACAGGCGGCAGTGGCGGCAGAAAAGACTGGGCCCATTCCCCCGGCCACCGTACAGACAAGTCAACTACCTGAACGGTATGAATGATCGTGGTGCGTGGCTGTAGTTGGGGGCGTGGCAGTTGGTTAAAAGTTGAGTGGGGAAACAAAATCCAGCCAATTGACGTCAGTGTTCCTTGATTTTAATGTTCACCCTGGCTCTGAGGATGTTTATGAACGATCGACGTTGAACCTCATGCTGCACAATGTCGGATGGAACGCATAAACAATAGTAGAAATTACTGCTACAACAACAACAACAACAACAACAACAACAACAACAGCAGCAACAACAACAACAACAACAACAACAACAACAACAACAACGAAACAACAACAACGATAACAACAACAACAACAACAACAACGACAACAAAAACAACAACAACAACAACAACAACAACAACAACAACAACAACAACAACAACAACAACAACAACAACAACAACAACAACAACAACAACAACAACAACAACAACAACAACAACAACAACAACAACAACAACAACAACAACAACAACAACAACAACAACAACAACAACAACAACAACAACAACAACAACAACAACAACAACAAATCAACAACAACAACAACAACAACAACAACAACAACAACAACAACAACAACAACAACAACAGTCAGACGACGAGAATACTATAACGCATAATTCCCGAAATTATCGCATGCATCTAGCCGTAAGATCTATCCAACTAACGAGCAGTCAGCGACTCATTGTTAGCCAACTCACAGCCCTACCCGGTAAAAAAACCCTAAGGTTTCGGCCGCTGGAGAACAAGGACATGGGACCGGCTCGAGAACACGCGGAAGCATCAGAGCGGTCGCGCTTGAGCAGCAGCTGTCCGAGGCCAATGAGAGAGTGGCAGCTTTGGAAGGGGAGCTTCAAAATGCCAAGAAGATGACGAAGGAGGCGGAAGGTGCTAGAACAAGGCAAGTTCATTTTTTTATTTAAATTGTTCCAAACACGCTAGCGGTGAGTCGGGTCAACTAAACTCTTTTGGGCGCTCATTTCAAGCGACAAAAGATAAAACATAGCCCCGTGGTACGAGCATGCAGCGCACGGAAGCACCTAAAAGCTGTGCGCGTGTCTTACAGGCGCTTGCTTGCGTTGAAGTTGGGACGCGGGCTGCGATAGAAGCGTGCACCATTTTTTTCTAGTACTACGCCTGACTTTAGGAGCTTAAGACATGTCCTTCTTAACCCAAAAAGCTGATTTTTGGACAAAAACAAAACTGCTGGGCACCGGATGAACAAATCCCGTTATTATGTGAAAAGAAAATCACCCACATAGTATATATACTACAGGTACCAACAGCGCAGCTTGCAAAGGTGAGTATCGACCCTAAATTCGTCGAACTCACAGCTGACGTCGTTAGAACAATTTTATAAAATCCTATGGCCTAGGTACACGACGAGACGGTTTTTTTCTCTAGTACTACCCCTCACCCCTAAGTTCGTCGAACTCACAGCTGGCATCGTCAAAACAGTTATATAAAATCCCGTGGCCTAGGTACACAACGAGATATTTTCTTTTTCTAACATTACCCCTCACTTTAGGAGCTTAAGACGTGTCCTTCTTCACCCAAAAAACTGATTTTTGGAGAAAAAAAGCAAAACCTGCTGGGCACCGGATGAACAAATCCCATGGCCTTGGGATACAATCAGAATCTTGCAAAAAACAAACAAAAAAGTATCCTATTTCCCGCGATTTTGGGTTAAGGAACCCCGGTGATTCAGAAAACGTTTCGCCAAAAAAAGGTATACCTTAGTACTATATACTACGATTGGGTTAAGGAACCGTCGTCTTTCAGAAAGTGATTTCGCCAAAAAAAGGTATACCTTAATACCTCTATCGTAGCACGCGTCTTGGACAGTAGAAATCGCCGTCACCTAATAATCTAGCAGACCGGGTTAGTCATTTCTTCGCGTGAAGGACACACGCTACGGTACAGGCGTGATCGTTTATTTTTGCTGGGCCTCCTCAATTAATTGCAGAGCTCGATATCGCCCACCAAAAATACATTTTCAGGTTAACTACGAGTGCAACCCGACCGCCAAACTCACGGCTTAGGTGTGTATAAGAAGTTCACGTTGCAAAAACAAGAATGAAATTCCAACGATTTTGGGTTAACCCCTAACCCCTTTAGAGCCCCGAAATCCCTCCCTATACTAACTTCAAGTATTTTCCCCCAAAAGGGGTTCCAGTTGTAAAGGCGTCGAGCGGCACCGTCGTTCAGAAACCAAAAAAAAAAAGCCAAAAAGTGCTGTTACGGAGATCCATTGTTAACGGCATGAAACCGCACCCACAAAAAAAGGGAAAGCATCGCCACCCTTTCAGGGCGAGCTCTTCTACGCTACGAGAGCATTCGATCGAGGCTCTGCTGTACACCTGGTAAGATCACCCGACAAAATGAACGTAAGCAAACGCTATTAAACAAAATCGGATGCTTTTTTGCCCCCCCCGTTCTTTTTTGGTGTTCCATCCCCCTGCCGATGGATGTAGCTCTCTCTATCGTACGAAAGCACGCGTCAACTTTTTCCTCTGGAGCCCCGACTTGGAGTTAAGGGTTTGATACGATTCGCCTTTGCTAAAGCTGCGTGGTGCTCCGCCGCCGCAAGTTTTTACAGATGCACTTCCTCTTGAAGATATGTGGCTCCCCTGGATGCTTCCAGGATGAACACGATAAGTTTACCTTCGGGGGCAATTTTCGTCGATAATTGATTTCATACAAATACCAGGAGGGTTATCCAGAGGTTGCACGAGAGCAGCCGAAGGCTCCGATTTAGGCCACGATAAGTTCACCCTCCGGGGCAATTTCCGTCCAAAATCATATAAATACCAGAGGGTTATTCAGAGGTTGCACGAGAGCAGCCGAAGGTTCCGATTTAGACCAGGCTTTGAGTTGTCTTCGAGATAACCCGAGCTGAGGTCCACCCCTCGGCGCTCTGTTTCCCGGACGCACCTCACCTCGCTCTACTCTCCCGACCCTGCCGGGGGCGGCCTCGGCCGTTCCCGCTGCGTGTCGCGACAGCTAGTGGTGCATTTTTTTTTTCGTGTTTTCTCCAAAATTCTGTTGCGAAGAGTCAAGTGCGTAGTCGTACGTGGTGAAAATTCGTGTTTTTCAAAAATTCTGTTGCGAAGAGTCAAGTGCGCAGTCGTAAGCATATACAAAAAAAACTCGGCTCATAAGTACCCGCACAACAGTAACTTATTTTGTGTTTACAAGTGCCCCAACCAAGTGCCGGGCACAACACACATGTGATTTCCAATACAAAACCTTAAGAGCGAACATAGTGGTATGACGTTGGAGTAATGCTCGTTAGAATGCGCCCGAAAAATGCGAAGAAGAAGAAATAGAGGCGGAGGGTGCCAGTAAGAAGGGAAACATTATTCGCTAATAACCCCTCTAAATTGTAAAAAAAACGTAATGTTAGGGTTGCAGTATATAGTGTGAAATTAGGGTACCTTTATTTACAAGTGCAACAAGAACGTTTGGGCAAAACATAGTGAAAGTTATGAGAGTAGTTTCATGACATACTATTAAATAGCAGTAAGTATTATGACTCCAAACCGGTCAGTCAAAATTCGAAGGAGATGACCAAACAGGCGGAAGGTGCCAGGACAGGCCAGGGCAAGCCCAACAGCAACGGATTCCGGAGCGGGCGGTAGATTTTTTTTTTTTTTTTTTTTATCCTCCGGCGGATGGGGAAAAATAAATCTTTAGCTCACCACACTTCCACGTATTTTCATACGCGTCGTGTGTCGATTTAACTCAGTTGCTTTCGCAGCCCAACGTAGATGTTTGTGTGACGAGGAGGAAGGGTGGGGCAAGGACAGCAGGCGGACTAGATCGATTTCTAAGCCAGCAGTAGGTACAGAAGATAGAGATAGACTTCGTGCATAGTTTTCCCATTTTATGGGGTTTTTGTTGGTTGGCTTCGCCTCTCTGGTGGTGTGTCTTGACGGTCGACGTTGACGCTCAGGCCGCACGTTGTTGGTGGGCCAACATGGCAATAATTCATGAGTCGTCCCACGGCTACAGGGGTGCAGCAGAAAAATTCTGAGCTCCTAACATGAGGAGCTAGCCGAATATCACACCCGATACCACATGACTTCGAAGGCATTCAATCGCGCAACCCGACCAACACTTCTAAGCGCCGGACTAACCGGCAGTTCCTCACTCGAAGAGCTCAACCAATCAAAGGCCAGAACCGTTCCCCAGAACGTTGGTTTTGGCTCAAAAATTGCAACCCCTACCGTGGGATGGCTCCCATAAGAGCCCTTTTAGAATTGCAACCACGTTTCGTACACAAAGTACTTGAAATTATAGTAGTGCTGACGCATGCTACGATAGAGGTAACACTTTTTGTCTAATTTGTTTCCCTGATTGACGGGGCTCCTCGAGCCAAAATCGTCGGAAAATAGGCCATCTTGTTTTAGTGGTTCCCGTTGTGTACCTAGGCCGATTTGGAGTTTTTTTAGTCCAGTGGAGCGGTTTTATTTTCTCTCCAAATCAGTTTTTGGGAGAGGTTTTTAAGCTCCCAAAATTGAGGGGTATTGTTAAAAAAAAAAGTGTCTATCGTAGCACGCGTCTGCTGATACGAAACAAGGGTAGTATTACCAGATTAGAGGAGTGCTGTTTAGCAGTGCAACCGGAGGACTAGGATGGACGAGGGCGGAGGGTGCCTAGTCTCTCGGCTGAAAGAGTGCCGTCAGCAAAGAAGATGCTTGACCGAGTCTTCTCCATCTATATGCCGCAGCGTACGGCTGTGCAACGCACGACAAACGTCTTACAACGACATATGAGAGCCAATCCAATTGCACATGTGCCTTGAACCCTGAAACACAGCGCGCTGGATGAGGTGGAGCAGACCGCACTAGCCGAGGCCTCAGCACGAGCCTCTGCTGAAGCTGCTGCTGCCATAGTCGCCATGGCGCCTACCCCGGAGCAAGAGGAGAGGCTTCGCGCGGAGGCTGTTATGAAGAAGGCTCTCGGGGAGCTGGAGAGCAGGCAAGTCCTTCTAGTGCTCATGGGGGGGGGGGGGGGGGTTGGGGGGAAGCCGCTTCCCCCCCCCTCCCCTATCCACCTTCCACCCACCCACGGCCATACGACCTCGGCCATGCATGAATTGAGCACGCCCCCCCCCCCCCCCGCCCACCTTAATAACTCCCCCTCCTCTCTTCCTCCCGCTCCACTCCTCTCCACCCCCCCCCCCCCGTCTTTCGCCTAACACGCAGGCTGCTAGAGGCTGAGAAAGAGATAACTCGACTCCATGTTGGATGGAAGGCGGAGGAGGAGAAGACGGAAATATTGGAATTCCAGGCAGAGGCGTTCGAGGAAAGCAGGGCCGCCATGAGGATTCACCTTCACGAGACCGACTGCCAGGTGAAAAATAGGCATACTTGCCTGACGTAACAGCATGAGGATTACCTTCTCGAGACCGACTGCCAGGGAAATATAACGATCCATTGGAGGTCTGACGTAAGGCCGATGATAATGGAAACACTCTCTTGTAAACGTACGTTCCCAAAATATAATTGTTGAGAAATTCGAGTACCGCGCCACTGTGAGGAGAATGTTGAAGTAGAACAAATGCATGTCTTGTTTTTCAAGCGGCGCAGCTTTCTTCGCATTTTCAATTAAAGATGCACCTTCGCGAGGCTGACTGAAGGTAGATTTATAGGTGTACGTGGTACTTTGTACCTTTTTTTTTCAATCGGGCCAGACTTGAAGGATTTTTTTTTGGGGAAATATACTTCGAAATATATAAATATGATGAATTCATCAACATAATCATCATCACTCTTAATCTTCAACATAATCAAGTGCTTGAACTAGAAACACGATCTTGCACCACCTTCACGAGACCGGCCGCCAGGCCAAACAAACATAGGTGCCTGAACTAACGACAGAAAGAACCTACGTGGAAACTCCCCTCGGCGATGTCCCTACGCCGGACTTAGCATCGATCTACTCGGCCTGGTTCACTTGCTCCACCTTCACATTCCATGCTGATCTACCTTCTGCAATAAAAAAAACTACAACCCAGGCTATGATATTAGTCTTGTCAATAGCGTTATACCCTGATTCTCTCTGCCTGGTTTAACGCCTTCAACAGGAAACCCCGTTTTGGTACAAGTCACTTGGATTTAGTATATGGAGCGGTTTGGGGGGCCTAAAGGGGGTAAGCCATTTGCACGAGCGGCTTGGTACCTTACTCAGAAACGGACAGAAATATAGTTCGTTGGCGCAGCGTAACACTAGAATCGTGATGTTTACCTCGAAACCGACAAACACACGGTAGTGATCTCTCTATAGTGGCGGTTGAGTAGTGCCGGTTGCCCGCTATAGTGCCTGTGAAATCGCTTGGCACAGAAAGGAACAACGAGTAGTGGCAGCACGCAGAGTAGTGCTGGTTGCCTCTATAGTGCCGATATTTTAATCTATAGTGCACTTACCGGCACCATAGAGGGACCACTGGTGTGTTGGTTTAATCGCTTGTGTGAGTGGCGCTGGTCCGCTCAAAAATAGTCCTAAAATAGTTACTACCCTACCGTAGCCAGCCGTTCGTCGGGTCCATGCACAGCATGTTGCTTTTGTATTTTTCGAGGAATATCACCCCGCGACGTTTTTTTTCGTCCACGTTGCAGGTCAGGGCACAACAGTAGTGGAGACTTCACGCTTGGCATGTTTCCTTTCTTTTTGGACGAACCTGACCGCCAGCCGCTACTTGCGTGTTCCGTTTAATTCCGTTCATTTTTAGAAGAATATCGTCCGGGGCCCTTCTTCTTTGTTCTGGTGCGCGGCACAGGTTCAGCGCATGACGGTGGAGAGGTCGTCGCTTCTGCGGCGGGAAGCGGAGACCGAAAAGATGCTCGAGGAGACCGAGGCTGTGCTGCGGGAAGCTGCGGGGTGAGTGCTCCCCATTTGATGGGCTAAGGCATGACGGTCGCGCGCTATGCTGCGATAGGAGTAGCGCCATAGTTTTTTCGAGGCTTTTCACCTGATGAGGTCTGTGAAAAAATGTGGAGAAAAAAGTGAACGGCCAATCCTATGGACGATCCCCCACGGACTAGGCTGCAGAAAACGGTAGACGGGGGGAGGTACCCCCTTTTCCAACACTTCAGGATTTGAGCCGCCTCACTGACAACTAATGCTACAATAGGGGGGTCTCGTTTGGGACATTTTTCTTTTTCAGTTTCCCGGAATCACTCGCGCGAGTGACCCCCTGTTCCTTCGCGGTCTTAAGCTTTGGTGACATTTTATAGTGTCGCGGCGTGAATCCGCAACGTAATAATTGGCCACGCTGCGTCAAAGCATATCGCGTAAAGTCTTTTCGTCAGTGACGTACAGAGACACTCGTGCGAGTATGATAGCTCAAATCCAGTGGTGAAAAAGGGGGGCGTATTATCATCCTTCCTGCCGTAACCTTGGTCTGGCGACAACAATTTTAGCGATTTTTTTTTGCTTGGTGCGGCGTAGCCAGCCGTTCCATTGCGGACTCATGTCGCAAAAAACAAAGCAGCGCGAAAGCTAAGACCGGCAGAAAGCAACAGGGGGGTCACTCGATCGAGTGACCCCGAGCCACCGCGAAAAAAACGCCTCAAGATTGCCCCCCCCTACCGTAGCTTTAGGCGCGTATTGGGTAGGTAGTACCTCATCTAAGGATTCCCTTCGGCCAGACGCGTGCTACCATAGAGGTGCACCACTTTTTTCCTAATACTACCCCTCACCAAAAAACTGATTTGGACAAGAAAAAAAAATTGCTTTGATCCCGGATGAAAATTCCCATGGCCTAGGTACACAACGAGAATCACGCAAAAAAATAAATGAGCTATTTCTGACGATTTTGGGTTAAGGCGCCCCATCATTCAAAAGCCTTTCCTGACGAAAATTCTACCTCTATCGTGGTATGCGTCGCCCAGGTGAAAAAAATAGCAAAAAAAAATGGGCTACGATGGGGGTGGGGCCTAGAGTTCTATATCTCGGCCCCTTGCTTGAGGAGCTTTGTAGCCCTCATTGTATCTCTCACCCAACAAAACGTTATGTTGAGAAGCGATGAACATGCAGCCCGATAAGTAATCCCTGCAGACAACCGAAGCGGCGGTAAAAAACACAAGAACAGTATTTCACCGATATTGGGCAGTTAGGTCAACCTAAACGGCTGTGAAAGCGACAACAAAATTGGTATTTCGCCGATATTGGGCAGTTAGGTCAACCTAAACGGCTGTAAAAGCCACCAAATAAAATTGGTATTTCGCCGATATTGGGCAGTTAGGCCAACCTAAACGGCTGTAAAAGCCACAAAATAATGGTATTTCGCCGATATTGGGCAGTTAGGCCAACCTAAACGACTGTAAAAGCCACAAGAACAAATGATATTTCGGCGATATTGGGCAATTAGTTCTCCACTTTTGCCTCCCCCCCCCCCCCTTTTTTCTTTCCCACTTAAGTTATTCATAACTGCACCCATATATTTTGGGGGACTAACTACATGGAGTTAGCGCTAAGAATCCTCGTCGTCAGAAGTTTTTTGGCTCCGACAGTGTTTGCTCTATCCTAGACGCGTGCTATATACCACGGTACGATAAAGGTGCTCGCAGCTCTTTTGGCTATTTTATTCTTTGCTCTGAACGACGGGGCTCCTTAACCCAAAATTGTTAGAAAAAACGCCATTTTTTTTTCAATCTATCATAAGACTCGGGGGCTGTTACAGACACAGGCCACCCTTTGCAGGTCTCTCTACTACGCAGTTTCCACGTTGGTCACTCACTTCTATTGGTTGAGGCCGATTTGGAGTAAAACCGAAAGTGCACCAGCCCGATGGAACAAACCCATGACCTAGACATGCAAAAAAAAACATATCATACTTTCGAAAAACAAGAATGAATGGAGTTCCGACGGTTATGGGGCTAAGGAGTCCCTTCAATCAGAAACCGTTTCAGCCAAAAAGAGGTGTGCCTTAGTTATACCTTGATGCCTCCATCGTAGCACGCGTCTTACCACCGTCGCCGATAGTCCCCGCCACCCCCGCGCGCAACACGATCACTCGCCGTCGCTGTCCATGCGCGTTACGACAAAGGTAGAACTTTTTGGCCAGATTTTTTTTTTTTTTCTGGGTGACGGGGATAATCCCTGCACAACTGGAAACCCATTTTGGGGGAAAAAATACTTGGAGTTAGTGAGGCTCTACAATCAACTGAGGAATGAATGGAAGATCATTCGTTGTTTGTCTTTCGAAATGTAGTCGTTGCGTATACCTAGGCCATGCAACGAATCGTCCATCGGGTTAGCTTTTCATGTCATCTCGAAGACAGGCTGTGGCAGAGGTATTGGGTCTCTTCAAGGGAGCAAGGAGCTCTAAGAGATAACGGATGCGTGCTCACGATAGAGGTATACCTTTTTTTGGCGAAAAATGGCTTCTGAGTTACGAGGATTTTTAACCCAAAATCGTTGGAAATAATAGGCTGATATTTTTTTTCGGCATGATTCTCGTGGTGTACCCAGGCCATGGGATTTTTCATCTGGTAGCAGTTTTTATTTTTTTCTCCAAATCCGGCTTTGGGAGAAGAGGTCTTAAGCTCCCAAATTGAGGGGGTAGTATTAGAAAAAAACTGTGTGCACCTCTATCGTAGCACGTGTCTCCTGCCGTAGAATTAAATCTGTCCATGGTTCCCGGGCTGGCTCGCGGTGCAATTCGTACGGTAGGCGGGGCACGAAAAATCATGACTCACTAAGCAAGTATTATTGATTAACTGATTTTGTTTAGGAGGCGTTATTATCAGCTGTGTCCCGAGAAGCTACTGAGTGCGTGCTTCCCGGACGGGTCATCTTTGCACGTAGTACGCGGCCGCCCACTCCACCTGTTCCCGGTCTCGCCGCGGCACGGTTCATAGGAGAAAAACTCGAAAAAAAACATGATCTAAACAAATAAATGGTTTTAGTTAAGCCTTTGGTTTTTAAGAGAAGACGGTTGTCTTTCTGAAGATTTTTTTGTGAGCGATCGACGTTCTATAGCTAATGATGCGCATGGTTGGAGGTCAAATATAATATTTATATCGATATTTCATTGGTAGTACCGATATATTGGCCACCACCCCTTGCCCTCCGCCGCCCGCCTCCCACCTCCCGCCTTTTTACCAGCTTCGATTCACCCCACCCCACCTCGCCCTGCCCCGCGACGCCCTGCTTCCCGACGATATGTTTCCACTAAAACTATCCCCCGACAAGGTGCATCGACCGCATCCAATACGGGACGACGTATGCGAAATTATCGGACTCCCTGGTGGCGATGCGCAAGCGTAACGTTGACGAGAGAGCCGCAAAGCTAACCCGCGCCAAAGACCGCATCGTGTCGGAGAACAAATCCCGCATCGAGAGGGCTCTCAGCGCCATGAGCTTCGCGCGCGAAAACAACAACAACACCGGCCACAACATCCATCCCACCACCAGCGCCAGTTCAAACCAGCTCGAGCACGCGCCACCCCACCTCCGTCCGCTCCTCAAACCGTTCCTCCGACCAGCGTTCAGGAAGTCTTTCCTAGCGTACGCTGATGGCGAGGCGCGGGGCGGCGCGGCCACTCGTACCCCTAACGTTGACGGTGCAAGAAAAAATGGCGATGTGTCGTCCGCCCTCGGTAGCCTCCCCGCTATTTCCACCGCTCCCGCAGAGTTTCCCCCTGCGCGTCGCGCTGCTAGCCTTGACTTCCCCGGGAAGCGCCTGGCACAACCGGCGACCGTTAACGCTGTTGCTGCTGTCGCTTCGACTGCCGCCGCCGTCGCCAGCGGTGACACCGACACAATTGACCCGCTCGCGAGTGACGCTGAAGGGAGGAGACAGGCCGCTTTCGGCGACGTACCTCCGATACAAGCCGCAGCGGACTTGCTAGCGGCGGAGTTAGCGGCCAAGGCGCAGAGCTCACCACTGCCGGCTGATGTTGGTGGTAGTGGTGGTGGTGGTGGTGGTGGTGGTAGTGGCGGCGGCGGTACTGATGGAACCGGACGAAAACATAGCGCTGCAGGGGGGAACCGGGGGGGGCGCAAGACATCGGCTTCATCAAAATGGCGCACGCACGGAGAAGGCTCGGGGATCGATTTAACCCTAACGGCTAATACAGACCCTAGCGCGGACGCCGGTTCTGTCGCGGCGGGGGCTAACGGTCCTCCTAAGAGTTTTTCCAGGAGCAGCAGTAGTGTGTCGTCGGGGCGAGGTTCTAGAGGTGGCAGGAGGAGCAGGTCAGGGTCTGCAGCCGGGAGTGAAAGAACGAAAACGGCAGTGGCGGCGGCTGCAGCGGCGGCGGTTGCGGCAGGGAGGGACAGGGACACTATCGTCGTTCGGATGAAAGAGCTGGAAGAACGGCGGGTAGACCTTGAGAAGCGCGAGGTATGTACGGGCGTGCGTGTGCGGTTGTAGCGTGTGTCGCGGCGCGATATGCCCAGCGGGAAGGCGTGGAAGGCTAGAGCCGCGGTATGGAAACGTCAAGGTGCTACGGACTTGTGGAGGAGAAGAGGCGACTGTGTTGGTTAAGGTTTAGCTGTGGTCCCCTCAAAGCTTTAGGAGTATAGTAAGGGGGCACGTTTACGCACAATCATTTCACCGCTACATACATTATCCCACACTAAATCGAAGTACGTAGCTTGTCTCCAAAAATGAGGGTGCAGCTCTGACAGGGTTAACGCCGAACACCTACTTGGGTATTCTTCCACTCCAGAGTGACTGGAGCCTGTCCTGTGACCACGGACTTGATTGTGAGAGTTAATGTGAGAACAACAACCAAACAACAACGTACCGTGGTTTAACGTACCGTGGTTTAACGTACCGTGGTTTAACGTACCGTGCTTTAACGCACCGTGCTTCCATTGCTCTTGTATTTGCTGGGTAAGGCGGCAATAATGGCATGCCTACGCTTAAACGTCGAATATGCATCGTGCTCCCATTGCATCGCATTTACCGGGCAAGACCACAAGCGTTGTGGACGATGCGAACGCCGAGTATTAATACCGCTTACCATACATATGATAGAGCAGTACAGTGGAAACTACAGTAATACATTTGTAAAATAGATGTGATGTTAGGTCTAGCTCAAAATTCCCCACCCAAAGTAAAAATACCAACACTTACCATTATAGTGGACCAAAAATACGAACTTCCAAATAAAAACTCATCTATATTGTATATTACAAGTACCAACAACGCAGCTTGCAAAGATGAATATTGACCTAAAATTCGTCGAACTCACGGCTGACGTCCTTGAATTTTCTTTATAAAATACTAGTAACCGCACCTGTTTCATTGCGCGCGGCCGACTATTTATAAAAAACTTTTACTAAACAGGTTTAATTGTGTACATTCCACCATTTATTACAGCATTTCGACAAATCATGTTTGTTTGCGTGCGAGTCTCATCGTTTTGAAGCGGATCTCGTCTTCTGGATCTTGTACCTTATTGTTTGTTTCGCGGAAACAGCTGGAAGCTTCCATAGATGTAGCAAAATCTTGCTTGCAAGGAGACGGAAGCTTCCACGGATATGGGGGAAACTTCCATGGAATTGGAGGAAGCTTCCATCTATTATGAAATAAAAGCAAGCTTCAATGAAATTGTTAAAAGCTTCCATGGAAGTCGTGAAACTTCCATGCACGTAGTGAAGCTTCCATGTACTTTCACGAAAAAAAAATCGTAATTCGTAGAACTTCACCTTCTTGCTTTCCCGTTGTGCAGGAAGATCTCCTGGCGAAGAAAACCGAGCACGCATCGGACGAGAAAGAGCAAAGCATGTGAGACGCTGCAGAGCTGACTGTAGGTCGCAATAGTGATATGGTGCAGGGACAATTGTGGATCGCATAGGTTTCATTATTTTAGTTTTTCTCTTTGTTTTCTTGCTATTTCTGGGAATTAATGTTCATGAGTGATTTGACGTTGAAGCTTATGCTGCACCTCGTGCCGAATGGAAAAAACCAAAGCAATAAGAATTGTATACCTGGTACCTGGTAGGTCACCATTGTGGTGAGACTGCGGCGACGGTTGGTTGTAGATAGAAACTGTAAGACGTGCCACAGCGGCGATGTGTAGGCCACGATACGGGTCTAGTCTAGGCACTCTAAACATACTTCGATAACGAGGGAATTGTAAGGCCGGTCGCCCGGTGGCGTATCAGGTTATATAATATCCTCGAGCCTGGTATAGGTCAGTTTCGTGAGTTCGAGCCCCGCCGAGTGCATACTCGTATAAATTCGTTGGGACTTTTGCTTGCGCACGAATTGACTTGCGGAAAGCGCGAGAGCGTGAGTTAGCAACACTCGATGAAAAATCGACGAGCAGTGGGATTGCTGAACCCTATGCGCGATAAAACTTGAAGGCAAGAACCGGGGGGGGAGAAGGGACGACACCTGTGACCACGGCTTGTCCAGCAGCTGGAAAGTAAAAGTGTGCGAAAAAAAAAAAAAAAAAAAAAAAGGTAGGTGGGATGCTGCAGCGGGGGTTGTATGGTATGATTGGGAGTAAGACCCAGTCCATGGTAACGGGGGTATCCCGATTTTCATCCCCTAGCAGCCAGCGTAACACGATGTGTTTTTGGCGGCGTATTTCGCGGATTATTGTAGCGATAGCCTGGCCACTCGCGCGAGTGGCCCGGGGAAGAAGACCTAAAGCACTCTCAATTAGCCTAACACCCTGACCGCGCCTCCCCCATCGCAGTCTTGGTCCTACGTAGAGTAACACGGATGGCGTTGGGGGAGGGCAACGCATCTGAGATGTTACAACGGGGATTTACTGAAGCAGTTTAGCCGAGGTATTATAGGTGGGCCTCCTCGCGTGTGTGCTGTCTTTTTCGCTGTAGAACGGGGAGACGGCAGGCTTGGGTCGGCAGTCGCCTGTAGACCAATGGTTGGCGGTGAGCGTAGGATTGAGAGCTAGGGTTGTGCATTGAGACTACATCAAACGTTGCTAGTGGACAGATTCGCCTGATGGTGCCAGAAAACAGGTCACAACGACGCCCACTTGCGTCTACAAGGGTAAGCAAAGCTCCTCAGGAATTAAAATCAATCGACCCTCGTGATCCCATCTGCGTGTTCCCGCCCCATCCTGTACCGCAACGGCACTAACAACAATAACAACGATGATGCCGACGAAAACGACAACACAAACGGCGGCGGCGACGACAACGACGACGACAACGACGACTGCGATGGTCAGACTGGATGAGCAACTGCAAACCACCAGGTCACAGCTGGCTGATGGAAAGGCGGAAATTGAAAGACTCTCCCGTCTCCTGCAAGAAAACGGGCACACCGTGCCGGCAGCGGCAGCCCTACAGAATAAATCCAACCCTGCAGGCCGGAGAACTACCGAAACAACAAAAACCGGCGAAACCGGTCAAGACCTTACAGCTGGAAGTCCACAAGAAGGTGTTGCCAGCGCCCCCGCCGCTACCGCCCCAGCGTCAAAACGGCCCGCCCCCAGCGGAGCAGGCGGAACCAAGTCGAAGCGTCGACGTGGGAGCGCGCTACAATATGTCCGCGCCGGTGCGGGCTCCGCAAAAGACAGTGGGGATTCAGCCGCGGCAGCAGCCGCGGCCAGAGCTGAAGAGGAGGAAGAGGAGAAACTGCGGGCATCAGGGTCACTGATACATCCCATATTTGCTAGGGTGCAGGCAAAGAGAGTTACCGCTGCGACGGTTGCGAGGGTTGTAGATACGGCCCGCGAGGCTGGAGAGGCAGCCGATAAGATTATCGCGTGCGAGAAAAGGATAGCGACCGCCGCCGCCGCCGCCGCCGCCGCCGCCGCCGGAGCGGCAGCGGTGGCAACCGCGGGAGCGGCGAAGACGCGGGATGCAAGCGGGGACGGTGATAACAGCGGCGGTGAGGGGGTTGATGCGGAAGAGAGGGGGCTCGAGGCGGGAGACGGTAGAGCAGAGGCGGCGGTGGCAGAGGAGAACGCGGCGCGGGAGGAATTGGAAACGTTGATGGAAGCCAGAACCGGAGCGATACGTACACTTACGAAAACCCCACTAGAGTCCTTGCTGGCGGCAATGGAGGTGCGTAGACGCAACCAGGGCTATGGTATAATGTATTATGCTCCCGCTTCCATTCCGAGCAGATAAAAAACAATTCCATGGCGGTCTGTTTCGCGAATAAAAATACCGTGAAGCTTATCGCCGGTAAAAGCAATGCAGCAGCCAGTCACGCGAGTGGCCCTCAGCCGGAGAAACGATAGGCCCTGATCGTGCTTCCCTATCTTAGCCTTGGTTCCATTGTTCGCGGTTGCCAGCTGTAGCAAAAAGTTTGTGTGCACTGCAACGGATTGCTAAACGTTTGTGACGTAGGTTTCGGATTGCCCATCAAGTGCTCAGAGGACATGACTTGGGCTTATGTGGCTGGGTGAATATAGCGTGCGTGGTCGGGAGAATTCAGTTACATACTATGTTTGCTAGCCTAAGCCAGCTATTGTAGCCATAACACTACTGCGTCGAGTACCAGTTGCGTCATTCCATCCCGCCAAAAAAAACCTTCATTAATTACCTTGAAAATCATTCCACAGTTCGCTTTTTGTTTAAGCTATACACCATCTTGCTGCGGTGCTACCTTGTTCGAGCCTGCAGTCGCTGGCGACAACTTCACCCAGGGTTGGCTGGGACGGGTCCAAGAGAGACGGCGGCGGCGAGGCTGCAAGGAAGGAGCTACAGGTGACAGAGGTGGCACGGAGAGACCATAACCCAACACGTGCATGCCACGGCAGATACGCGCCTTATGAGCATGCTAAGGCTTGAAGAGCTTTGAAAAACTGCACCCCAAAACTGACGCTGAAAACAATGTGTTCGTTCGACCCGGACTCGTTCTACGATGTAGCCCCCCCCCAACATTTCTTGAACGAAATCGCTGGTTTTGAAACCAACTCCCGGCCGTATCTGCTGAAATACGGCGCCCCTTGCCACCCCGACGACGCCATCGTTCGATGTAGTCCTCCGCAAGCAAGAAGATAAGACAAGATCTTTTTTCATAGCATCCTTCCTCGTGTCGAGCAGCCATGAAACGTTCGTCAAAGAAAATCCTTGGTTTTCGAGCCATCCCACGATAGGGTTGCAGCAGAAAGTCCCTGAGCTCCTCACACGAGGAACTCAATATCTCACCTGAAAAATGACTTCGAAGGCATTCGTTCGCAAACCCCGACCAAGCTTCAATGCCTTAGTCCAAAAACATAATTTATTCGTGTAATTACTTCATTGACCGGCAGTTCCTCACATGAGGAACTCAATCACCCAGGGACGTTTTGGCGCATAAACTGCAACCCCTACCGTGGGATTACTTTTTCGGGGAAAGGGTGCTATCGTAGAATCAGTCCCCGATGAACAACCCCACGGCCGAGGCCTGTTGCGAACAAAACAGTAAAACACCGACGACGTTCCAAGGCTTTAGGGTAGTTCTTTAGTCCAGTTGAGGATCTCCGCCAGCTTTTTGTAAGTAAAATGACGATCCAATTGGAGTTGCCCTCTTTCGGTACAAATAATGGAACCACGGCTTGTATCGGAATGTCTCAGATTGTGTATCACAGAGAGGTCATTCCTGTTCTTCCCTCCCGAAACCTCGTGAGCAGTGCTGGACACGGAATTATTGAGACCATCCCACCGACCCGGCAGCAGTATTCATACGTCTATCTATCCAGATCATCTACTGGTACGAACCGCGCGCTGAGCACACGCCGACCAGGCGTCCACTCGACGCGGAGGGGACATACCAGGCGAGGACCTCTTGCCGGCGCAGGAGGTCTCACAAAAATCCATTACCTACGTTAAATGATCCACGGTAGGGAGACAGAATACAGCATTATTTCCAACAGGTGCTACCCCCATGTAGTAAAGCAAAACAATCTGGCTTCGCCGGGGAACCCGCCCCCACGTCGTACCGAGCGTCTTGCGTCTGCTCATAGCTCACTGAGCGGCTTCTCACTGCCAAGGGAGTGCGTGCTACGATGGAGGTACCACGTTGTTGCCAAGCCATTTCTGACCGGTGGAAACCCTCAAATAATTACTACATGCATCGCCCAACATCGGCGCAATACTATTTGGGTTGCAGCATTCTCCGATGTTTATAATAATAATACTTCAAAGTATATATACTTACAACAAGTAGTACGCGCGATCGGAGAATTACACACAGCTTGCAAAATTTGAGCTCCGACGGAACCTTCGATCTCACACATGGAGTGCATTTTTACTGTAATATACTTAGGTCGCAGTATTATTCATCGGTCTGGAATTTCATGTTTTTTTTTTCATCGAAGTCAGTGCACCGCTTTTCAGGGCAAGAAAACTCAGAAAACGTGTGTAGAACCACTCTCGTCGCGTGCGCCAGCGCGTGTTATAGCTTGACTTCCCCCCCTCCCACCCCCCCTCCGGCCCCGATGTCCCTCAAACCATCTTTCTTCGTGTCCACCTTGGCTTCTTTTCCAAAATACAAAATGAACATCGCCCGCGCTTGCAGCGCAACATTACGGCTGCGGACGTAGTGGAAGTGAGCGTGTCGCTGGCCGAGGCCCTCCTCCTAGAGCGAGAGGGTGCGGCGCTTACTGAAAGAGAGGGCGGGGGGCGTGTCGGCGGCTACACCGGGAGCAGCTTGGCGTTGGCACCCGCGCTGTCAGCTTCTGCATCGCTATCACCCGCAGCAGCGGCAACAGCGCCAGCAGGAGAAGAAGGAGCAGCAGCAGGAGCGACAGAAACAGAAGCAGACGCTCCGGGGTCCGGAAAACAAGCGGCGGCGGCAGCGGCACTTAGTTCCCTTTGGAACGACGACAAAGCCGCTCAAAACCAACGTAGACTGGCTCTCCTCGCTAAGAGCCTCGAATCCAACGACGTCCACAACTTGCAAGTCCTCCGACGATCTCTAGAGCTTCAGGTGAAGGAAGAAGTTCGCTCACAGGGAACGATCACCACCCGTTCCCGTGACAACTCCAACATATCCGACTTAAGCTTCAGAGCGGAGATGACCGCGGCCTCCCTGGGAGGGGCGCAGCTTAGCGCTCGGGACGATGCGGGGGGGGTGGGGGTTTCCGACGACGGGACTCAGTTGTCGGCGGCTGCTTCTTCCGCGGATGGGGACGCCCGGTGGCACGCGGAAATCCTCGACCTTCGCCTAGCGGCTGTCGCGAGGGCGGTGGAGAATAAGGGAGGCTGGCGGTCTGCGGTGTTTTTGGATAGCGGTGAGGTTAACGTGGATGTTGATGCTGGGCCGTGGCCGCCAGAGGAAGGGGTGCTGATGCTGCAGACTGTTAGGGATGCGCTCGCGGTCCAGCTCATGGAGGTGAATGGCGTGCTCACTTGAGAGCTTGATCGCAAAAACAAACTTTCTAAAGAAGCTATGAGGGATTTTCATGACCTAGGTATATGTTCAGTATTATTGTAGAAGCATAAATAGTTATAATAAGATGTAATTGAGTAGGTCTCGTCGGTTGAGAAGTTCCGTCGGTCTGAAATACTTTGGCCGAAAATGCTATCCCTCAAGTAGCACGCATCTACGATGATGCTGGTTTTGTAGCGTCATAGCCCTTATTGATGTGTCTTGTTGCTGTATTGCTATTTTTCTCTCTATCCGTGGTGTCTTGCTGCGGCATTACGGTGTTTGCTGTGTTTCGCGGAAAACGTTGTGTGATTTGACGACCGTGGGAAAGTGTGGTTCCCTTCCGCTTCTAGGACAGCCTTGTATCGTCTTCTTCTGTGTTATTTCCGTCGTCAGCTTCCATATTGTATCCTATTATCTGCCTCTAGTGTCTCCAATAAGCCTCTTCAATTTTTCCTTCTGTATATTCCTTGTCTCCTAACGTGCGCTTGTAGTGTTTCAAATGTGTCCTATCGTCCGCCGCTCGTAAGTGCAATATTCGCGCCGAGTTCACCCTTCTAAACCTGCGAAACAAACGCGAGACAAAGTGTAGCCTAAACTAAACTTCCGCCAGAAGTAATCTATCCTGCTCTTAAAACTTCATCGAGAAACAGCTGAGCCTATTGATACACATTGGCCAGAAATAGCTCAGTCTATTGCTTACCCTTCATCGAGAAAATAGCTTTACATATTAATTTAACGTCAAGCTCCTCACCTTTACTTCGACCCGCTCCTCGTGGCTACCTGCCTCTGTGCACTAGTCCCAGTCGAGAGGGGACTCGCTAGAGGAGGCGCTACACGCACCGCGAGACGGCGTCTTGGTGAACCGCATCGTCGAGACCGCCCCCAGCCCCCCCCCCCTGCCGGCGGTCCCCGAGGGGCTGACTAACCACCTTGAGGCTAGCGCCGACCTGCATCGCGCGGTAACCCTGCTATGGGAAGGTGTTAGCCGGGTCCTGGGAGCCCACCAGCTGAGTGGCCACGCGCCCCTTGCGTTGCCCTCCTCTACCGATACCGCCCCTCCTACCGGCACCACCACCACTCCCACTACTGACACCACTAGCGAGGTTGCTCGAGGTGTTCCCGCTCAAGAAATCTACCGTATGCTGAAAGATGAAGAGCTCGTCGAAATTCCGACGACCCTCGAAGGCTTACCCTTGGTCGCAAGCGCAGATGCTCTCTCTCTTGATGTCGGGAGGGTACAGGCGTCGGCAAATTTCTTAATCACCGCCATGCTGACGGCAACCGCGACGGTAGCGGCAGCCACTGCAGCCGCAGCCGAAGCTACAGCGGCTGCTACAGCAGTAGCAGCAACATCGGCAGCGGCAGCAGCAGCAGCAGCCGCAGCCGCTTCCGCACCTTCCCACGCCGACGACAAATATGACAAGGCGGAACCTGTGACCGACCCTCCTCCGGTGGTCCCGCTGTCCCAGCGGACTCCCAGAAGCAGCAGCAGCAGAAGCATCGGCGGCAAAAGCACGGCTAGCATTTCGCCTACCGCGGTGTCGGACAGAGGGTCGGACAGAGGGGTGTCTAGCGGAAGAAGCAACAAAACTACCCCTCCTGCCTCAGAAAACGAAGGTGACGATGTACCAGTAGCGTAGGATTCCAGCGTAGAGAGTTGGGTTTTCTGGCAACCAGCTCACAGACGTGTGTGGTTCGTTGTGCATTTCGCGCGGTTTGGAGAAGGCGCAGGGGAGAGGTGGGCAGACTCACCCCCCCTTGGTGACAACGTCGAGGCAGTAACAAACGAATGAAGAGGGTACGCTCTGAAACAGAAAATGTTCATAACGCCAGGTCAACAACGTTACACTGTGCACAGTTCGAGGACACACGACACGGGGTCGTGAACAGTCCTGGCAGTAGAACATGGGTGTGGCAATGCTTTGTTAATATAGTATCTGGATTTTATAACTTTGTGGTTCTACATGATGCTTTCCCTTTGTCTTAGCCGGGAGTACACAGGAGGTGTTTAGCTCGGCAACATGACTCTTTTTCTAAATGCCAGGAGGGGCTGCATCGGACAAACACATCTGGCAAACACATGCATATTACTGCAGTTCAAACGCCCGAGAAGAGATCGGAGGTCCCAAATCAAGAAGACTTAGCTAACGTAGGCGCACGTCTAGGAGGCACATTAGCCCCCCCCTCCCTCCAAAATTAGTACGCCTTCGGATCTCCACAAAACTGAACACAATTCCTCGGAGTATGGTATGCCTCTAGATAACACCACCACCATCACCAGTCGATCAACCTGGCGACCTTCACACGCCGTCTCCACCGCTGGGATACGTTTTCATCGATATTCTTCTGCTTCTTCGCAAACTAGATTTACCAGGCATTGGCTTAGAGGAGGCCTCCTGTCCCAACAAGTGGTCCTCTCTCGGGATAGGTGTCCGTGCTGAGCTCAGGCTTAGTACGGTACAATAATCCTCGATCGAAAACGTTGTAACGCAGTTTGATTAGTTCTCAATTTTCCTCAGATGAGGCACACGCGATACTAGCGGCGATGTCGTTCTCCGAGGGCGGAGAAGGGGACGAAGAGCAAGACGCGCCCGACGATAGTCGGAGTGAAGAATCTCCGGAAGGCGTGATGAAGACGGAGCTTGAGGAAGCCGAGGAGCGCTCGAGAGCGATGGAGGTGGGCTGTTGCTGGCTATTCGCTTCGTGCGTGATGGGGGCAAAAGCACGCTGCATGGAATGAGCGGCATTGCTGTTCGTGTTATCTTCGCTCCCCGGCAATGCCCAGCAAAATCTCCATCCCTCATGGAATTTGTTCAAGTATTTTCCCGTTAAGCTTGCTAACTTGGTTGCAACCCCCCTCCCCCCCCCCCCCCCGATGCTTAAATTATTTCGCTTTACCCTTTTTAGGCTAGCATTTTCTAGCTCTGTGCAACTACCGCCCTCCCCGGTCTACACACGCCTCCACGTAAACCCGGCGTAGAAAACCGCGCGCAGGCCTACAGAGGTGGTTGGGGAGCGCGCCGCTTATTCCCCTCGCCCTCAATCCATATACGCCTCGCCTTAAATCCGAGTTAGAACGTTCGAACTCCTTGCCGCTCTCCCCTCGCCCCCCCCCCCCCCCCCCCCGCTCTACGTACGCCTCCGCTTAAACCTGGCGTAGGAAACCGCGCGTGAACTTAGAGAAGTGGTGGGCGAGCGCGAAGCGGCAATTGGGCTGCTGCAAAAGGAATCGGAAGAGCTTAGGGCGGCTCTTGCCGCGGCGGAAATACGAGAAGGCGTTTTGTCGGAGGCTGTTAACGGTCCCCGTCCTGATGCAGAGCTGGAACAGGTGCGGGAAAGTGCACAGAGGTGTAACGGACCGATCGCGCTAGTCGCACCTTTAAAATTACGAACATTGCCACACTGCAAGCATGGGCATCTTTACCTAATCATGTACCCGGTATCTTATACTTGAGCGTTCTTATTTTTCATGTCTGTTGTTTAGCTAACATTCTGGTAATCGCGTCTGCCTATAGATGTGCAGCAACATTAATTTTGTTCTTCTTGTTGTTCCTCCGATCATCGTGTTCACACGTTGACAACGAGCAGCATACGCTTTCAACATCGATCACTCGCGAATACATGCAGAAAACAGAAGAGGAAAAACACACACACAGACCCGAAAAAATGAGTCCTATCTTGGTTCCGCGGGCTTGCCCCTCGCCCCCCCCCCCCAACCGTTAGAAGCAGCTATTCATCCTCCGCACACTTACCTATCATACCGCTGCTCGTCGCTTACGTGGCGCGCCGCGTTCAGGCACTCGGAAAAGAGAGAGCGTCGCTTGAAGACACCTCCCGGAAGCTGGAAATATCCCTGGAAGAGAACGACTCGCTGTTATTGGAGGTGGAGGAGGCCAAGGCTAAGGTGTGGTATAGCTATGCCCGGTACACAGTGGTGACCCCTCTACAGTCCCGATTGAGCAGTGCTGGTTGCCCGATATAGTGCCTGTAAAATCGGTGGGCACAGATGGAAACGGCAGATAGTGGCAGTGTGCGGAGCAGTGCCGGCTGCCGCTGTAGTGCCGGTATTTCGGGATGGCGCATGCCGGCACTACAAAGAGACCCCTACTACATGTCGATATCTGTTTTCGTTTTGTGTCCGCCCGTTTTCACGACTTATTGGCCCAACTTTGACAAATACTTTTGAAGTACACTTGACCCTTCAACACCATTTCCATTGCTCCCCCCCCCCTTCTCCCCTTCGCACACTTCCTTATTACCTTCTCCGTTATCTCCTCCTCGCCCGCCCCCCGTATCCCCCCTCTCACCCCCCCCCCCATGCTTCCCCCATGGTGTTGGCGTCGGTTGGCAACGACGCTGTAAAGCGTGCCACTTGACCCAGACAACCAGGGTGGTACAGTTTTTTTGTTTGATTTCGCGGTACCATTGGCGGTGGTCGAGTTCGATCATACCGTGCACGGCAAAGAACCTTAACTCCGCAAAAGGGGGACGATATCGTGTAGAGTATACTACTTCGTATGTACTTACACGATAACGCACCTGCGAGGCAGTCACATAGTATACCCACTGCTCTATGTGGAGTTGGCCACACCATAACTTACATATGGTATTGGTTAAGTCGACGTTGCCATCCATATGCTGCAAAGTGCGCACATGGTGCCAGGGTCCGCCTCACAAGCGGTTCTGAGCAGGATACAGCTCGCCCTTCATGCGACTCGCTGAATACCCGACGGCGCTTTGCACCTGATGCTCGCGACGTCTGCCTGTTTGGTGAAAACACGACGTGCTCCGTCCCGGCGTTGTAAGTTTCCAGGGTCTGTAGTCATACGACTACGACCACACGCAGAAGGAGCACACTCGCCTCACGCCCCCCACTCGCCCCCCTCCACATCCTATTTCCTCTCCCCTTCTTAACCGCCCCCGCCCCCTTGACTCCTCGTTGAGGTTGGCGTTGGTTGGCAACGAAGCTGTAAAACGTGCCAATCATTGCGTGAGCTACACAACCAGGGTACCCTTTTTGTTTGTTTGTTTGTTTTTGGCGGTCACCATGATGGTTATCGAGTTAGATCGTATTGTGCGGGGTGGAGAACTCTAACGCCGCACAAGGGGAATGATCGCATCACGTAGTGTTGAATATGGTAAGGCACGCACGAGGCAGGTACATAGTAATACCCATTGCTGTATCTGGAGTGGCTGCACAAGAAAATAAAGTAACTCATTGGCGCTGTTATCCATAAGCAAGAAAGTAGGCACGAGGTGTCGAAGTCCGTTCTACGAGCGGCTCTTGGAAAGACGCAGTTTACCCTTCACGCGACTCGCCGAACACCTCACGGCGCTGCGCGCTTAGTGCAAGCAAACAATGTCTGCCTAGTTTGTGAACACCCAACGTGCTCTGTCCCGGCATAATAGGGGTGCGAGAGTCTGTGGCCATACGACTACGGCCATGCACAAACTGAGTACACGCCCCCCCCCCCTTGACCTACCAGAAAGAAGAAAGAGGTATACTGGTAGTCGGAAGGAGGAGAACGTGGATGCACCTATGTGCCCGTGTGGCACAGCAATGATTGACGCGTGCTACGATAGAGGTAGCACTTTGCTTCTGAACTGGTTTCTGGACGACGGGGCTCCTTAACACAAAATCGTCGGAAATTGGCCATTTTGTTTGCGCATGATGCTCGTTCTGTACCTAGGCCATGGGATTTTTCATCCGGAAGGAGCTTTTTTTGTATTTTTTTGTTTCCAACTCAGTTTTTCGGAGGGTCTTAAGATCCCAAATTGAGGGGTAGTATTACAAAAAAAAGTGGTGCAGACTGATTCTACGATAGCCCCCCCAAAAACCGGCGATCTTCTTTAACGAAGATTTCAATGAATCATGGCTGCTAGACACGAGGAAGGATGCCATGAAAACAACATCCTCAAACAGTTTCCTGTTTGCAAAGGTCTATCGAACGATGACGTCGGGACGGCAAGGGGCACCGTATTTCGGGAGATACGGCCGGGAGTTGGTTTCAAAACCGGCGAGTTCGTTGAAGAAAAGTTGGGGGGGCTACCGTAGTAAGATTCTGCACCTCTATAGTAACACAACAATAGAGTAGGACTCACATAGTAGGAGAATGTAAAATATGCCAGGAGGAACGGGATGCGTTAGAGGAGGAGATGAGAAAATTAGACGTATGTGACGCGGAAGAGTTTGGTAGACTAGAGAGTAGCAAGAAAACGATCGCTATTCTAGGAGATCTAGATGGTGGCCACAGACGGCAAAACAAGACGGGGATAGGATAAGGAAACAGTTCCTACCAGGCATGCAATATGTGGAAAAAGCTTAATAAGCGCCCAAACGTTGGAAGTGTCTCTGTAAGGAGTAGGAACGGTGCTCCGTCTCCAAAGGGGTGCGTGGTCAACGGTCAAATAACTAAGGCACGCAACAGCTGAGTACGCCCCCCCCCTCCGTCCCTCCTTCTCTCTCCCGCCCTCCTCCCCTCATCCTCCCCCCACACTCGCCCTCCTACACCCATACTTCACCCCCCGCACTCTCACCCTTTTCCCCTTCCCATCACCCCTCTCCTCCCGTCGCCTTTCACCCCTCCCTCTCTAATCCTCCCCCACCTGTCACACCCCTCGCCCCCCTCCACCCCTCCCTCCCTCCTGACCCTAATCCCCGCCCTCGCATCCCTCCCCCCCAATCACCCCTCTCACCCCCCCCCGCCCTCATCCCCGCCTCCGTCTTACCTTCCCGCCCCCCCACCCCCTCTCTCCTTTTCCTCGCCTCCGCTGATCACGTCTCCCCCTCACGTCCCCCGACCTTCAGCCTCCTTACTCTGTCCACGCCTCACCTACCCTCACGCCCTCCCCCCCATCAGCCTCATCACCCCCCCCCCTTCACCCCTGCCCTCCCTAATCACCTCTCCCCTGCCCCGCCCCTTAACCCCCCCCCCGTACTCATCCCCATACTAATTCATCTCCCCTCTCCCCTTTCTCCCGCCTCCTTCCCCCTGAATTGTCTCCGACCGGTATTCCATCCCCCCCTTTTCCGCCAACGTAACGCCCTATCATATCATATTATTTTGGAGTATAGGAGTTGCAACTGGAAATTATGTTGGAGGAGCGTGTACGAAAGGGACCCCCCACCCTCAATCACCCCCGCCCCCGTCCGTCACCGCAACACTCTTCCAATTCCCTTTTTGTCTGGATTAAAGTATAGACCACGGCTACGAAAGGAGGGGCACTCCCAATTTTCACAACCGGCCCTAAGCCACTCGCACGAGTGACTCTGTACCTCACGGACAAAACCAACGTTTTGGATTTGTTTTTTTTTCGGCGCAACTTAGCTTACCATTTTCGTTCCGAATTCATATCACGAATTTAACCACACAAAAGCTGACCACCACAAGGTTAACAGGGGGGTCACTCGCTCGAGCGACATCGAGCCACTGCAAAACAATGGCCCCTTAAGGGACAAAAGGGACCCCCCTGCCGTACTTTGGGTCTATAGGAGAGTCGTTCTACGGTAGCCCCCCCAACTTTTCTTGAACGAAATCGGCGGTTTCAAAACCAGCTCCCGGTCGTATCTCCTGAAATACTTTGTCCCTCGACACCCCGACGCCATCGATCGGCAGACCTTTGCACACGAGAAACTATATGTGATACTGCTTTTATTTCAGTAGTATCCTTCCTTGTGTCGAGCAGCCATGAAACGTTTTCGTTGAAGAAAATCGCAGTTTCTTTTGGGGGGGGGGCTATCGTAGAATCAGTCAGGAGTTCCAACTGAAAAATTTGTTGGAGGGCTTTTGCGGCAGGGATCCCCCCCTCCCCCCCCTCCCATTGCTCAACCACCGTCCCCTCTCTGTCACCGTAACGGCCTTCGATTTCATCGTTTCACTTGTTTGGAGTGTAGGAGCTGCAACTAGAAGCTATGTTGGAGGAGGTGTGCGAAAGGGAGCGTCAGCTGATATACGAAATGAACGAGCTCAAGGAGCTGACGGTGAGCAAAATTGTTTTAGTTGACACAAAACTTCGAGAGAGGTCTCTCTGCCCCCTCTCTACAAAAAATCGTATATCGTGTTGCTTATGCCTTTTTCTTCGTATAACCTATCCATTCCCCAGAAGATGCCAACACACTAACGCGATTTAATTGGTACAAATGAATGAATGGATGAACGTTGAAGACAAAAATAAAATACGAAGGCTATGGAAGGGGGAGCACGCGTTAGGGACGGTTGCCTCCACGGGCCCGAGGGCCACCCGCACACCCTACGAGTATTGCGTTGCAGGTCTTGCGATATATTTCGAAGTTGCTGTTGTTCTCACATTAACTCGCATAATCAAGTCCGTGGTGAAGTATAACATGCCAGATAACGTACACCGTGGGGTGATGTTCCAAGCCGGTTCCGTTCAAAGCAAACGGGGGCACCCAACGGATGTGGTGACGAAGGAGAGCCTCGGCAAGATCCTTTCATAGACATACTTGCTCGATCGTTCGTCGTTTACGCTGACCCCATTGGCGTGGGCGAAGCCGCCTCTAGATTAGTCGTTCGAGGAGGTGTAAGAAAGGCTACGGTAGAGGGTGGGTCACTTTCTTGGAACCTGTTTTGCGATGGCTTGGGGTCACTCGCGCGAGCGAGCGACCTCCCTGTTCCTTCGCGGTCTTTCGCTTCCGTGCTGTTTCAATTTTGCGACAGGGATCCGCAATGAATGAAAGGGTTAGCTACGCTGCGCCAAGCTGATCTCCTGGAGTGTTTTTTTTTTGCAGTGAGGTTCTGAGTCACTCGTGCGAGTGTCTCCAAGCTTTATTTTTCCCCATCCGCCGGAGGATTAAAAAAAAAAAAAAAAAAATCCAACCCGGTAGCGAAAAAAGGGTGTACCCGCTTTTAGCATTGCATCGGCCGTATCATGTGTTATCTTGCGTGTTGGACGGTAAGCTCAGGCGCTTTACCATTTCGACCCAAGATACGATACTAGGGAGATCACTTTTGGGGGCTTCTTTGCAGTAGCTCGAGGTCACTGTGAATGACCTCCCTGCGATGGGGGGGTCACTTTTGGGGGCCGCTTTGCAGTAGTTCTTCGAGGTCAACCTCCCTGTTGCTTTTCCGGCCTTAAGCTTCCGTGCTGTTTCAATCTTGCGATATGATCCGGCAGTAAAACGGTAAGCTACGCCGTGCCAAAGACCTAAAGTATTGTTGCCCTGGAGGTACAGAGTCACTTTTGCGAGTACCTCAAATCCAGCGGTGAAAAATGAGTTATAATACTACGAGACACCGTAGCCTTGGCCATTCGAAAAAACGTTCCGACGTCGATCAAGGCAGCAGGATGTTAATACGCCCCCCTTTTTAACTACCTGGTCTGAGCCACTCGCACGAGTGACCCTGTACCTCTCCGACAAACGCACGTTAGGCGATTTGTTTGGCGGAGCGTAGCTAACCAATCCCGGAAATTGAGGACTCACATCGAAAAAAACAAATCGGCACGAAGGCCTGTGGCCGCAAGGAACTTGGGGGTCACTCGCGCGAGTGACCATAAGCCACTGAAAAAAAAAGTGCCTTAAAGGGGGTACCCCCCCCTACCGTAGCTTTAGTAGCGCAAAAAAGTTCCGGCATATCGAATTGTAATTTTTTGTTGTTCTCTTCTCGGCATGGAAATGGGGGATTTGCTATGCCAGGTAGCTATGTATAGCATAATGCCGTAGCCTCCGTTTAAAAGTTGCCATTCCGAACGAATCACGATTTAGATCATCTAGATCATATGTCTGTATAGATGATACGTTGTGCGGGATCTCTGCAGCACAACTCCTACGAGAGAACTGTGTGCTAGAGCCATCCCGCGGTAGGGGTGCAGCAGAAAGTCTCTGACCTCCTCACACGAGGAACTCGATACAAGTATCTCACCCGAAAAATGAGTTCGAAGGCATTCGTTTTGGCACAACCCAACCAAGCTTCTATGCCTTCGTCCTAAAACAATATGTACTCGTGAAAATACTTGACTAATGACTAACCGCTAGTTCCTCACGTGAGGAGCTCAATTGGCCAGGGACTATTTGGCGCAAAAAGTGCAACCTCTACCGTGGGATGACTCGCTAGATCATACAGATCACTCAGGTCCCACCTGGCGACATGATCTGTAGGCCGTGAAGGTCGTATATACCGGGGATAAGTACCTGCCCTGCAAGACATAAACATGGGTGGGATTCCGATGTGCGGATGGTTGAACGTGGCAGTTTTCTTACTCTTCCTCCCGTTCATGCATGCGGCAGGCCGCGGACGGAGCGGCATTGAAAGAAATCGATTTGCAGATATCCGCCGCGGAGAAGGAAGGACCCGCGCTGGAAAAGCTACGCACGAAGCGGCAGCAGAAAGTCAAGAGTATCGCGGATACCAACGGCCAGCTCGCGGTGAGCATGGGTTGGTACGATTGCGCTGTCCAGCCAACCGCGCCGTTTGGGCCTCAACGCTGTTGCCGTTCGCTAAAAGTCCATCGTTCGTTTGCGTTATATTTTTACGGTTATAGCTATTAAAAGACCTTCGAAGCTATCATTTTTGCCGCCTGACAATGTGCTGCACCGACAAAATCACCCTTGAAGAGGCAGCCAAACGTCAAGAGCATCGCCGACATCAACGGCCAGCTCTCGGTGGATAAGGGGTGGCCCGACTGCCCTGTTGTGATGGTATCGCCTTTTACGTACGTGTGTCCCATACATCTCGTTGCACGGTCCAGCCGACGACGCTATCCGGGCCTCACCGCTGCTTCTACTGCTGCTGCTATTCGTTGCGCAGCGTTCGTTCGCGTTTATTTTCTTTGTCGTAAAGTTGGGCCCTCAAAAACGCATTGGGTTTCAGCTCTCGATGGGTCTTGGTCCGATTGCTCTGTCCAGCCGGCGATAACGTTCGGGCCTCACCGCTGCTGCTGTTCGTTTTGCGTCGCTTCTTTGCGCTTTACGTCTATGGCTGAAGCTGGACCAAATTCTTGATCAGTGCTACCTTCCGTATGTATTATATATATGGTAGCTACAACGTCGACCGATTTCCAAGATGGCTTTTGACTAGGATTTCTTGTGACATATCGTACCTCGCGCGGGAGCGATCTAAGGCACGGCGACCAACAGGGGCTACGCAATACCCTTGACGGTGTCTTCGTTTTCTGCCATGGCGTTTCCGCGAACGAAATGCCAGGCCATTTTTGGCGATGGTCGCTCACATTCAGACCCAAGAGCAAGCGTGTAAGAACTCGGGAAAGATGCGGCGCCACCTCCACTCAAACATGGTCGCTACCACTCTGTTATAAGCAGCGCCCCTCTGCCCTCTTCCCCTTTCCAACAGAACATGCGCACGCAGCACGAGAACATGTGGGAGCAGGCCATGGCTGGTTACAAGTGGGTACACCATCTACCTCAGGTAAGAACAAGACGCGTGCTATGATGGCGGACGCTAGCTACGATAGAGGTAGGTATACCTCTTTTTGGCCATTGTTTTTTTTTCTGAATGACCGGGCTCCTTAACCCAATATCGTCGGAATGCCGTTCTTGTTTCGCAAAATGTCGCGTGCTGCAATACAAGTGCACCACTCTTTTTTTATGAGGTTCCTCAATTTGGGAACTTAAGACCTCTCCCAAAAACCAAAAACCAAAACTGCTTTGATCCCGGATGAAAAATCCCGTGGCCTAGGTGCACAGCGAGAATCGTGCAAAATAAATGGCCAATTTGAGACGATTTTGGGTTAAGGAGCCCGTCATTTGTTGAGAAACCGTTTCAGACGAAAAGTTGCTCGTATCTCTATCGTAGCACGCGTCATAGTTTTCGTTTTTAACGCCCGGCCACGGGTTCGTTTCACCGGACTGCATGTTCAGTGTGTCGACATCAGTTTTTAGGTGAGGCATAGAGCTCCTCAAAGTTAGGATATATTCAGAAAAGTTATGTTGCACCTCCATACCGTGGTAGCATGTATCGGCCGTAGCACGTTTTGACCATCATCGTGTAGTATCGAGTGCTACGATACACGTAGCAGTAACGTTTTGACCACAATCGCGTGGTCCGATAGAGGCAGGAGGCATGCTACGGCAGGGGTGCAACCTAGTTTTCGTGGGGCTCCTCGCGTAACGCGTTTACAACACTAAACCGGTTTTGTGGGACAAAACTACTTGGAATTAGTATAGAGAGGGACTTTGGGGCTCTAAAGGGGTTAAGGCGCTATGTACCTCGCTCAAGCAACACAGTTGGACAAAATAAAAATACTAGTGTAACCTGATAAAAAAATCCCATGGCCCAGGAATACAGCGAGACACAATGCCAGATATAAAACAAGAAAAAAAAAAACGACATTGGGCTATAACCCCATTTCCAACTCCTGCAATGATCCTAGTCTAACTCCAAGTGTTTTGCCCCTCATGTCGAGTCTGCGGTGCTAAATGGGTTAAGGAGCGCGACATCTAGAAAGAGGAGAGCAAAATCAAATAAGTGGTACGTATGCCTTTATCATAGCACGCGTCCGATGGGGTTAGCACGTTCCGGTCAAAAACGTTTCTGCCTCTGCTAGGACTCTTCCACTCAGGAACTACCCCTTACTGTCGGAATGTAACTTGTGATTCACAATGACGCATGTGCTACGATAGAGGTGCACCACGTTTTTTTTCGAAGGTTCCTCAATTTGGGAGCTTAAGACCTCTTCCCCCAACAACCGATTTCGAGAAAAACAAACCTGCTGACGGATGAAAAATCCCATGACCTCGTAGGTAAACAACGAAAACCATGAAAAAAAAGGCCACTTTCCGTCGACTTGAGTTAAGGAGCTCCATTATGTAGAAGCCGTTTAAGAAGGAAAGTACTACCTCTATCCCAGCATGCTTCCAATACGCCCCCCTTATTTACCCAGGCCACGGCTTTATCTATCGGGTTGAAAATTGTGTTTTTACTCAAAGCCAGTCTTCGGGTGAGGAATCGAGCCTCTCATGTGAGGAGCCTCGGCTTACTGTGGAGAATCCATACTCTAGCACGCCTCTCAATGTTGATTGAGCGAATGCCCTGCGACTAACAGAAGGACCAGGAATTTAGCTAGTGCAAATAACAGCCCCGATCATTATGATATACGCGTGAGGTAGTCTGTGTGACCGCGTGGGGATGCAACGCTCGAGCAACCCCCGGCCGCCACCCCTCCCCATGCCCACTCGCGCCCTCCTCTCGCCTATCGCCCCCCCCCTCCCCCCTCCCCATCCTACCACCCGTCTCCACACACTCCTCGCCCCCCCCCCCCCCCGATCCACCTCCCTTTCCCCCAACCCCGTGGTACACCCGGCTCGTTTCTCGTGTTATTTGTATGCCTTTTCGATCAAGATCTCCGTAAAAAACCGCCAGTACGGGAGCATCGAAGAGTGGATCGAGGCGGAACTCGCCGAACAGCGTGCGCACCGAAAGAAGCTGGAGAGAGCCGCCTATATGCGAAGAAAGGGGCAAAAGCTGCGACGCCCATTGCCTACGTAAGCGCGCACATAGACGGGCCACAACATTGTGAACAGAATAAAATGTTAACTCTTTGGGACTGGGGAAAAAAACTCAAACGAATTCCAAGAAGTCTGCCGCCGAAAAACGTGCGTAGAGCTTGAAAAAACAAAGGTTTTATCGGAAGCTGGTGCACGTTAGAGGTAACCTACGTGAATACCGACCCCAAGCAGTAGGTTTCCTTTTATCTTTGTTGCTCTGCTTTCTCCTGGTTTTCTTCTTCTTGCGAGGGGTAGGAGTGACCGGCCTTGAAGCTACAGTAGCGCTGCACATTGTCGGAGGGCAGACATAGTACGCTTGAAATATTACGGACCCGCCAGGGTACGGGCGGCACCGATATATTTTCCGGTTCCTAACCCAAGGAGACGTATGCCAACACATGCTGTTGCGACGAAGGAAACCTACCGTTTCGAGTTTCTGACATTAGGAGCTCTGTACCACTACATATACTGTTGCGACAACGGGTACCAATGATTACCAGGCTCCTATCATCATGAGCTATGTGTCCCGCTATCAGATGATATGACAACTACAACCACCACCACAACCCCCCGCCCCCCGCCGTCCCCCGCCGCCCCCCCCTCTAGCGCGAAGTCTACACCTACTCTCCCCGTCGCGAACCTGTTCCCCTTGGGCGTTTTGTCTCGGACCGGAAAATCGGGGTCGAGGTCGGATGTGATGTCGCGGCATTCGAAAGGCGGGGTCAAAACGATCGCCAACCTTCTCATAAGAAAGCGTCGCGCGGATGCCGCTGCTGCTGCTTCTGCGGCGGCGGCGGCGGTGGCAACGGCTGGCCGGCAACCCAACCGCCGAGGAGGGGCAGGGGAGGCAGTGGTGCCCACGCCGACGGACACGCAGGTTTGAATAAACTGAATGCTATGTGGTCATGCGGCTTAACAATACTGGTATACGAATGTACACAAAACATTGGTCTTCAGTGCCTATACGCTTACATGTGGAAGTTTACGCTGCATAATTTTGGGTGGTAAACGCGCCAGCAGCCCCACCGCGAAGGAGGGTCGGCGCTGGTATGCGTGCCGGACTCGAAGGTGTTAAGAAGCTGAACTGTTGGCATGTGGCTATGGATGGCATGTGGTCATGCCGCTTACAAATTTGTTGGAATTTGGTTGTGTATGATTGCGTTGTCGCCTGTAGCGTGCTGAACTGACACAATACCGGTATTGTATACACTCTGGACGGAAATGTAGCGCATGTTGGGTATTTGTGTTTGCGTATCCCCAAAAATGGCCCTTGCATCTTCGCCCAGAGTGATAAGGATAGGTACAATCTTCGTTTTCAGCCTGTACGCGTATGCATTATACAAAATGCTGCCAATAGCGGTGAACCTACTATCAATGCTACACATTGTTTTTGGATGGAAAACGTGATGAACTCAGTATGGATTCATGACACCACAATATAGGTGCACCTAAATTTTCGTCAAGAGGAGCCCTTCACCTCACCAAATAAAAGAGAGTTTTGAGAAAAAAATGAAAGTGCAAACAAACCAAAACGCCCACGACCTGGGTATCTATAAAAGGATGCCGTACAACTCACGAGGAACTCCACCGGTATTGGTTTGTTTATCGTTAAGAATGTCCGCGAGTTAAAAATACTTTGGCCGAAACGTTCCGCCACTATCGCAGAACGTGTTTGTTTCAACACCTCCTGTTTCGCATTCTGGCGACTTGTCAACCAAAAAGCAGGCGGCAACCGCCAACCAGACGGAAGGGGGCCACAAGGGTTGGGGCGAACAGCGGACACACCTCAACAGCCACAACCTCCCCCCCCACCACCCCCAAAAACAACACCGCCAGTCGTCCGAGCCTTCCTCTCCCCCGTTGACGGTCAGCATACCACACCCCGCCCCTTATCCCAGGACTCCATCTCCTCGCACGCCCCCGAGAGGCGCAGGGACTACTAGTAAACCCCGCGACGTTTTAGACGGCGATGGGGGTAATAGTATCGGCTCCAGTGATGACAAGTGGATCGGGAATGGTATTGGTAACGGTATCGGTAATGGTGGATGGATAGGTAACCGGAATGGTAGCGGTATCGGTAATAGGATCGGTAACGGTAGCCGTATCGGTATTCGTGTCGGTGACAGGATCGATAACGACAACGGTAACGGTAACGTAAACCGTATAGGGGACGATAACAGTATCGGTATCGGTAACGGTAACGGTATCGATATCGGTAACGGTATCCGTGTCGGTAAAAGTAACGGTAACCGTAACGGTAACCGTAATGGAAACGACAACGGTAACGAGATAGGTAACGGGATCGGTAGCGGAATCGGTACCGGTAACAGTAACCGTAACACAAACAGGAGCGGTTACCCCGGGTTCGGCGGTACCAGGCGCCGGAGGTCGCAGATAAAAGACGCCGAGCGCCACAAGGATCTATACACAAACGCGCCGGACGAATTGCCAGGAGTGACCGTTATTCCCGGCGGCGGCGTTTCTCGATCGGGCAGAGAACGATTTGGTACAACACAAGGAGCATGGGAGGACGCAGGAAGAGGGGGAGGAATAGGAGGAGGAGGCAGAGGAAGAGGAGGAGAAGAAGGAGGAGGACAAGACGGACGAGGACGAGTAGGAGATGGAAGAGGAGGAGAGTACCAACAAGGTGGAGGAGCGTCTTCTGGTTCGGGGCCAACGCGGAGCGCAAGGGTGAAAGGAGACATCGACGGTGGCGGGGGTCGTGGCAGCGATAGCGATGGTGATGGTGACGGTGTTGGCGCTGTCGGTGGTGTCGGATTATCCCCCCGCCGTCTGGCTGACACGGCCAAGATCGACTACCACAACGCCTTTCGAAAGACGAGCATTGTTGGAGGCTTGCCACACCCCGTGGGACACCCGAGTGCGCTTGACGGCCTGATGCAGCGGTCGTCCTGGGCAGACTCTCTTGACGGCGGAGGTAGCAGTGGCGGGGGCGGTGGAGGGGGGAGTGAAAGGAAGGAATTTAACGGTTATCATCAAGATTCAGTGGCAGGAGGTGCTCGTACTGCTGCTACTGCTCGCGTGCCCCCTACGACGGCAATAACAATATCTTCGGCGGGAGTGGCAGCGGGGGTGGCTACTCATACCGACGATCGAGGGGGGTGGCAAGGGAAGGCCCTCGTAGGTAACAAGAGAGGGGGACCCACGGGCACAACAACGACGATCGAGAAGTTTCGTGCCCAAACCTCAGCCCCAGGAAAGGCAGCTCGACCTACGCGCACGGCGGCAGCGGCATCGGCACACCTACCCAAACAATATTCCACCGCACAGTCCAATCCTCGATCAATGACAGGCTCTACCGCCAGCAGTCGACCGAGCGGAGGCAGGGTGTGGCTTGGCGTTGCGCATGAGGCTTTCCGGGAGCCGCCCATTACCACCGGTGAGCTACCGCGGCAGCTAGCCGTTCCCGGAGGGCTGTTGTCCGGAGAAGAGAAAAGAGGACACTTCGGTTTCAGGAGCAACATCGGCGGCGGCGGCGGCCGCAGTGGTGACCGTGGCGGTGGCGTTTTCGGTCCCGCCGGACGCCTTCATCTGCATCAGTCTAGGAGAATGGGCGGGGGTGGGGGTCGACGTGGCGGCGGGGGTTGGCGTGGGGTTGGGGTTGGGATTAGGGGTGGGCTTGGGGTTGGGAGTGTCGGTGTCGGTGGTGTTGGGGGTGTGGGTGTGGGTGGGGTTGAGGGAGGTGGTATAAGTAAGCATTATTTGGCCACCGGTGGTGGCGTAGGGGCCGCGGCAGGAGGAGCGGGGGTGAGAGAAGACTTGAACAACCTTCACCCGGCGTGGCGGCCGAAGGGGTTTATCCGCCGGCAGAACGCCGTATCGACGGTCGAGAGACGATAGATAAGCATGCCGTGTCAGCCGTCGACAGACGGTAGGTGACGTACCGCATAACACACATGATAGCATACCCCTTGGGGCGAATTTCCGAGATTATCTTCTCGAAACCGAGGGGGCGCACACGACAAAAACGGCCGCTTTGGAAGTACCGGATCGAGATGTGTCCAAATACGCATCGCTCGGTGTGCTTAATCTCCCATTTGCTGAGAAACCCAGCTTGGAGATTCGCCCAAGGGGGTGTGTTGTCCTGCGTTTTATATTGTACTCTAGACCTAGCGACTGGTACGGAAGGTTGACTGCTACCTTGTGTAAGGCTACTAACGATGTGCTGGCGCTGTTATGCTGCACTCCCAAAGTGAAATCGTACGATTAAGGCAGACGATGGCAGTGTTCTTAAGTTGGTCACTCCTACAAAGGTGAGAGAACTCTATCAATAGACCGGCTGACTGGTGCAGACGAACCGCTACCTGGTATACTAGATAGACTACTGGTGAGGTGCTGGTGCCGTTGTGCCATGGTCAAGGGGAAACAATCAACGAACAACGCTGATGTGGGTGGTGGTGTTGTGGTATCCACACGTACAGATGTAAACGCGTTACCATGTTACATCAGAAATAACTGTACTGCTATTATTGGTGTTGTTGCGCGGTGCTCTCAAGGTGAATAGTTCGAGTAAGTCTGACGACGATGATGTTTGTCACGGCATCTTCTCGTCGTACATATATGCGAGGTGACGCGTGGCGCGATAAAGGCAGCACTTTTTGAGGCCATTTTCTTTTCTGAACGACGAGGTTCCTTACCCCATAACCAAAATCGTCGGAATGTCATTTTTGTTTTGCGACATGCTTTTCTAGAATGCCTAGACCGTGGATTTGTCGATCGGGTTGCGCTTGCAGTCTAGTTAAGATAAGTTTCCGGGTTGTGAGGTACTAATAGTACTAATAGTATAGAGCTCCTCAAGTGGTTAATAGCCTCAGAACACACACAAGATGCACCTCTCCCCTAGCATGTGCCACGTCGCTATTGGTCTCTCCGGAAGTGATGCACTACTATTAACGTTGCTATTAAGAGCCAGCCGCCACGTATAGCCGTTGTTCTGAAGGGAGACCCGAAGGGGTAAAAACACTGATGATGTTTTGGCATTCAATATGGCAGCAGTGACCTGCACCTCAGGAAGCAGAAGATCCTGATCTTTGTACGAACTGCACCTGGTTTTGTATGTTCTCGCCCCCACATGATGTTCAAACGTACATGTTGGGGCGATGCAAGCGACGTAACACCAAATACTACCACACGGGTGGACGAGGTCCCGGCGTTTCGTCGACATAGTAAGGTAGGCGAAAGTCCGACCTCCTGAGCACCTTTTGAAACGTCGACTTTCTCGAAACGTGCGGATTTCTCCACGTTCTATGTGAGCTTGGCGTCGTTTTTGGTGCTCGAAAAGGTGCGCTTCGAAAGGCTGCCGCTTGCATTTTCCCGACGTTCTGTGGATTTTGCGCCAAAGCTGACTTCGTATAAGGTGCTCAGAAGGTGAGCCTCTTGCCCACGTTCTACTATGCCGACGAATTCGGGGTGTCCCGTCCACTCGTGCACGAGATCGTGTACTGCTATATTGTTTCCTGCTGTTGCCGCAGGCCACTTCACCTGAGCACGGCATTGGATTGGATTGTTGAGGCTTCCTGCCCCTGTTCGACGGAGCCGAAGGCGGTGCCATGGGCACGGGCGCAGCACCCGGTGCGTGGTCGCCACTAAGGGACTTCGTCGATGGGCGAGGCATTGTCTATTATTTCTGTGTTTTTCTATGTATACCCTGTTCGCGTGGGTTATGGCTAGGACTGGGGGAAGCGATCCCGCCCCTCACGGAGTTTCTAAGACGTTCGAACCAACACTGCTGGAACAACTTTGTCCCAATTCCACATCCAAATGATAAGAGTGCCACATCCATATGATAGCGTCGCGATTTCGGGCGTAAGCGTGGGTGATTGAGTCCCAAGCGTTATTCGTTCCAGAGAAAGCACAACTGAATGAAGTGGCAAGAGTGGCGGGAGGCGGATTAAACAAGGTAATCGGGCCTCAGGTAAGGTGTTTATCGGATTGAGAGAAACAAGCGCGCGGCAGCCCTCCCAAACCTGACACATGCTACGGCAAAGGTGCCCCATATGTGTGTTCTGAGGCTCCTAACCACTTGAGGAGCTCTGTACCTGTTAGTTATATAGCGGTAACTACGTGGTATAGTGGATAGCTTTATAACTAACCGTATGGCGCTAAAAAACGAGCCTCACCCAAAAATCTATTTGGAGTAAACTGTAACGTAAACCGATGAACAAACCCATGGCCTAGGTGCACAAGCAAATGATATTTATAAATGAGAACGACATTTTGACGATTCAGGGTTCAGCAGCCTCATCACGCAGAAAAAAAAATAGCACAAGAAAAATCTACCTCTCTCTACCGTAGCTCGCGTCACCTCCGTTTCCCTAAAGATTGCCACGCTTGGCCTTCTGCTGTCAAAACGGAAAGCTGTTCTTGTTTTTCGAGCGAGTAAGCGTCCTCCTGCTACGCATGTGAATACGATATGCTTTTATCTTCATTCAAGGAAGCAAGCGTTCTCGTTAGCGTTACTCAATCAAGCGAATACCCGTTCAGGTTGCAAAGGACGACTAAGGGCGGAGAAAGTCACGGTGTTTCAGTCATAATTAATACATTGCATAACGTGAAGCTAGGGGGGTTGCCGCGGTAGCTGTTGTAGCTGTTACCATCGTCCCATACCCTTGTGGTTCCAGGATCGAGATAGCACCCACCTTATGTCCCAGTCCTAGGTATGGGTGTATAGTGACCCCTTGTTCCTGCACGCTCCCTCCTTTCACCAGCAGCAACAGCAGCAGCAGCAACGAGAGACATGTTGCACGATTTGGGCACGACATGATCACGTTCAACACGACTGCAAGCACGAGTCATGAGTCTCAGCTGGATACTGGTGTAGCCTAACGCAGGGGTGTGTGCCGAAGATAGCTGATATCATCGTCTCGTACCCTTGTTTCCCATGTTTCCGATCGAGGTTGCACCCACCCCTGCTGGTGTCGCTCAAGGCACGACTATTAGCGAAGCCCAGCTCCTGCACGCCCCTTCCCTCTCTGTGGCACCACCACCACCACCCCCACCCCCACCCCCACCCCCAGCGCCATCACCAAGATCAACACAATCACTACCACCACTAGCAGCAGCAACGGGCATGTTGCATACCGGTATGCTGTGCGCATCGCCACGTGATATTTTTTTAACACGACCGCACGCGCGAACTACGAGTCTCACCTGGATACAACACAACGAAGGGGTGTGTGCTGAACATAGTTGTTATCATCTTCCGTGCCCTTGCTGTTCCCAGGGTGAAATTGCACCTTCCTCTGGCTTCTGACTCCGCCCTATGTGTGGGCTTATAGCGATCCCCTCCTCCTGCAAGCACTCTTTCTCTCATCAGCGGCGGCAGCACCACCACCACCACCACCACCACCAGAAGCAGTAGCGATGGACATTTTGCACACCGGTATGTTGTGCGCATTGCGACAGTATGACGCTTTAACGCGACTGCACACACGAGCCACAAGCCCCACCTGGATTCAACATGATGCAGAGGTGTGTGTCGATCGTACAGTAGCTGTTACCATCCTCTCACCCTCTGCCTTCTGGTTCAGCTCCATTTACGAGATTTTTGGCGAAGCCCAGCTTCTTCACGCTCTCTTCGTCTCAGAAGCAGCAGCAGCGGTGGATATGTTGCATGTGTATACAATAGTGGCCCCTTTTGCAGTGCCGGTATGCGCCAGCCGGAAATACTGGCACTATAGCGAAACCGGCTCTACTCCATGTACTGCCACTGCTGCAGGTTCCCATCTGTGCTGGGCAATTGTGCAGGCACTATTGGGCAACCGCCACTACCCAACCGGTGCTATAGAGATACCGCTAACTGTAGTGCGCATCGCGACATTAACGCGTTTAACACGACCGCACGCACTAACCACGACTCTCACCTGGATAAAAGGTCATCGTCATCATGATCATCATCACCATCATCATCACCATCGCCATCATCACATCATCTCATCGCACCATCATCACCATCCTCGTCCTCTTTCTCCTCCTTCTCCCCATCATTATCACCGTCGTCATCATCATCGCCATCAAGCTCACGTAAGGAACAGGCCAAAGGTGGAATATTAGAGCTAGCCTGCGGAGTGCAGAGCCTTCTGCGAATATGATGCGCTGGTTTTATCACACAGCCTAGGCGAGCTCTGCCCCCCCTAATATTCAGTTGCTGAGTTGGCTACACCCAAGCAGGAAGAGTGCGATCACGACTAGCGTGAAATATTTGCCAGCCGCCCCCCAACCGGACTCTTTGTGCAGTGGTGCTCCCTCTGTAGCGCCTGAAACGACATGTTCGCACCCCATCAGTGGTGCCCCCTCTATAGCACCGGTAGAGTAGTGTAGTGCCGGTTGCCCGCTATAGTGCCTGTGAAATTGCTTGGAACAGTCGGGAACAACCAGCAACGGCAGAATTCGGAGTAGCGCCGTTGCGGCTATTATAGTGCTGTGCTGATATTTCAGGCTGGCACATACCGGCGCCATAGAGCGACTACTGTACTAATGTACGAATTCACCTCTGAATCACCACTAGGCTCGGTTATCCGAGTGATGTACATTTGCTGGACGCCGTGGCACTTACCCCTGGGGCGGGTGCCCATGGGCTGTCTCATGGGCGACCATGGGTGATGCCACGGCAAGTTCCGTGGAACACCCAACCAATGCAGAGCTTTGGGCTATCCAGGCATGAAGAGCGTGATGACCGTCTTTTTTGTAGATAGATGGCTGTTCGACTGCAATCCGTGCCAAGCTCTATCCCTCTTCATTGCGACTATTGGTGGGTGCTACCTCTGTCGTAGCACGCGTCCAAAGCAGACATCAACCAGACAGCGTCGAGGCAGGAGCAACAGCCAACCTAGCTTTCAAACGCGTCTAGGGGCGATTCTAGAGGGAGACAAGCTGAAGTCTATGATGGAGCCACAAAAGTTCGACAAATATTTTTCATGGTCCTAAAATCAAAAACCATTGTAATGTTGTATCCTACCGGTACCAGTCAAACCGTTTTACGTTTTATTATGCAGTAAAAATGCCAAATCGAGTCCGTTCCACGTTGTATGTTGAATAAAATCAACCCAATTCGCCAGGTCTTAGAGGTACTACTACAACAACTAACTGTTCAACAGTAAGTCGTCTATAGTACCACTCACTACTATTGCTAATAATAGTATCATAGAGCTCGAGCCCATGACATGAATGTTTAGAACCCCTTGATATAACATACTTTAGTAGCAGGCTCGAAACATCTTGATCACCCGCGGGCCACATTGTGTGCAAGAGCCTTATAAAAAAGAGCCGACCCCAGCAAACATGCGTGCAAGAAGAGCCGTGCCATACATCCTACATCCTATATGATCTATGACCCCCACGCTAGCATTTGTGCGAGATTTGTGTGTGAAGGATCTTCTGAATCGTGTTAAACAGACACTTACTTGTATCATACCGACGTTGATGGTACGTGACTCGTCAAAGTGTTGTTGCGCTGAAGGCTGAACATCGCATCAAGGGTGCGATATATCTAATTAATAGCATTGGGTAACCACTACAACAATAATAGACCACCGGGCGGGGTGATCGGCATAGTGTGTGGGGAGGGGAGGTGTAGGTACGTAGGTAGGTGGTGTTCTTCCCCCCGCCCCCACCCGCACGCACGTGCTTTTTGGGGGGGAGTCAGGGGGGTGCCAGGTATGTATGGTGTGGCTCTCGATGCTGTACCGGGTAGTTGCGACCAAGGGTCGGGGTGGGGGGTGCTCTGTCCACTGCCACCGTTGTCCGCTGCCTCCCCCTGAAACCTGAAACCAACGTGCGGAAAAAGCCGTTTCGTCATTTCGTTGGTTTTTCTTGCGTTTTGTCGGTTTCATGTCGTTTTTTACCATCCCCATTTCAAAACCCCTCCGACCAATCATTACAACTCCTTTCTCATGATATTCGCATGAAGCATGAAGCACAGCACTACGTGGCCTCTGATCTACTACTGGTTGCATCATGAGGGCTCCCATGGAGTTATCGGCTGCCACGCTCCTCTTCCTCTGGACAACTAGCACCCGGGCGTTCTCGGGGCCGGCGCTGATCACGCCTCGGCGCAGCAGCAGCGGGAGCAGCAGCGTCACACGTATTTCGTCGACGGCAAGCACTTCAAGCACTAGCACTGCGACAAGCGTTGGTGAGGGTTGGGCGCGATGCCAGTGACCTCTTGCAGCAGGTTTACGTAACCAGTGCGGATGATATTGTGGTGGTGGTGGTGGTGGTGGCGAGGATTGCTGCGGTCGTACCGTGGGGCTGTTGTGTGGCTCGCTTGGCAACAGCAGCTATTATACAACACGCCGCTTTCTACGTATGTACCGGTACATGACCCACTGATGTATAACACCAATGGCTGCTGATGGTATTCGTAAACGTCTAGTCTACTACACGTCCACCTCCAGCTCGCACCGCCCTGATGTAACCCGGCATCAGCATATAGGTTCAACAACAGCAGTACTGGCAGCGCCATCCAACCCTACCCTGCTTCCAAGTAGCAGCAAGAACATATGCCATGCCGCAAACTCTGGTTCGAAAATTCACAGTAGTATACGTACTGCTGTGTTCGCGGCGGTATTCGGGTTGAAAACGTCATCCAACTCTTAACTCTTCGCAGATGTTCCCGAACTTAAATGTACTACTATTATTAGACCGTACGATCAGTACTCAGTACTACGCTGGTATCAGGTACTCTGTAGTGGGGAGTAAAGTAGAGCACTTTCGTGGGGAAATACTGGAGTGTTTCCCATTGCCGCGAGCACTGACAGTGCCGTGTAAAAAAAAAAAAAAAAAAAAAAAAAAATGCTCGTACTGCGAGTACTCCCAGTATACTCACTCGGATTATAAATTACACTGTGAACATCTGTGCAACTCGGATTCCAAATGACATCGCCTCGACGGGGGTGTGCTTGTAATCGTCATGGTTTGTTGTAGACATGTAGCCTGGTGTACCAGTGTACCAGGTACTGGCAATAAACCTCTGTTACAGAAGCGTACAACAGTGTACCAGTATCTGGTTTTAGAAGCCTGATTCCATGGTCCAATTGGGACCCTTGTTTATTGCGATCAAGCGAATGCGAAGTGCGGTCATACCTCGCCAGCATACAGTACCTAATGCCACGCGCGTGTCGTGGGCACGGCCCCGTGCGTTGGAGTCCGATTCAAAGCGCCATTTCCTAACCCATTCCAGCAACCCGCGTTGCTTCTTGTGGCTGATGCTGTAATTATCATTTTCATTTTTATTTTTATGCTCCTTGTGGCTGATGCTGTAATTATCATTTTTATTTTTATTTTTATGCTTCTTGTGGCTGATGCTGTAATTATCATTTTTATTCGTCGTGTTTTCCCTCCCCAGCTCCTAATGGGTTTAACATACCGACGGTATACAAACATGTACTCGGGTACCATCAAGCCAAGCGATACTGTATGTACTCATGGCCCTTGTACGAGTGAGTCAAATCCATCTAATCATACCTGGTATGTACCAGACTCAGATGTTCATAAGAAGCTCATCTTTCCTTTCCAGAGCAAACTCTTATGTTTATATATATAGCAAAAACTCATAATGCCCCGACGGTGTGTTTAATGGCAGTAGGGCATGTACTCTTGGGCTCCCAGGTACCACACCTGGTCGTGTTGACCGTACTCGGGTATGTCAATATGTGGCCACCCTTGCAATTTTGGTTGCCTATTGTACGCCGGTAACGCTTACACATAATGTCTGCAGCAGTGTGAATCTAACTCTACCCTTTGCTCCTCTTGCACCCTGCCGTCTTTCGTGTATGTTCCCCTTTCACGCCTATGTCCCCGGCGGTGATGGTGATGATGGTGATGATTACGAATACTACAATTATGATGATGGCGATGGTGGTGATGCCGATGCGATATGGACGGTACTGCTGATGTCGTTTTCGATGCCAATATCGTTATCCGACATTCGATATTGATGTCGATATGGTTGGGGGTCATGACGACGATGATACTGACGATGGTGCGATGGCTGTAAACAAAGCTGCGGAGGGAGAGCGGCAATATTCGCCTCCGGAGCTGGTGCAAGCTGTCCTCGATGCATCGACCCGGTCCAACTCCCTTGGCGTTGAGGGGGTCTTCTCGGCGATGGCCCGAGACAATGTTTTCATGGAGGAGGTAATCTTTGACACGCATCGTCGCGTGCAGATCCGATGGACGTTGTTTGTTGTAGGCTTGAGACAGGACACGGCACTTAGCGAAGGTTTGGAGCGAATGCAGGTTGTTGTTGTTGTTGTTGTTGTTGTTGTTGTTGCTGTTGTTGTTGTTCTCACATTAACTCGCATAATCAAGTTCGTGGTCACAGGACAGGCTCCAGTCACTCTGGAGCTGAGGAATACCCCAGGGAAAACACACACACAACCCAAGGTGGTACACGCATATATCACAGCTGACGCAATTCATGCCTCCACCAGAAACATATAAAAAAGTGAAATCGGGAGTCAGTCTACGATGTGCCAGGTCCAGGCCGGTGCACACGTATCTAATATTGACGACGCCATAAAATTGGGACCCCTTTTTGAATTTCCTGAAGCGACCGCCGACCACCAACGCCGACAAGTTGACAACAGCAGCCATTACAAATACGGTGTAACGCGAGTTTCAGTGCTATCAATATTGTGTGGGTACGATGATAAATAGTTTTGTTGTAGACGTGGGGCAGGATAGGGCTCTCAGAACACGGAACAGCACAAGGCAGTATTACGTACAATGCGTATGGCTGTACAACGTTGCTTGCTGCTGCAAGAAATGGTATACGTTTCCATAGAACTGGAGTAACTTACTGTAATCCCGCGAGCACAACTGCAGCAGTGGCTATATTGATAGCTGTTGTTTGTTGTTGTCGTGGGTGGTGGTGTTGTGGTTGTTGGTGTTATTGCTGCTACTGCTGGCATTTGTTTTTGTTGTTGATGCTGTTGGCGTCGTTTTTTATTTCCCAACAGATGTGGCAGAAGAAACCGTTCTTTTGCGACGCGAGCCTTCCCAGCTTGGCGGGGCAGTACACTCTTGACGACGTCCAAGCCGCCGTCGACGCCGACTTTGTCGAGGTGAGCCGCCCCCCCCCTCCAACCTCCCCAACATCTCCGTGACACTTGCAGAAACCCTTTAATGTTCAAGCCGCCGTCGACGCCTGACTTTGTCGAGGTGAAACTCCGCCCCCCCAACCAACACCGTTAACTGTTTGAAAACCCTACGGCGTTCAAACCGCCGTCGACTCCGACTTCGTCGAGGTAACCCCCCCCTCGCTTTATTTGTTGTGACGGGCGCGCAGAGGGACCTATAGCAAGGCGACTTTACGATGGCTCATTCTTGTCAAACTAGGGTAGATACCCGTGTACCTCCAAAGTATATACCCGCACTAAACAACACCGTAATTTGGACGTCAAACTTGAAGCCTTTCGTTTGCGAAGGTGTGAAATATTTCACGTGTTTTTGTTGCACCAGGCGGGCACAGGAGTCTTCAGCGACGGGGCTTCGGGGTTACTCATTTCGGTGGTACTCGAGTAGGTACCCGGGTGCCCTCAAAGTGTGTATGTGCCCTACTAAACACACGCTCGAAATTGTTCGCATACTCGGGTAGGTACCAATTGGGTACCCCCAGAGTATACGACCATTTTGACTATGATCGGGTAGGCACCGTGTACCCACGGAGTATCTATCCAACAAAATACACCCTTGAAACGTTGGACGCGTGTTTCTTGTGACCAGCGGGTAGATGGATGTGTATTGAGGGTTTTTTCGGGTGGAGGATGGCTCATTTTGGTCACACTAGCGTAGACACCCGTGTACCCCCACATTACCTTCCCTTCTTAAACACACCCTTAAATGTTGCGTGTTTGCATACTCGGGTAGGTACCCGTGTGCCCCCATAGTTTTCACACCACTAACACACCGTCGAAATGCTGTGCGTTTGCATACTCGGGTAGGTACCCGGGTACTTCCAGAGTATATTCCCGTTTTAGTTACAGTCGGGTGGGTACCTGGGTACCCCCAGAGTATGTACCCGTTTTGGTCATAATCGGGTGGGTTCGTGGGTGCGCTCAGAGCATGTATGCTGCTAAACACACCCTTGAAATGTTGCACGTTTGCCTGTTGTGGCAGGCAGGCGGTCTGAGGGACATTAGTATAGGGGATTCGGGCTGGCTGGAGGATGGCTCATTTTGATCATACTCGCGTAGATACCCGGGTGACCCAATAGCCGGGCAGGTACTCGGCTACCTCCAACCTGTATACCCTTTTAAAACCACCCTTGGCTTGTTGATCATTTGTTTGTCTTGATAGGCGGGTCGAGGCACCTTTGCAGTGGGGGGGGCCTTCGGGCTAGAGGATGGCTCATTTGGGTCATACTCGGGTAGAGAGCCGTGTGACGCAATATTCGGGTAGTTATCGGCGTGTCCCCAGTGTGTATACGCTGCTGATGGCACCCTTGAAGTGTTGCATGTTTTTGTGTTGCGACAGGCGGGCAGAGGGACGTTTAGCGAGGGGTCTTCGGGCTGGAGGATGGCTGAGGTCTCGGTCCCTAGAGGCAGGAGCTTCGAGGACGCCAAGCTGAGGTTCGAGGACGTGCAGCAGGCCCTGAAGGAGAAGAGCGGCACGGTATGTTAGACAGTGGTGGTGGTAGTGACAGTTGTGGTGATAGTTGTGGTTGTGGTGGTGGTGGTTGCAGCGGTGGTGGTGGTAATCGTAGTGGTAGTGGCAGTAGTAGTGGCTGTTGTGGTGGTCGTAGTCGTATTAGCAGTCGTATTGGCAGTAGTAGATGGCAGTGGTTCAGTCAATCAACCAACCAGTCAACCAACCAGCTAACCAACTAACCAACAAAAGAATCGACCAATCACACCAACAATATAGCTCTTTTTGGCCGCCGCAGGTTGTGATCAACAGCGCGGGGTGCTATGTGCGGCCGCTGGCCGGTATCTGTCTCGATGTCATGGAAGCCCTGGACATTCCTGTGTGCCTTAATCTGTACATCACAGCTGCTGGACAGAAGACTTCGGCTCCCCCCCACACTGACAAGCAGGACGTCTTCGTCATGCAGACGCAGGCGAGATATATCGTGGTGGTGGTGAATGTGGTGTGGTTGGGGGGGGGGGTGGTCGAGGGTAGTGCGGGTGTTGATGGTGGAGATAGGGGTGGTGTCGAGGGGTGCTGGTGATTCTGGTAATGGTGGTGGTCGTGGCTCCCCCACACTCCAACAAGCAGGACGTCTTCGTCATGCAGATGCAGGCAAGATAAATGTTGGTGATGGTGGTTGTGGTTGTGGAGGTGACGTTGGGTGGCTGGGTTTGGGGGCTGGTGGTGATGGTAGTAGGAGGGGTGGTGGTAAGGGGGAGAGGGTAGTGGGGTGGGGTTGATAGTGAGGGGGAGGGTGGGGGGCGGAGAGGGCCGGGTCGGGAGGAGGGGGGGAGGGGGGGTTAAATGGTATAATGTTCGCACGCGGCAATCATCCACACTCTGACTACGATTGCACCAGTTGCAGCAAGCATGAAACAAGTGTACGTGGTAACATTTACAATGCGCCACTGCAACAACGACAGCGATCGCGCGGGCTAAACCTCGTGCTCTGCGCCTCCCCCCCCCCCTCCCGTTATCCTCCATGCCCCACCTCGCCACCCTCGTCTCCTGCTGCCCCCCCCGCCCCCCCACCCCGCGTGGCCCATTTTGTCGCCGCACCGCGACGTCGTGTCTCAACGCCCTACTGTTGTCTGTATTTTACGGGGGGGTTTTGCAGGGCTGCAAGCGCTGGCGAGTCTTCCCCCCCCCGCCCCCGCGAGCCAAGCCTAAGGCCGACCCCTTGGCGCGGGGCAAAGGACCGGACGTGCTGTCCCTGGATGAGCTGATTGGTGAGGGCAAGCCGGGGGCTCTGCTCGACGTCGTCTTGGAGCCTGGACAGGTGACCCCCCCCACTCCCCGCGAAGGAAACTTAGTGTTACGAAAGTCCTGTTCTCTGCTCCCCCTACCACCCTACATCCCCCCCCTCCCGTCCTTACCATCCCCGTTTTTACTTCCACCCTTACCCCTCCCCCCCCCTGCTACCGTCCTTACTCTCCCCCCTCGCCCTTATCCCCCCTCCCCTACTCTTCATATTACCCCCCCCCCCCTTCTCTGGAAGAGTTTGGGAGACTAAAGAGTAGCGAGAAAACGATCGCTATACTAGGATATAGATGGTGGCCGCAGACGGTGAAACAGGACGGGGATAGAATAAGCTAACAGTTTCTACCAGGTATGTAATATATGGAAGAAGCGTAATGAGCGCCCACAAGTTGGAGGTGTCTCTATTAGGAATAGGGAGAGTTTGGTAGACTGAAGAGTAGCGAGAAAACGATCGGTATACTAGAAGATAGATGGTGGCCGCAGACGGCGAAACAGGACGGGGATAGGATAAGCAAACAGTTTCTACCTGGTATGTATTATATGGAAGAAGCGTATTGAGCGCCCACAAGTTGGAGGTGTCTCTATTAGGAGTAGGAACGGTGCTCTGTCTCAAAAGAGGTGCGTGGTCAATGGTCAAATGACTAAGTCAAGCAACAAATAATTACGCACCCCCCCCCCCCCCCTCTGCCTGGCGGTCACGATGGTGGTTATCGAGTAGATCATATTGTGCGGGGTGGAGAACCTTAACTCCGCACAAGGGGAATGATCGCATCACGTAGTGTGAATGTGGTAAGGCACCGACGTGGCAATTACATAGTAATACCCATCGCTGTCTCTGGAGTGGCCACACCAGAAAACAACGTAACTCATTGGCTCTGTCATTCATAAGCAAGAAAGTAGGCACAAGGTGCCGAAGTCGTTTCACGAGCGGTTCTTGGAAGGATGCAGTTGACCCTTCATGCGACTCGCCGAGCACCTCACGGCGCGTCGCGCTTGGTGCAAGCAATGTCTGCCTGGTTAATGAAAGCCCGACGTGCTCCGTCCCGGCGTAGTAGGGATGCGAGGGTCTATGGTCATACAACTACGGTCATGCACAAACTGAGTACACCCCCCCCCCCCCGCCCGGTAACGCATCCACTGGGCAGTTACATAAGCATCCCCATTGCTGTCTCTGGAAGTGGCCACACAAAAACACTAATAAATTAGTTCGAAGCAGTCTTCCTTATGCCAGAAAGTACGCACAAAGTGCGAAAGCCCGTCAAAAGCCCGTCTCGCGAGTGGTTCTTAGTAGGATGCAGCCCACCCTTCGTGCGATTCGCCAAACAACGGCGCTTCGCGCTTGGTGCACACGATGTCTGCCTGGTCGGTGAAAACCTGACGTCCTCCGTCCCGGCATTGTGGGGATGCGAGGGTCTATGGTCATAAGACTACGGCTATGCTTAAGATGAATACACCCCGGGTACGTCTCCCTCCCCTGCCCTTCTGCCCCTGCCTGCGTGCGCAGGTTCTTTACGTCCCGGCCGGTTTTCCGCACACGACGGACACGGTAAATATCCCGTCCGACGCTAACGCTAACGACAACGCTAACCCTGGCGGCAAAGGAGACCCCTCGGTACACCTGACGATCGGCGTCGACACTCACATCTGGGGGCTAAACTACGCGACGCTCCGCTCGTACTCGCTGGCACGGTCGGGTCAGAAAGACGAAGTTGAGAGTCCCCTTGAGAAGTCGGTTAGCGAGGAGGACTACTGGAGGTTGTTCACGGCCCTGCCGCTGGGGTTTGTTGGGGAGCGCACAGTCGCGGGATTGACCAGGTGAGCGCATCATCCCCCTGGCTATTGCGCTGCCGGGCGTACTCTGTCGTATCGCTTCCCACACCCCACACCCACTCCCAAAATGATGTCTCCATATGACGTGCGGCTGTACCACATGATGTGGCACACGTCGGTCTGAGTGCGAGCCCCTTACCTCCCCACACCCCGACCCTCCCACCCCCCTCCCCCCCCCACCTCCCTTCTCCATCCCCCCACCCCATCCCCACTCTCCCCACCCTCACTCCGCCACCTCCGCCAGCCCCCCCCCGCTTAAACAAACATCCCCCCCCCCATTCCCCCCACCCTGCGCCTTTGTGTTGGTTGTTGAAGGTGGTCGGCGATGAAGGAGGCTCAGGTGGATGAAATGAAGGGAACGGTGGCCGGGATCGAACGCAACCTTCAGCCGGGCCGCTGGGAGGAGGGAGCTTCGGATGAGGAGGCGAGAGAAGAGATATATATTTTCGATTTGATTTGAGGTGTTTGTAGGCTGGTAGGTTGAATGGTTAGTTGGTTGCTTGCTTCGGTTGGTTGGTGTTGGTCGGCTGCGTGCTTGATTGGTTGATTGGATGGTTGGAGAAACAGACCCGCCGCCAGAGTGAAAAAACCGAGGGGCTTGCAGCAAGCAAACAGCGTTGGTTAGCTGATTGGCTTGTTGGTTTCTTGGTTGGCTTGTTTTGTTGATTGGTTGGTTGGTTGGTTGATTGATTTTTTGGGGTTGGTTGATTGTTCGGTGGATTGGTTGGCCGCGGGTAGGGGTTGAACATGACCCTTAGCCGGGCCGCTGGGAAGGAGTTCCGGACGAGGAGGCGAGAAAGAGATACAGGCTACTTCGCGTGTGCAGATTTTTTTCCCTGTCCACAGTCCTCGCCTTTTTTTCGAGTTAGACCTTGGAATGTTGTTGTTTGGTTGTTTGGCTGTTTGGTTGGTTGGTTGGTTGGTTGATTGGTTGGTTGGTTGATTGGTTAGTTGGTTGGTTGGTTGGTTGGTTGGTTGGTTGGTTGGCTGATTACTCGGTTGCTTACTCGGTTGGTTGGTTGGTTGATTCGTTGGTTGTTTGGTCGGTGGGTTGGTGGGTTGGTTGGTTCGTTGGTTGGATGGTTGAGTTTTTGGTTTGTTGGATGGTCGGTTGGTTGGTTGCCGAGGTGATTGCGTTGTCGCTTGCTGTTGCTGTTGCTGCTGCTGTTATTCATTATATGGCCGCTGCTGCTGTCGTTATTGCTGCTGCTGCTACCGCCACTGCTGCTACTGCTGCTGTTTGTTTTTTCTTGTATTTTGTGTAATGCGGTTGCTTTTATTAAATCAAGACCGCTTCCGCGCATGGAACCCCTTGTACTTATCACAGGTTCTCGGCGGCGGCGAAACTACAGGTGAAGTCGCCACGAAAATGCTGGACCACCATGCCAAGATTACCAACATTTTCAAGGAGATGTACGGGGACGTAAGGTGGGTCCCCCCCCCCACCACCACTCTCGTCGTCCGGTGCTCAAATGCTGAAGATTTCCGAGGCGTTTGACCCCCCGCTACGATAGGAGTAGCACTTTTTCGGCCAGAATGTGTTTTGGCTGGTGGGGTTTCCCAACCGTGGACCTATACCCATATCGAAGGGCTTCGTTATTTTCCTCCCCCATGAGATTGTTCGTGTACTTTCGTTCGTTCTCCAAGTCTGGTTTTGGATGAGGTAGCATGCGTCGTTTGCCGTAACCCCCCCCCCCCCCTCCTCTCGCTACCCCCCTCCTCTCGCTACCCCCCTCCTCTCGCTACCCCCCGCCCCTTCCTCCTCTCGTTCACCCTTCACCCGACTCGCCGCACACCTCACGGCGCTTTCCGCTTGGTGCAAGCAATGTCTGCCTGGTTGAAGGAAAACCTGGGACGTGCTTCGTCCCGGCATAGTAGGGATGCGAGGGTCTATGGTCATACGACTACGGCCATGCACAAACTGAGTACCCCCCCCCCCCCCCTCCCCCCCCCCTCTCCTCTCCCCGTTCCCTCCAGATACGGCCTCACCGAAGTAGCTCGAGACTCGGCATTCCTCCGGTCTAGACCCTACCTTGACCTCGTTGAGAGGACCATGTCTCAGATGGCTCAGTGGGGAGGCGTCGGCTCTGCTACCGTAACACCAGCGGCCGGAGGAGGGGAGGCGGAGGGAGTGGTAGTGGCGGCGAAGGCTACCTCTGGGTTTGGAGGGGGAGGGGGGGGGGCGGTAGCGAAAAAGAAGGGCGGGGGTGCCAAAAAGAAGAAGGCCAAGAGGAAATAGGCGAGCTATCAAAGGGAGGACGGGGGGAGCAGCGAAAAATGATAAGTTTAAGCGGAAATAGGCGGGCGGACAAAGGAGGGGCTTCTGGGACTGTTGGGATCTTTGTTGGGGGATTTTAGGTAGTTTGGTTTGATTTTTTGTGGAACGGTTTGGGTTTAGATTTGGGGGCGGCGGCGCGGCGAAGGTAGCGAGTAAGAAGGGGGGAGGGCGCTAAAACACACGAACGCTAAGCACTAGTGGGCCGTGTGTCTTGTCCGTCTTGTGTGTACGTTTTTGACCTCTCGGGAATTGGAACGTTGCCGGCCTGGCTGTGCAGACGCTGAACAGCGATCGGACCTGACTCTGTGCGTGGGTGCGTACTCTCCTTTTAGTGCTGGTATGTGCCCGCCCACCATGCCGGCAGTGTACCGGGCACCGACACATGTTGGTTATAGTGCCCCGTACTTGTATAGTCTAGAGGATTTCAGTCGTGCCAAGATATTTCACCGGGATTATGTCGGAAACGAGCACTATTCAACCGGCACTATAGGGAGACCCCCACTGCTGTAGTCGGCGATTGACGAGCAAGCAAAAGGTGGCGATACATGAGAAGGGTAGGACTATGCGGAGTAGGCGGGCAAACAAGAGAGGGGGCGGTGTGTACCCATTCCATGCACAGCCATAGTCTTAGACCAGCGGGGGGGGGATTCTGGATGTCGTTTCATCTTTGGGGGGTTATTTTGAGTGTTTGGGTTTGCTTTGATCAGCATATCTTTGTCGCATGCATGCATGCATGCATGCATGCATGCATACCTTTGGAACGTTTCCTGCTGCTGCAGCGCAGCCAGCATCTCATTTAAGCGATCCTTCGCTATAGCCCCATACAAACTGCCCCCGCTTTTGGGGGAGAAAAACTACTTAAAATTTGTTTGGGACTTTTTTTGTTTGCGATGGTAATTGCATAGGTTTAACCCCTCTACAGCGGCTACAGCTACTTACAGCTGCTGCTTAGCTAAGGGATCCAGTAGTCGACACAAAAAAACAGCACTTAGGGCTTTTGAAAAATAAAAATGGCGTTTTTCGCAGCAGCTGTACTATTTCTGGTAAAATAAGGCCATATCGGTATCATTTCCCCCTGCCGAACAACGCATTGCTCCATGACTATTATAGGCCTTGGACCATCTCCCGGCCAACGTGTATCGCGCATAGCCTGTTCGTTGTAGCTTCTGGGAGGTGCTGGGGGCCTCGGTTCTGCAAGGGAAGGCAGCCATGGCTGTGTTTGCATCATGAAACGAAATTGCTCAGAAGCAAGAAGTTTGGCCATTCCAGAGCTCCTATTTCGTATCTACCTGCTGTGGCCGCGTAGGACGCTACTGACGGCCGAACTAGACGCCCAGATAGGTCCGGCTACTACTAGTGCTCGGCGTTGCCGCCGATATCTGAGTTAAACCAGTTTCAGCAGCCTAATGAGAAGCTTTCATTTTTCAAAATCGCCCACGGGTAGCAGAGGTTCTGGAGTTGTTTTAGTGTACGAGGCGTTATTCGTGATGAAAGGCACCCGATCGATCCGGCGCCCGACAATAAAGATTGCCTATGACCTACACGCTTGAACTACCGTGAGGAAGATGCTTCGAGCACTAGTACTGGAAAACGACGTTTGTCGGCGGAGAGTCGTGAGAGGGTCGAAAATATACCGGAAACAGTGTTGCACCTGCTAAAAATATGGAAAAACGTTTTATCCGAAAACACTGCAGTGATCTTGTCTGGTACATTTTTGCTTTTTGTTGGACACCGTGGCGCGTGCATGGATGGTCCATGGATAGTCCTTCGCTAATCCATGGTTGGTCCGCGATCGGCCAAGGATGGTCCATGGAAAGGTCCATGGAACGTGCCATGAACCTTGCATGGGCCATGGGACATGTGAGGCCATGGCAATGACCATGGCAATGTCATGGCACTGCCATGAACAAGCCATGGCATGCTATGATTAGCCATGGCACATTCCCGTGGACATGCCATGGATGCACCATGATCCCGTCTTCGTGGACATGCCATGGATTCACCATGGTCCCGTCTTCGTGGACATGCCATGGCATGTTCATGGCTTGTTCGTGGCATGTCCCATGGCTTGTCACATGGGACGTACTATGAACATGTCATGGGATATCTCATGCCGTGCTATCCATGCACCATGGGTGTACCATGACCAGTTTATGGCCGCCCATGGACGCGCCACGCCACGGTCATGCCATGGTGAACCATGGATCATACCGTGAACGCACCATGGTCATGCCACGGTTGCTCCATGGTACATCATATGCCATGAATGCACCTTGGTCATACCTTCGTGAACCATGGGTCTTGAACATGGAAGCACCATGACTTATGCCATGAATGCACCTTGGTCATACCTTGGTGAACCATGGGTCTTGAACATGGAAGCACCATGGCATGCCAAGATCATGCCGTGGTGAGCCTACATGGATACCTATGTTTCACGATGGTTCACCATCGATGTACTAGGGCATGCCGTGGTGAGCCTACATGGATAACTATGTTTCACGATGGTTCACCATCGATGTACTAGGGCATGACCACGGGATGATCATGCATGATCACGTGGTTCACCATCGATGTACTAGGGCATGACCATGGTATGACCATGCGTGACCATGTTTCACCATGTATGCACCATGCATAACCATGGCACGACCATGATCATGGGTTACCACGGATTCACCATGGTAAACCATGATCATGGCATGAGCACGGTTCGGCCATGGAATGACCATGGCATGACCAATAGTTCACCATGCATGACCGTGGCATGACCATGGCATAACCATGGCATGACCCGTGGTTCACCATTGATACCACGCTAGACCATGGCACGATCATGGATGACTATGGATTAACCCATGGTTTCACGAATTTCAACGGTATTACCCATTGTTCATCATGGATGAGCCATGCATGACCACTGTTCACCATGGTTACACCATGCACGACCGACCGTGGCTGACCATTGTTGTTGTTGTTGTTCTCACATTAACTCGCATAATCAAGTCCGTGGTCACAGGACAGGCTCCAGTCACTCTGGAGCTGAGGAATACCCCAGGGAAAAACACACACAACCCAAGGTGGTGCACGCATATATCACAGCTGACGCAATTCATGCCTCCACCAGAAACATATAAAAGTGAAATCGGGAGTCAGCCCATGATGTGCCAGGTCCATGCCGGTGCATACGTCTCATTACTCGCGCCTGGAGAAACCAACTATTCCGATTGCTACCCAATGAAAACTACAACGTATATAATACACGTAGTATCTATCACTACGCATACTCACGACAGGCGTAAGTCAATTGGAGAAAAGAAACAAACAAAAGAAAAGAAGATAAAAGGAAAGGAAAGAAAAGAGAAGAAAACGGAACGAAACGAAAAAGGCAAGAAAAGAGAAGAAAAAGACAAGAAAAGCTAGAAAAGACAAGACAAGAAGAGGAAGCAAGGCAAGGAAAAAAGAAGAGAAAAAAGAAAATGAAAAGAAAAAAAAATGTCATACTAGCAGACCCTGGGAACTGGCTAAGGATGGCATTGGGCTAACAGAGGGTATCACGTCCACCATCAATGGCACCTGGGAAAGAACGCAACATGGCGAAGAAGTCAGGGCGGCCTTATGCTATCTTGTGACGGCCATTAGAAGGCCCACAACTTTCAATACGATGATGACCAACCCCAGGCTTCAGTTTCTTGGGCATGACGCTCCCCCTTCCCCCCGTCCCCTCTTCCTCCCTTTCCCCCTCCCCCCTCCCCCCCCTCCCCCAGTCCCCTCCCCGCCCCCCCCCCTTCCCCCTCCCCCCGGCCGCTTAGAGATGCCAACGGTGGATGGCGCTGCCGCAGCCTTTGCGCGTCGCTCTGCAGCTTTGCGTCTCTCCGTTTCATGCCAATTCCGCATGAACAACTCGGCTCCCTCCTCTACTCTTCGAAACCATCTGCCAGCCTTCTGAGCAGCCTTTCGCCATCCTTCGAATTTCATTCCAAAGACCGACATATCCTCCAGTTCTTCAGATGATCCATCCAGTCTTTCTCTTGCCTCCCCTGAGTAGCCCTTACCCCCAACAAAATCCCCAAACATCACCCTCTGTGGCAGACGCTCCTCCCCCATACGTGCCACGAATCCCGCAAACACGATCCTCCGTTTGCGCACTATCGCCTCAACGCTCTCGGAATCTGTCTGGGCAAGCGCGTCGGCGTACGATAGGGTGTGGTCGTCGCGCTTCCGTTTCCGCCATCCAAGGCATCGGAGGAGCATGGAGCGGTGAACCCGTCGTAGCCTGTCATAGTCAGGCTTCTTCGGGCTCCACGTCATGCAACCGTATAGCAGTGTCTCGACCACCTCAGCTTTCAGCAACCGCACCTTCAACTGTAAACGCACACCCGCGGGCGATCATAGATTTCCATCTTGTACCGCTGGAAGCACGCCCAGGCCCTCTGAAGACGCCGCGTTATTTCAATGCTAAGGTCTCTGTCTGCGGTGATAGCCCCGCCCAAGTATACAAACTGGATTGTTTGTTTGTATACCTGGCCGGCTGCATTGATCGTGCAGGACACTTTACCCCCGCTTTTGGTTTCTAGGCACATTATCTCTGTTTTTGCCTCGGATACTGTAAGCCCGAACGACGAGCACGCAGTCACGATCACCGTCATCATCCTCTCCAGCCCTTCTGATGATCGCGATTCGATGCCCGCATCGTCCGCGTACAGCATACCCCACAATCTCTGCACCCCCTCCCACTCCTTCCCCCTCCGTCCGTCGCCTGTGCGTGAAGTGCCCTTCTTCTCGCCTTCCTCCTTTCGCTGGAGCTGCACCATGTTGTCCGTGATGGCTGCATCAGCGAGGAAGCGTTTCTCGGCCACACGCAGTACCGCCGTGAAAAACATGTTGAACAGCAGTGGCGCGAGCACGCATCCTTGCCTGATACCTTGCCCCACGTCGAACTTATCCGAGCACTCTCCATCATCCAGCCGCACGCATGCTTGCATACCGTCGTGGAATTGGCGGATGACGGCGAGCATTCTCGGTGGCACGCCAAAACGAGCAAGGACATCCCACAAAAGGCTTCGGTCGATGGAGTCGTATGCTTTGGTGAGGTCGATAAAGCACATGTACAAGGAGGTGTCCTTCCGCGCCAGTTCCTGCAGTCGTCGTACTACGAACATCATGTCAACCGTCGAGCTGAGGTGCCCATGGCATGACCTATGGTTTGCCATGGTAGCATCCATGACCTTTGTTTGCCATGAACGCACCATGCATGACCGTGGTACGACCATGGCATGACCATGGTTCGACCATGGGATGAACCATGGCACATCTATGGTGCATCCATGGCGTGCGTGGCACGTTGCATGGTTAGTATGCCATGAACATGCCATGGCAATGCAATGAATATGCCATGGACATGCCATGGGAAGTGCCATGAACATGCTATGGCGCATGAGCCATGGCATTGTCATGGCATTACCATGGGACACCCCATGGCAGTCCCATCGCAATACCATGGCAAAAAAATGGCTGTGCCATGGCAAAATGCCATGGCATGCCATGGCACATCCCATAACCTGTCCGTAACCTGTCCGAACAGTGTAAGACGTTGGGTTGGGCTCCTTAACGCCAATAGTAATGCAACTGCGCTGGGAACAATGGACTTGGCATTAGAGTGGAAACATGTAAGCAGTGGGAAAGGGGTTCACAACTTCAACCCATTTGGGACTTGACGGGGGAGAAAAATACCCAAGAAAATGACGATTGCAGCAACGGCCGCACGAAGCGACCGACGCTGCTGGGGTAGGCATATGCACGACACGCGCGTGGCATGCTCATAGTTGCAATGACCTCACGCCTTTCCTACGAACATGCTAAGACAGCGCTTGCCTCTTTTTAGATCGCCCTACCTAGCTAGCGAGTGGAGTAGCAGTGACCTAGCTGGGCCCCGAGTGGAGTAGCAGTGACAAGAGCAAAATATATGAAGATGTCTTCGTCGGCAACACAAGGCACTGCTGGGGTTGGGGGGGGTATCCTTGGCGTCCGAACAGCGATCCAACGAGTGTCGCACGACACGTCGCAGCATGCTGGACGCGCGCTACGATAGAGGTGCACCGCGTTTTTTCTGGGGTTCCTCAATTCGGGAGCTTAAGACCTCTCCAAAAAACGGGATATTGTTGAGAAAAATAAAACTGCCACAACAAGATGAAAAATCCCCATGGATGGCCTAGATATTGGACGAGAATCCTGCTAAAATAAAAATGAGCTAGTCCCGACGACTTTAGGTTAAGGAGTCCCGCCATTCAGAAAGCTTTTCAGACGGAAAGTGCTACCTCTATCGTAGCACGGGTCGCTGGTACTACTCGTACTGCTGCGCGTCCGCACTCGGTTGAATATCCCTTCCTCGTCATGTTTGTGGTCGCAATACCTCGGTCCAAAAAGGTTACCTGGTAATCAGCAACTTGCTGGTAACAGAGTGGACGGGATCCCACCGTTTCGTCGACATCCGTCATGTTTGTGGTCGCAGTACCTCTCCAAAAAGGTTATTCAGCAACTTGCTAGTAGAGTAGACGGGATCCCACCGTTTCGTCGACATAGTAGAAGGTGAGTGAAAGGCCGACCTTCTGGGCACTTTTTGGAACGGCAAATATCACAAAACGTGTGGATTTTCCCACGTTTTGTGAGCTTGGCGTGATTTTTGCCGTTCGAAACGGTGTTTCCAAAGGCTTCTGTTTGCATTTTGCCGACGATCCGTGAAATTTACGGCATATATTACTTGGTAAAGGGTGCTCAGAAGGTTTGTCTTTTGCCCACGTTCTACAATATCGACGAAACGGGGGGGTCCCGTCCACCCAGCGTGTTGTGACCACAGAGCATCAACACGGACACTGGTTGTGCTGGAAGTAGTTGCGTGCAATTATCGGTGACTGGAGCCTGTCCTGTGACGACGGACTTGATTATGCGAGTTAATGTGAGAACAACAACAACAACAACAACAACAGTCTATGCAATGCTCCTAACCTTCTAATATAATAGTTACATTCGGAACCCAGTTTCGGTGCTGCCCCGACGCCGGTTGGGTGGTGCCATCTGCTTCTTTGCATGTATTTCCTTGCTTTATTTTATCTGCTGAAGAAATGTGGAGTTAGATCCCCTGGGAACATTCTTGGAAAGGAAGATCTCCATGCATTAAACATTCGACGACCTTTTCGTTTTCTGGCCAAGACCAAAGTTCGCATCCACACAAGATCATACCGTGCGCTGAAGGGATGAGCCTCGGCAATCCATCGAGCACACGAGAGCACCAGAACACTGCGAGCAGCATATTGCCTAGGGGAAAAAACAGGGTGGAGATTTAGATCGAGGCTGGGGCTACCCCCAGGCGATTCTATACATTCAGCAGCAGTAGGTACACGCAGTATGTATGACAAGTACATACCAGGCAGCAGCGATATATGGTTGATAGTACCAGGTGCGTGTGCACATGCCCAGCCACCCCAGCCCGCATGCCGTACAGCATTCTCGGCCTGCCGGTTGCCTTGCCAGCGAGAACACCAGGAGGAGCGTACCATATGTTGATAATACTGGGTACATACGTACGTACCCACGTGCCGAGCCCCCATCATTATCGGCCGGTTGCTGGCCAGGCCAGGCGATTTTATATCGTGCTTCCCCTCGCACCAGCGCCCCTCCTTTTCGAAGATTCGGAAGCTTGCTGGCTAGTCCAATTAACCAATTACGGGTTTACGTCGTACAGGTTCAGAAGTGATAAGGGATCACACCCGTTCGCTTGCTCATCACTGTGGGCGACGCAGACGTGGCGCCACGGGCGGAACCGTCGCCGCACAGCTAGAGCACAAAAAAGGACGAACACATAGGGGTCAAAATCATTTTTACACAGCCGTCCTGCTGCATGGGGAGACACCGATCGGTATCCACCACGAGGTTAATACAAGTTAATAAACTTGACACGAAAATCACGCACGACCGGCGTACCACGCAGCTTGCAAACCACGTATCTCGTTATGTAGAACCGTACTAGCACGACGCCGCAGCACTGGCATTAAAAAGTGTCCTACTATACCAAGATCTGGTGGTGTGTTGTGCGGACGATCCGGAAAAAATACCTTAGTTGTCTCTACGTCGGCGGCTGATGATGTTCTGCTGAATTAATCAAAAACTTCCCCCAACTACCCGCTTACGTTCTGAATATGCACAGCAAAGTAGCAAAAGGAACATTATATATAGCGCGCAAACCGCCACCTCCTGTCTTTACTAACTCCCGTCATCACCCTCCGTTCGCTGTCTTTTGCTATAACCACGAGCCCCCTCCTCTCTGTCGCCCTTAACTTCTCTATCAGCTACGGGAACGCCTTCGGTGCCTAACGACTCCCGCTCTCCGTCCCCACGAATTGCACCGCCACTATTTGCGCCGCCACCAGTGGGAGCCGCCGCAGCAGCAGTAGCAGTAGCAGTAGCAGCAGCAGGAGCCGCAGCAGGAGCCGCAGCAGGAGCTGCATCACCAGCAACAGCAGCAGGTGCCGCAACATCAGCAGCAGCACCAGCAGCACCAGCATCGGGGGCGGCAAAAGAAAGGCAAAGCATGGGCTTGTTGGGCGCCACATCCCTCACGACGTGAATCTTGACATCTCCGGCCGTCAGACGGGAACCCATGGCCTCGTTCGCTCTGTTCAGGGCATCCTGAAACGACGGAAAGCACACACACGCCACGAAAAAAAGACGGGCGATCTCGTCAGCATTGCAGACAGACGGTTGTGGATCTTAGCCGCGCGCGGCCGAAACTATCGCGAATCGACGGGCGGAAGGGTGTGACGATATTTTGGGTGCCACAGGTGCACAATGTATAAAGCGAAGCACCTCTGGTCAAGGCTACGGTAGGCGAGTTTCGGGCTTCTTTTTTCAGCGACTAAGAGCCACTCGCTCGAGTGGCTACCGCTTTTGTGCTCTCAGGGTTCACGCCAGGTATAATTCGGATTCACGGCAAGTGCTTTCAGGATTCACGACAAGCACCGCCGCGTAATTGTGTGCTATGCTGCGCCAACAAAATAAAGATGTTAAGCCCGGTTGGAGTGGCCTGACTTCGGTAGTAGTAAAGATTGGAGTATATTCCCCAACCGAAGGCGAAAAGTGAAGAGAAAAACAAATTACAGCATCGGCCAGACGAGTAAAAAAAGGCTGCGGGTCAGGGGACAACAAATGGATGGGGGGGGGGGGGGGGGGGGGGGGGTAGCGAGGGTAACATTGTCCACTCCGAAGTAGGTTACGCCACAAAACGCGTGTGGGATGGTAGGTGTTTCTCGTCGGGTTACTTGCGCGGTGGCTATATTAATCCTTTAGTTCTCAGAAGTTTTCTCTGCCCTTTTTTAACTTGCAATACCCCCCGGGATTTCAAGTCAACGACATCCGAATTCGTAACGTAATGGCCGGACGAGAGAAGCCTTGTGATATCGCGAAGAACAGCTTTACCCCCATGAGAATTAGAAGGTTTATGGCCGGACGAGAAAAGCCTTGTGGCTCGTCAGAGACAACATCGAATGCAAGCTAACAGTTCGTACCCTGTTAACCTGTTCCACTGCCAACATTTAAATTGCAGAAATGAATCAACTCAAAGGTCCAGTAATTTTGTCTAAAAAAAAACCTGGTTGCGCTGGTCAAGGAGATATATTTCATGGCTTATGGCGCAGCAGTCGCCCTTGTTAATAGCTGGAGGACGCTTTGAAACATACCGTCGAATCGCGAACGCTTATTTTCTTCTCCGCAGCCGTCCGTCCTTCACTCTTATTTCGTCTCCCAGAAGAACCCATCAGCTCTGCAGCTCACAATAAACAAAAAACAAAATCCCCCCAAAAGGGGTGGAGTTTTAAAAAAAGTTCAAGGTTTCTAGCCTGTTTAGGGTCAACGGCCCGGCTCAAGCAGCACACGTGCATCGTCGGGGCCGCCTGGAAAACCTTAGTCCCGATCCACGCTTCGGAACACGTCAAAACACGCCAGGAAAAGAATAATTTACCGCTGCAAAAATGGTCAAACTTTAACGTCAAGCAGAGAAAACGCTTCATCCCAAAAACTGGAGGGGAGTTGCAAAAAAAAGGGTCTTAAAATCGACTCCGGTCTATTTCCAAGTGCGCTGTCCCCCAAAAGTGGGGCGGAGTTGTAAAATAGGGAGGGGCTCAGGTAGCTCGCCTTTTTAGGGTCAGCGGCTCTGCTGAAGCAGTAGACGTGCACCGTCGGAGGAGCCTCAAAGCCCCTAGCCCTCCAGTCCACACCTCGGAACACGTCCAAGAAGGTCAGAGCAGAGTCGGGTAGGTTTAAGATGGCGTGGTGAAACACCTGAGCTCGGGAAAAAAAGAAGAAGCAAAACACGCGCCGGACGAACGAAAAAAGGCGAAACGAAAAGAGGGTTTCGGAGTCACGGTTCAATTGAATAAGGGGAACCCGACGAACGCGACAAATCGAGGGTTTCAGGGTGAACATCAAATGTCACAAAAGGGAAGGAACAGGGGCCGAGAGGGTCGGTTCGCATGGCCCAGGTTGGCTGGAACGTGAACAGTACCTCGTTTACCAATGCGTAAAAAAATACGCGTATTTACCACTATGTCCAAAGTGGTGATTGCCAGCGGCCGGTCAAGGGGTGCCATCGGTCCGCCGTGGCATGCCAGCAATCAGCGAGCAAGCAAGGCGTGGTCATCGGTCGTGGTGGTCACGTTCAACCCATCCACGCTACACTGCAAAAAATACCCAATAATAATTCCAAGTAACCCCATGAATACCAAACATCATTACTACGAAAAGGACCCAAGTCTACACAACCGCGCCTTTCGAATCACAGCACTGCTGCAAAAGATGGTCCAACCTATTTATATTGGCAAGTCAGTTTGCCTAACCCTACCACTCCTGCAGAAATGAGCGTACGTTTCATACATCTTTGCTTCTGCCGAGTACAACGAGGAGCGCACTCGGAGGGAAAGAAGGCGGTCTAATAGGCCGGAACCTATCCCACGATCCCGACATCCCGCTACGATATAGCCAAACTGGAAACCCCCATAATATCATCAAACCGTTGAACCGCTGTCACTGCTGCAACTTTCTGGAAGCAAACGAACACGGGTCTTTCGCCTCCCGAACCGTCGGGGCAGCAGTTGTAACCTGTTTATTCTCCTTGCACCGCTGAAGAAATAGTCACACAAACGTACACAACAAATATTGCACACGCGCCCGCCTACCCACCCACCTACCCACCCACCTACACATTCGCCCACCCATCATTACACCCCAACCGACCCCCCTCTCCCCAACCCATCCCGCTTTCAACCTCTCCTCCTACGACACACAAACACCCATACGCACGCAACAAAATCATGGACACCTACCCCCCCACCCACCCACCCACCCACCTACACCCACATAAACCACACAAAAGAGAAAAAGCACAGATATCTATCCACCCACCCACAATTACCCATACGCACGCAACAAAATCATGTACACCCACCCACCCACCCACCTTTCCCTCCTCGATCAGCTTCCTAGCGAAAGCCCTCCCGCATTCGTTGCTCGTCGTCAGCCTCCCACCAACCTTGTTCTTAAAGCCGTTCGCCCTGAGTGCATCAAAGCTATCGGGGTTCAGATCGTTGGCATAAACGCGATGCCCCGCTTTCGCTAAGGGTATTGCGAAGGGCCCCACCCCTGCCATCATGTCGCACACCACCGCCCCGGACTTAGACCCCCCTCCCTTAGACCCCACGATGACCTGGATTAACCTCGCGTGTTCGGTCTGCGAGGCGGGGGAGGGGTTGCAAGCCATGCGCGTAGGGGGGGGAAGGGGCGGGGGGCGAGGGGGGGCGGTGGGTTGGCAGGGGAGGGGGCGGCGCAAGGCGTGCGCGCAGGGGTAGAGTAGGGGTGGGGGGGGGTTGGGATGGGGTGCGATTTCATTGATTAACCTCGCATCCCCGGTGTGCGGCGGCAGCGGCAAAGGCGGTGGGGGGGGTTGCAAGGCGTTCGTGTGGGAGGGGGAGGGTGGGGCAGGCGGGAGGGGATTGCAAGACGTGTACGTGGGGGAGATGGGGGGTTGTGATGGCGATTGTGTCAAGGGCCTCACGCCGAATGACGCAGATAAGGAGTCTACGGTCCACGAGCCACTAGCCACGAGCCTTGATGCCCCAAGACCCAACGCTTAACCGTTCTACTATTGCGAAATAAACTCCAAGTCGTTTGTACCCCCCAAAACATGGGGCAGTTGGAAAGCGGACAAAGGTCGGAGGTTCGAGGCCCGAGTCCCGGCCGTCGTTGCGTTTCCTGGATGCACACGCTACCGCTGTTATACTTCTTCGGAATCCATCACAGAAATAAGTCAGTTGCAACCCGATTGAATGGATGATGCTCATCTTTGAAAGCGGTGTGATACGTCGGCCACGCATGCTCCCATCTTTCCCCTGAATGTTACTAAACCGCTCCAAATAATGCACCAGCTGCTTCAAACTACCGCGGAGTCACCTGCAGGCGGCTGTTCCAGTAAACCTTTGCAAAGTCGAACCGAAAGCTGCACCCACTCTCCTTCACCACCACCTGAATAATTAACACGTGTTGAAGGCGTTGTTTGCAGCTTGTCACAATGGGCGTGAGGGGAAACTCATTAACTCGGACGGGGGGGAGGGGGGGGTGTACTCGGTTCGTTCATGACCGTAGTTGTATGACCATAAGACCCTCGCATCCCCTATTATACTATGCCGGGACGAAACACGTCGGGTTTTTACCAACCAGGCAGATATTGCTTGCACCAAGCGCGAAGCGCCGTGAGGTGTTCAGCGAGTCGCATAAAGGGTGAACTGCATCCTTCCAAGAACCGCTCGTAAGACGGACTTCGGCACCTTGTGCCTACTTTCTTGCTTGTGGATAACAGTGCCAATGAGCTACTTTGTTTTCTGGCGTGGCACTCTACCAGAGCGAGGTAGAGCATATCGTTGAACCTTGAAGGTTAAGGTTTACAGTGCGCGTGCCAGGTACGCGTTTAAACGCCCCGCTCAGAAAGTCAAACCCACCAGTAGCCGACTGGCTAACCGGCGGATTACAACATGGCTGTCTCGTTTGTTGCTGTTTCAGCTTTTGCTGCTTGGCGTTTTGGGCACGATCCACGGAAATAAAAATATATATACACATATATGAGAGGGGTGCAGCAGATTCTAAGAACTTTCTGAGCTCCTGCCATGAGATCAAAATATCACCCAAAACGTGACCTTCGAAGGCGTTCGTTCGGGCAATCCGACCAAAACTTCTATGCGCTAGTCCTTCGTAATACACCATACTAGTAACAGTAGCATCGAACTAATCGACAGTTTCCCACTCGAGAAACGGAACTCAACCGGACACATAAAAAAAAAAATCCCGGAAAACTGCCACCTCTACTGCACTATAGAGGGATGATGCATCCGAGGTAGTGCCGTTGTTGCCGTTGTCGCTAAGAACTCCGGAAGTAGGATATCATAGCGCTGTCAACTTGTGTGGGCTGGTTGGAGAATATAGGATAGTCATAGATGTCGGTCGGCGGTTGTAGGGTCGCGGTCGTACGATACAATCCGGGTTCAGCTGTGTAGCTCAAGAGGGGTTTCTGTTTTTTTCGTTTTTTGCACGGTGCGCACTAGAAATTCGCGTTCGCTTGAAAAAAAACAAACGAAAAACGGACTCATAAAGGCGGCAGGAGGGTAGAGATGAACTTGTGATGTCGACTCTCGTACGAGGAGCTACCAGCACCAACGTGTAGAAGCAACACCGAGGCCACGAACATTTACACCGACCAACACCGAAAGAGTGTCACCAACGGGAACAACAGCAAGCAATATTAATAGCAACAACGACAACCGCCAAAAAGCAACAACAACCACAACCACAACCACAACAAACAGAACAGCATTAGCAAACAACAACAACCACAACAGCGTTAACGAACAACACCCCCCTCCCCACCCCGCAATGGGAAAGCTACACCTCCCTCTCAACCCCCCCAACCCCCACCCTTCCCACTCCACCCCCCCCTCCTCCCCATCAGCCCCATCTCTGACCTCGGTGTCATCCTCTCCCGCGATCACCTCCATCGGAAACGTCCTGAACCGCGTAGAGATAGTGTCCACCTTTTTACGCGCCGCAAGCGGAAGAAAAGCGGAGGCAAAGCGGAAGCAAAGCGGAGGCAAAGCGTAAGATAAAAGCGGTAACAAAGAAGCAAAGCGGAAGCAAAGCGGAAGCAAAGCAGAAGCAGTGTACCAAGCGAGCGGCCGAAAAACGACCGCAGATATCCTCACAGCGGCAAACTAACTACCTTGGTATTCGTAAAATACCTATCGATAGCACCAAAAACGACATACCCCAGAAGCACCGTGGCATTGCCATGGTCATACTATGGCGGTTCCGATATTACCCCGGTATTACGTTGGATATTCTGGTGTTACCCGGAAATACTGTGGCGATTCTGGTGTTACCTCCGGTAATACTCCGGTATTGTGTACCTGGTATGAGGGTTACCGGGTGGACTTGTGCTGATACTGCCCCGGTATTACGTTGGATACTCTGGTATTCCCCCGGTAATACTTCGGCGATTCTGGTATTACCCCGGTACTACGTTGGATACTCTGGTATTACCCCGGTAATACTTTGGCGATTCTGGTATTACCCCGGTACTACGTTGGATACTCTGGTATTACCCCGGTAATACTTTGGCGATTCTGGTATTACCCCGGTACTACGTTGGATACTCTGGTATTACCCCGGTAATACCTTGGCGATTCTGGTATTACCCCGGTACTACGTTGGATACTCTGGTATTACCCCGGTAATACTTTGGCGATTCTGGTATTACCCCGGTACTACGTTGGATACTCTGGTATTACCCCGGTAATACTTTGGTGATTCTGGTATTACCCCGGTACTACGTTGGATACTCTGGTATTACCCCGGTAATACTTTGGTGATTATGGTACTACCCCGGTAATTATGTGGCGATTCAGGTTGTTACCTCCGGTAATACTCTGGTAATTATGCCGCGATTCTGATCGAATTGTGTTAGCATTTTCAACATCCAGAATCCATCACCCACCACCGCCGTGTTGGCAAAGGGAGTGCTCGTCCAGCATGCATTGCAGGGTTGCATACTACCGCTATTACGAAGACCTACAGCAAGCAGGATGGGAGTACAACACCAGGAAGCGGGCAGGAAATCGATCACCCGCCTTCGTTCAATAGCGGTTGAACTCAAGTTAGTCTGTTAGCTGGTCTTACCAAGAAACTTGAAGAGCCTCAATCGAACACAGCCGTCGTAGCGTAAAAGAGCTCGCCTGAAGGTGGCGTTATGCTTTACTTCGAAGTATTTTTTTTCGTGTGATTTTATCCTGTTGTTAAAGGATCTCCGTAGTGCTCTACTATAGTATCGCTGCGGGACATTACGGTGCTTAAAACAAGAAAAAAAAAGAAAAAAAAAAAACTGTCCTCGAAGGAACGATGGGCAGACGTCCCCATACCCGGGTGTCCTACATTATTGTGTGTTTTCACAATGGATGGAACTAACCCTAACGCTAACCCTAACCCATAGGAAATGTACTATACCGATGAGTGCCCCCTCATGACGTCACTGGGGTGAGATGGTTGAAAAACACAATAATGTATATCTATGTGTCCTACATTGTTGTGTTTTTCACAATGGATGGAACTAACCCGAATCCTAACCCTAACCTATACACAACAATAATCTGTACCCCTGCCGTACCCCCTCCCTCCCTCCTCCCCCCCCCGGCGGGGAAAAAAAACACAAAAAATACTGCTGTACACAGCCGCGTATCAATGTGCATACCCAAACTTATACAAGCAAACCCATAAAGGCTGCGTTCTGTGCTTCGATTTGCAGAGTACCAGGTACGAGGTATCGACCAGCGTTACAAGTATAAATAATATATTCAGCAGTCAGCAGGGATGCATTTAACGTTTGGGTTGGGTACTGGTAGCCTCAATCAGCAAACATAATACTGCCTTCACCAGCGATCAGTATACTAGATTGCAGCAGTGTGCTGGTCGAGCGAAGCTATTGGCGGGTTTCCATAACACAATATGGCGTGTTTTTTCGGGCGTGGACGTGCGTAAGACCAACCCTACTGGCAGGCTCAATCAGTAGGTAGCCACTGCCAGTAGATTTCAACCGTGAGTACATAATGTTCCACTGCCCAACCCTACCCATCATCCACATCCATCATCGATTACCTTGTTGACAACGGTGGTGATCCGAGGGTTCTTGTCAATGATCACCTGAAACAGTAGGCGCAATATCGGAACACGGAGGCATGTTGCAACGGGGAGGGGGGATCCATGAAGTTTGCTACGATACTTATAGAGGTCGTGGTTGCGCCAACGAGCCTTACATCTCTCCAGGACTCCAGGAACAATAATTCGCATCTCTCTACTCTACGAGGAACAGTTGGCAGATCTCTAACAACCATGGTTCTTGTCAATGACGTCCTGAAAAGGGGGAGGTGAGATGCCGGAACATTCACGCATTTCGGAATGGGGGGGGAGGGGGCGTACTCAGGTTGTGCATGGTCGTAGTCGTATGACCATAGACCCTCGAATCCCTACTATGCGAGGGTACCTTGCCGCTTTTTCGAGAAAATGGTTGACATACTCTTTTACATTATATACATATCCGAACCCTAACCCTAACCCAATGAAACGCAACCAACCAACCATTGTAGGGTGAAACCCCCTTCGTCTCGTACACAGTGTGCGTCAACCATCGTCTCGAAAAAGTGGTAAGCTCTACTGTACTATGCCGGGACGGAGCACATCGGGTTTTCACCAACCAAGCAGACATTGCTTGCACCAAGCGCGCAGCACCGTGAGGTGTTCGGCGAGTCGCGTGAAGGGTGAACTGCGTCCTTCCAAGAACCGCTCGTAGGACGGACTATGGCACCTTGTGCCTACTTGCTTGTGGATGACAGCGCCAATGAGTTACTTTGTTTTCTGGTGCGGCCACCCCAGAGACAGCAATGGGTATTACTATGTATCTGCCTCGTGGGTGCCTTACCATAGTCACACTGCGTGATGCGATAATTTCTCTTGTGCGGCGTTAGGGTTCTCCACCTCGCACAATATGATCTAACTCGATGACCATCATGGTGACCGCCAAAAAAAAACAAAAAAAACGGTACCCTGGTTGTGTAGCCCACGCAATGATTAACCTGTTTTACAGCGTCGACGTTGCCAACCAACGCCAACCCAAACATACATATACCAGGTAATGTTTTACAGCGTCAGTGCCAACCGAGGACAACCATTGTATGTACATATATTTAGAGGGGGAGAGAAGCCATACATGTTTTCTGCTATGTAGATAACCCGTAGTAGTCGAAGCCAAGGGTGGGAAATTGGGATTTTTTTTTTTGACCTCAAGCAAGGGAATCATGAAGAAAAAAAAAAAAAACATCTCTCTGGGAAGAAAGATAAATATTGTTGTCGCTAGGAGCTCGCGCAGCAGAATTTTCAGTTGTGCCGTCGTCAAATGGTGTGCATTTGGTGGTCTGGGGACGCAGTGATACACATTGCTCGACGTTTCTAACCATTTTGTCGCAGTGATGCCATCAGGAGGCACTTCGACCGGTACTATTTCGTATGGGTTAGAGTAAGGGTTAGGTTAGTTAGCGGGGATGCTTCAGAAAACTCGAAATGGGTCCCCATTTTTTTTTCAGGGCCGTCAACATTAAAACTCGCACTCGCTCGTATCATTTGACATCTCTTCGGGAAGAGCAATCGGCGTCTTTCCTGGGGAAAACAATCAGTACGGGTGCGCTACAAATTGTTGAGGGGAATGTAAATAACGCTTTCTCGCGTGAAGGCAGCAGCAGCATCAGCAAAGACGACAACGACGGCAACGCCAACAACAACAACAACAACAACAAAAACAACAACAACAAAAACAACAACAACAAAAACAACAGCAACAACAGAAACAACAACAACAGCAACAACAACAACAACAACAACAACAACAACAACAACAACCACACCACCACCACCAAACCAACTTGCGCTGCCGTTGTCAAGAAAACACCGTTGCCGTTGTTTCGGCAACCGAATTAAAGTGATACCCGCAACATACGTGAAAATGCGGTGAGCTCAACCCTTCACTACTGCTCAAAAATATTTCACTCTAATTCCAAGTAGTCGGTCCCCCAAGAACGTGCATGAGGTTCTAATGCGTGCAAGGTTCACTTTCATAACCCGTTCGCCGGAGAGGGCAAAAAGAAACATGAACAGCACGCCCCCTCCCACCACCAATACCAACGACCCAAAGCACCCAGCAATGGCAACGAGAGCGCGTAGGCAGTTGCGCCGCGCGAGAAAAACAATGCCCCGCAAAGCAGCTAACCCCTTTAGAGCCCCAAAATCCCTCCCTACACTAACTTCAAGTAAAATTGTCCCTAAAAAGGGTTCCAAACGCGTGCTACGATAGAGATGCACCCACTTTTTTTCTAATACTACCCCTCCATTCGGGAGCTTAAGACCTCTCCCAAAAAACTGATTTGGAGAAAATAAAATGCTACCGGATGAAAAACCCTTGGGCTAGGTGCACGACGAGAATCAGGCAAAACAAATGGCCAATTTTCCTACGAATTTGGGTTAAGGAGCCCCACCATTCAGAAAAAAAAAATCGCCAAAAAGAGGTATACCTTAATACAATTTCCGACGATTTTGGGTTAAGGAGCCCCGTGATTCAGAAAACATTTTCGCCAGAAAGAGGTATACCTTAATAAAATTTCCAACGGTTTGGGGTCAAGGAGCCCCGTCATTCAGAAAACATTTTCGCCAGAAAGAGGTATACCTTAATACTACTAACGACGATTTTGGGTTAAGGAGCCCCGTCATTCAGAAAACGTTTTCGCCAGAAAGAGGTATACCTCTAGCGTAGAATGCGTGTCCAGTAGTGAACGCGTTAAGGTTACCTGTCCGATGACATTCTTGTAGGGCAAGAGGTAGTCCTTCAGGTTAAGGTGCGCCAGGTGTCCGGCGACCTCAAACGACGTTGGAAGGTCCTTTCCGGGCAAGCATTTTCGCAGCAGCCGCGTCAAAACCTGGAACCACACCCACACCAAGTGAAAGTAAAACAGGGTTCAAGGCAGCACGGCTGGAGAACGAAAGTTGGAAAATAAAACACAAAAAATTGAAAAATAAGATGGGAAAAAAAAGGGGAGAAATAAAGAAAGCACGTTGGAAGGTCCTTCCCGGGCAGCCACGCTTGCAGCAGCCGTGTCAGAACCAGGCCCCTTCCCCCCAGAAAAAAAAAGGAAGCGAGAGACGCAATGTAATAAAACACAGACGGCTGGAAAAAAAATGTTGAACAACCAAGCAAGCATTGAGAAATAAAATGGTTGCAAGAAAAAGAGAAACCAAAAGCAACGGCAGGAAAAACAAATATTGAAAAATAAAAGGTTAGTAATCATCGTCACGTTTCAAAAAACGCGAACGCGAACAAAATCAAGCAACCCCCTTCCGCTCCGCTCCCCTCGCCGCCTCCTGTGACAAAAAAAAACAAACCGGACGGAGTCGCGTTCTGCTTTGGACGTCCTTCCCCCCCCCCTCCCCCCCCCCCTCCCCCCCCCCCTCCCCCCCCCCCTCCCCCCCCCCCTCCCCCCCCCCCTCCCCCCCCCTCCCCCCCCCCCTCCCCCCCCCCCTCCCCCCCCCCTCCCCCCCCCCTCCCCCCCCCCTCCCCCCCCCCTCCCCCCCCCCCTCCCCCCCCCCTCCCCCCCCCCTCCCCCCCCCCTCCCCCCCCCCTCCCCCCCCCCTCCCCCCCCCCTCCCCCCCCCGCTAGATACTGAGAAAACAGTCGCTATCCTAGGAGATAAGAGAGTGGCCACAGAAGGCCAAAGAGGAAAGAGATAAGATAAGCGAAAAATAAATGTAGTATGTGGAAGAAACGTGCTGAGCGCCCAAATGCTGGAGGGGTCCCAGTTAGGTGTAGGAATGACGCTCCGTGACGAAAGGGATACGTCGTCGGTGACCAAAATGACCACGGCAAGCAACACATAAGTACGCCCGCCCCCCTCTCCCCCCCGGCCTCGCCCCAAGCTACCCATGCCCCATCCCTGGTGGGTGAAAGCCCGACATGCTCCGTCCCGGCATTGTAGGGGTGCGAGGGTCTATGGCCATACAACCACGGCTGTGCATGAAGTTGGTACCCCGCCCCCCTATCTCCCGCCGGGCAGTGCCAAACGAGAAACAGGAGGCATGTCATTCACCTCCTCCACCCCAAGCATGGAGTAGTCCGTTTTCACATTGAACGTTGTGGTTGAGAGCTCTGCATCCCCCCTGACAAACGCCGCAGCTTCGGCGCTGAGACCTTTTGCCAATTTTTAACAATGTTTTTGCCGGGGGGGGGGGGGGGAGGCACACACCCACACAAGAAGTGGTACACGGAGACGCAAGGGGTAGAGAAGGGGGGAGGGGGGGAGAGAGAGAACGAGAGAGATGGAGAGAGAGAAAGGAGGGAGGGAGCAAGAGAACGAAGCGTTTTAAGTACGTCTATATCGACATGTTCCCGGTAAGTATGCACTGATGTACAGAAAAACCAACAACAACAACAACAACAACAACAACAACAACAACAACAACAACAACTATCGCTCGCGCAAACCATGTCGCATTTCTTCTCGCCTTCGAGGGTGTCCGGATCCTTCACGGCGGTGCTGAGGAGCAAAATCCGGCTTTTGTCGTCTTCGGGACAGCGCTCAACGTTCTTGCGGTGGCGAGCATTCATCAGTTCTTTCCTCAACCGCACCTGCACCTCGCTGAAAACAAACAAAAAAAACAAATGTAGGATTGGATTGGGGTTTCCAAAATATTTGGGCTGGCGTTCGGCACTTTGTTCCATGCAATTCCTCAACCGCGCCTACACCTCGTTCGCTCGCTAAAAAAACACGCACAGGGTTGGGGTTTCCACAAACTCGTGTTGGCGTTCGGCATCGTACTTCTACCACCCCATCGTTCCTCATTTATTGCACCTGCAGCCCGCTAAAAATGCAAAGCTAAAACTGAATTGGGGTTGAGTTTTCCACACAATCAGATTGAGGCGTTCGGCATGTTCATTCACATAATCCTCAAACCTCACCTGCACCTCTTTGGATCACACAGAAACTACAGGGTTGGGGGTTCCACAAAATCGGGCTGATGGTGTTCGGTATTTTCTTCAAGTTGTGGTCAAAGTGGGCGTTGTCGTTCACGCGTCATTTTTTTTTTGTCGTCCCAGCTAGTCCTTAAAGTGGAAGTGTTTTATGTGGTCGCATTTTGGGTGGAGGTATACTGTATTGTCAACTTGGAGCAAAACCCCGGGGACGGAATAAGTCCGTCCCCGGGGTGGGAGAAAATCTTGATAGCTGTACAGAAAAGCAAGACGATCCCACTTGCATCGTCGGCTCCCGTGCAAGCAGCTAGAGAGTAGGAAGCGGTTAGGGAAAACACACCATCCCGTCCGCCCATCATTGTGCGCGAGACACGCCGACAACGACATCAGTTTTATGTTAGTGTTTATTTAATCGGGTAGCTACTCTCTGCGACGAGGTGCCGCGTTGATTACCATCGAATCAACGCGGGGGCTGGGTGAGAGTCTCGGGCTGATCGCAGCGGAGAGGCCTCATTGATCCCAAACTATATATGAGTTAAAAGCGTCGGCGAAATGTTACAGCAGTATTTGCGTACATAGTGGGCACGCGGGCATCGCGGAGGGCCTCACCGCTCTTCCTAGTTCACACCGAAGGGGCTATGGGCTACTGTTGGATGTGGTTGCGGTTGTAATCATGGTTGTGGTCGTTGCTGTTGCTGTTGCTGTTGTCGTTGGTATTGAGGACTGGTACGGAGTCTGTATACTACGTGAATGCTATGCTATTATCTAATCTTACACAGCCGTAGTAAAATATTGTAGTGCTGTACGTTGAAGTGTTGTGGGGATACCTTCTACCTTTCACCCGTGAAGCTGACAATACGATCACCAGCAGCAACAGCAGCAACAGCAGCAGTGCAAGATGGACACGCTAGTGCAACCTACCTGGTGATTTTTTGCCACAAAAAAAAATCGAAAAGCAAAGCTATCACCAACGCCAATGCCAACGCCGACGCTGACGCCGACGCTGACGTTAACACCAACGCCAACGCTAACGCTAACGCTATCGCCAAGCTAACGGAAACGCTACAGCGCTAACGCTAACGCTAGTGCTAACCCTAACTCTAGCGCTAACCCTAACGCTGACGCTAACGCTAGCGTTGACACTGACGCGAACGGAAAAAAAAAGCCAACGTGGACGCCAACGCCGACGCCAACGCTAACGCTAACGCTAACGCCGGCGCCGACGCCAACGCTAACGCTAACGCTAACGCTGACGCTAACGCTAACGCGAACACTAACGTCAACTATAACACCGACACCCTCATGCTAACGCCAACACTAACGCTAAAGCTCCACCCAACACGCTGATCGCGTCCGCTTCACGGGTACCTTGATGGTGACAACCATAATCTTCGAGGGCGCTAATGCTAACGCCGACGCGAATGCCAACGCCAACAACAACACCAACGATAACGCTAACGCTAAAAAAATACCCATGAAAATCGACCTCGTTCACTTCGCGGGCGCCTTGACGGCGACCACGATAATCTCGTTCGAGAATTTCTCCCTGTTTAGGACCAACGACCTTCCTTGTCCACCCCCCCCTGACCACGGCAACGCTAACGCTAACGCCAACGCCAGCGCCAACGCCAACAATAATGTAGGCACTAACGCTAACGCCAACGCTGGCTGATGCTAAAACTTAACCCACCACTCACCAAACTAACCTCGTATGCTTTGCGGGCACCTCGTTTGACCACGTTAATCTCCTTCGAAAACATCTCCCTGTTCAGGACCTTCTCTCCTTCCTTAGCCACCACCCCATCTCCCGCCCGTCCCTGGCCACGATAACTATAACGCTAACACCAACTCCAACGCTAACGCCAACGCTAACGCCAACGCTATCACCAACCCTAACGCCACCACAAAACTGACCTCGGTCGCTTCGCGGGTAAACGCGAACCTCCCTCGAGAACTCCGCCCTGTTTAGGACCAGCTCTCCTTCCTTATCCACCACCCCATCTCCCTCCCCTTCCCGACCACGGCCACACCAATATCACTACCAACGCCAACACCGACTGCAACGCCAGCGATAACACGCTAACGCTAACGTTAGCGCTAACGCCAACGCTGACGCCAACTACTGTACCAGGTACGCCAACACTGCACCCAGAAAACTGACCTCGTTCGCTTCGCTGGGACCTTGATGGCCACCACGCTAATCTCCTTCGAGAAATCGTCCCTGTTTAGGACCAGCTTTCCTTCTTTATCCGCCCCGCCATCTCCCGCCCCGCGCCCACCGCATGCGCCGGCTGGGGTGTCGATGCCCGCCATGGTAATCTGCACAGCTACGGCAGACGACGTTGGTGATGATGATCCAGAAGTAGCTGCAGCTGTAGGAACAAAACTGCTACCGCCAGCGAAGGAGTTCCGCCGCCGCTGATCTTGTTGTTGCTGTTGCTGCCGTTGCTGCTGCTGGAAACACCCTCGGCCTCTAGCCCACGGCTGTTCTTGCTGAAATGCAACGATCTGGTGTTGGGGGTGCCGGCCGAGGACGCTATACACACGTGCTTCGCTCGAGGATCCTGGAAGAGAGGAGCCGGTGTTGCACAGCAGGCGAAGCGGGGCCGACCAAAAAAGTTGGTGCTTGAAAGAAAGGTGCTGCTGCTGTTGCTGTTGATGCGGCAGCTGTGGCGGGACGAGCCAGCAGAGGGGGAAGAGGGACGACGGCGCTGAGAGGAGGGTCACTGCTGCGCTACTGCTGTGCATCCGATGCGAGACACGCAACATGCACTTCCGGACGATGTAGCGGAGGTGTCTGTGGTGTATGGGTGGTTGTTCAACAGGAAAATACCGGTATGTCCACAAATATAAGGAAATTAAAATCTTTATACTTATATTTGAATAATCATTATATTTAAGGTCATAATGGTAGTATGTTGGGGCCCACATGAAGAAAGCCAAACTATCACTATGAAAACCCTTATCGAGGATCCAGGGATCCTCGATCGCACCGCACACCGCACACCGCACCAGCAGTGCAGTGCCGCAGTGCCGAGAAGCGTTTGGTGTTCGAAATCATACTGCTGAGCATCACCGGAAGGTTTGAGGCAGGCTCGCGAGCGGTCGCTATGCTCCGCAGGAAGAATCCAGACCGGGCCGACGGAAAGCAACGAGATACGTCTGCTGGCAAGGGTACGAGTACCGGGCAACATCAGGAGGATGAGGAGGAGGAGTACCCCGACAATGTAGATTGCGAGGAGTATGATGAGGAGGATGTGTACGTGATGGTTGAGCTGCCAACGATGATCGACACCGAAGCTTTCACGTCTGCCGAAGCTGTGACGATCAAGGTGACAGGCTCTCTGTTGCTCTTGTTTTGGGGTGTTGCTTTGAGGCAGACTGTTGTCTACTCGGTGCGCATCCTGCTGTACTGCCGCCGCAGTTGTACGACTCGCACTTGCTGTATTGCTCTGTACCAGGTATCGCAGGCTAAGCGTCGTAGAGCATGATCACGTATTTGCTGGCTGTACCAGGTTACATGCATTCTGGTACCTGATGCTGACCAAACACCAACCAAGACGATCGAGATGTATACTTGGGTACTTCGAGTGTTGCGTCAAAATAATTCAATAAAAAATTCCATAAAAAATAATCGTCGAGCGAACTTCGAAGGAAGAAGTTGCCCCAAAACGGCATGAAAATTCCTATTTGAGTGAACGATTTAGTGAACTTCCATCAATGTCGACCAGCTCATACGATTGGCCACCAACATCGTCGCTCTCCAGGCACAACAATCAGAGGGCACGAGGGCACAACCCACGAGGCAGCACACAGCAGACACTGCTCGTTGTACGTTGTGCTTGACAGCGGTAGACGCAACCCAACATTGATGCGAAGGTACCAAAGGGTAGCTGGGGAAGCATGGCACGTACGCGCAACCTTGGGGGTAGGTGCTATAATAGTGAGCCAGCGCTCCCGCGCTCTCTACGATGTGACCTCGTTCTCTGCTGCTGCGTGATGTCGCATTCGGTGCTGATTTTATCAACCACCGTCGCTATGCCACAACGCTGTTGCCGAAGCCTCCACCGCCACCGCCACCCACGCCGCACGGCCGCCGCCGCCACTACTGCTGCTGCTGCTGCTGTGCGGCGGCTGTTGTGCTGCGGCTGCGTTTGTTTGTGAAAAAAATAAGAAAAAAACTGTCTGTTCTGTTGTTGTGATGAAGATTATTGTGATCGAGTCAGCCCAATCTGCTGTGCCGCAACTCATCTGGCGGGGCCATCGCCACCGTCACCTCCGCCCCCGCCCCGCCGCTGCTGCTGCTGCTGCTGCTGTGCTGCTGTTTGTCTGATGTTGTGGTGGGCCTGCTCCTCTCGGTTAGTCTAAGTGCTATTGCACCATGTCTAAATTCAAAATTTGATGTGGCCTCCCCGCTCCCCGCCTGTGATATGGAGGCCGTGTACGCCTTTTCGGCGATTCGTTCACCGCAAACACAACCAAAAGCATGCGAGAATGAATCTGGCCTTTTCTAGCATGATGGAACAATTTTTAGTGAATTCTTATAACGCAAACACTCGACTTGTTGACGATATCTTACTACTCGGTATCAGGGAAATGAGCTAGTGTGAGAAGTACATGTTGATATTGACTACCAGGTACATGAACAACCTTAACGGTCCACGCACGTACTCTATTTCGCAATGCCTAGACGAAAAGACATCAAATTGAACAACCTGCAGAGTTTCGAGTAGTGATATCACACTGCTAACTCTGGCCAGGTATGTATGTGCCAATGCCCAATCCTACCTACGAAGTGACTTTTGTCGCCGAGCCGTCGCTTTCCTCTCACGTAGTCCTGTTGGTGGCAATGTACCCTGTACTTGGAAGAATACCGCTAACTGTCGTACCCGGGCCGAGTTTGGAGGGCTGAGGTCCGGTTGGGATCAGGATACAGCAGTAGTGGTCCCTTTATGGTGCCGGTATGTGCCAGCTGTAAACTCCGGCACTATAGCGGCTACCGAAACTACTCTGCATAATGCCATTGCTTGTTCCCATCGGTACCAAGCGATTTCACAGGCACTATAGCGGGCAGTCGGCACTACTCAAACGGCACTTCAGAGGGACCGCTATTGTACGCCTACCTGGTGCACGTCATAGTAGCAGCGACGAAGATGCGGCACTCTTGTTCTCTATGATAGCAACCGCGGGCAGCAGCATTATCGTTTTCTCGTACACTGGAGCACGGGCAGCATAGTGAACCCCAACGTCGGCATAGATCTGCTGCGTAACGGGCCGCGATAACGCCTCCTATCGCTCGAAGTCCTTCCTCCACAGTAGTGTATACTTGTACCACACGAACATTTGTGAAAAACAAAGAACCAACACGCCAGAGAACCGAGGGAGCGGAGCGAGTGGAGGGGAGGGGGGAAGAAACGTCGAGAAAAAAAACGGCGCATAAGAAACGGTTGAGCTCGGCGCGGAAGCGTCACACCAGGGCTTTCAAAATTCAAAGTTATGGATAAAATTCCCCACGCGTACAAGACTGGCCGGTGTTGTTGTCGACCAAATGTCAAGTGGATGACACAACGTAATCTGCCTGCTGTTTGTGTATTACCGATACCTGATACCGGTATGATGCATTGAAGTTTGCCCCGCTGCGTGTGTCTAGTGTCGGTGCGCCGTTTTGTAACCGTCTCGTTGGTTGGTTTTTATGTCCATCGCACTGTTTGAAGCAAAAAAAACGAGGCCGACGCATGACTTACCTTACAAATCTGAGTATCGATCATTCCATCGGACGAGCTCACGGCTAACGCGTTTCAAACAACTTTATCAAAACAGAACATATTCGTTGTGTCGTTTTGTGACGTGTATGCGTCATTTTTTTGCAACTGTTTTTGTTGCACCTTTTCCGTGTCCGTTTGCGCCGTTCGTTTTACGAACATTCCTGACAGCATAGGTGTCAGAAGACAGCACTTTTACCCCATGACCGCCGGCAATTTTCCGAAAAAAATGCCTTGACTGACGCCACACTAATAGGTTATAGTGAAGGATCAATTTGACAGCCTTGACCGCAGCACGTTTTCCCTTGATTGACCGTCTCCGGACATATTTGCCTGACAGGGCACCGGAAGCAGCTCCCCGGTGCTGAAGGTGGGCGACGAGACCTTCGACGGCAAGGCCGAGCCCATCATCGGCACCACCCTCGCCTTCACAACCCCCCCCGCAGGGTCGGCAGGTAAGCACGGTTAGTGGCACCCTCAAGATGCCTGTTGCGGTAAAATTAGCACCCAAATTTTCTGAGACTCCGTACCGCAGTCGCCGATGGGATTCATATATCCATCTACATGGGAACCCCCGGGGATGGGTCCAGGATGTCCTTTGGTGACCACAGCAAATGATGAGCTAGGTATCGAGCGAATAAGAGCATAGAATGGACGTCGGACCCAAATATGTGGGGCACAACCCGATTTAAGAGCCCCTCGGAAAACGCCAGTGTAGCCGTCCTTGTGTCCGTAGCGCTCGTATATCAGATTGGATATCATACAGGTTTTTAGTACTGGCATCACCATCATATGCCATTCTGTCAGCGGAAATATAAGCAAGCTTTGTACATTGGGTGTTAAATATAAAGTTGCTTATATTTCCGGACAGCTCAGTAGGTTTTAGTAAAGGCGTCGCAAGACGTGGAGGGTCGATTTTACCGCTCTTGAGTCGGTTTTCTCTTGTTACGGGTGCGCTCTTGAATCAAGTGCCCTACTGTATACCCTCGGTTGAGACACCCCATCAGTGAGGAATGGTGGGATTCACAGGTGCAACCCATACAGCAGTAGCACGGGGCGCAGCAGTGATCCCTCTATAGTGCCGGCTGAGTAGTGCCGGCTACCCGCTATAGTGCCAATGAAATCGCTTGGTACAGATAGCAACTAGTAGTGGCAGTATACGGAGTAGTGCCGGTTGCCTCTATAATGCCGGTGTAGCCGACTTGCGCATACCGGCACTATTGAAGGACCGCTATTAAGAGTATGGCACTTTTAGGCGAGAACGTTTCACAAGTCGGACAGATGATTGATTTATCTATCCTTACTTGATGATCTAGATCTTTTTCAGGGACTATCTGTATGGTTTAGCTCATGTTACCGGGTGGGACCCGCACGATCTGCATGATCTAGCACATGCTACCGGGGGTTGGATCTGTGTTGTGTTGTCTTCACACTAATATTATGTTATTTCTACCCAACGACATCAGTACACCCAGAGTCCGTACCGATTCTTCATCCTAGAGAGATACAAATTCTGTGGTCAGGCTGTGAAACAGAGTAAACCAAGTTCAGTCGCAATTCATCAAGGTAAAGCAAGTGGAGTGCTAGCGTACCGGGTACGAGAACACAACAAATCAAGCCAGACCACACAAAAAAAAATGAAACAAAAAAAAGAAACAAAACATGATGTATCTGTACTCCACATACATTCAGATCAGATGCACAACATCTCACAACCGCGGCTACAGGATCTACTGTAGATGATTTCGATCGTGATCTGTCTGAGTCTGATTCAGACCGTGATCTGTCTGATTTAGATGTGATATCGCTGATTTCGATCGTTATCTGTCTGATGTAGATCGTGATCTGTCTGATTTAGATCGTAATCTGTCGGAGGTGTGAAACGTTTCTAACAGACGGGGTTTCTCAACTGAAACATACTCCCCGCGCTATCGTTGGAACACCATTCGCGTTTTGCAATGATTTCTCGTAGAATGCCTAGGCGGTGAGAATTCGGCGCGAGTATTCGACGAGGGAAGAAAGGGTTGTCATCTTCTCGCGATAAAAATGAAGGCACGTACCGTAGTGGGGAAGGCGTGGAGAAGAGCCTGCTTAGTGAGCCTGGGTCTGAGCTATGTCTAGGTAGGAAGAGAAAGAAAAGTGCGAAGATAGAGGTGGGGTGAGCAAAAGTAAAAGGACGCGTTCTACGATAGAGACATCAAGGTATAATTAAGGTATACCCCTTTTTGGCGAAAACGTTTTATGGATGACGGGCTCCTTGACACCCTTCACTACGCACTGGAAACCCTTTTGGGGGAAACTTTGACTCGATGTTAGTATAGGGAGGGATTTCGAGGCTCTTAAGGGGTTGTAACCCAAAAGATCGTCGGTACTTGGCTCTTTTTCTGCACGTGTTTTTTTTCCTTCATCCTCCGGCGAATGGGGAAAACTAAAGCTTGAAAAGCTCACTACACTTCCACGTATTTTCATACGCGTCGTGTGTCGATTTAACTGAGTTGCTTTCGCAGCCCAACGCTAGCTGGCGCACCCTTCGGATCCCATTGTAGGTATAGCGTAAGCTGTCGCTATCGGTGGTCTTCGTTACAACCCCGGCAGCGCAAGTGGCAGCGCAAGCTGCCGTTGTATACGGATGCGTGTGTATATCTTTCGTTGTGTGACTGGACCATAGGATTTCTCGACCGGTATCATCATAGCAGATTTCGTTTTCTCCAAAATCAGTTTTTGGGAGGGATCTTAACCCCCTTAGAACCCCAATCCCCTCCCTATGCTAAGTCCAAGTAATTTTTGTCCCCGAAAACGGGTTTCCAGTTGTAAAGGCGTTAAGCTCCTAAAGTGAGGAACCTCCGGAAAAAAAGTGGTGCACATCTCTACCGTAGCGTGTGTCAAAGAAAATAAAAATGGCGTTGTTTGTTGGGTTGTACTCTCATTTTCCTGAAGTTCGGTTTCTTGGGGGAGGCATAGAACTTCCCCGGGGGAAAGAGAAATCCCCGGGGGAAAGAGCCCCAAAAATAGTTAGGCCCAGCCCTACCGTAGCAGTTGGGGATGGTAGGCAGGGTGGTGGGCATTAGTTTTGTCCTTTTGCTCGTTGCTCGATCTCGTTGCTCAATCTCGCTACTCGTTCTCGTTCTCAACGTCGTTCCCGTTCTCGACATGTTTCCCATTGTGCGTCTCATTCTCACGCTCGTTCTCGTCGTATTCCCGTTATGCATCTCGTTCTCGCGCTCGTCCTGGTCGTTCTCGTTGCTTGTTTCCGATTTCGCTTTCGGACGTACCTTGGCAGGCCGCGAGCCCGTACAGCTGGCTTGTTTCAGCAGCATGCGCTTAAATTTTAACCGCCCAGGTGAGCGTTGCCTTTTTGAACCAGGCTACGGTATTATAGTGTTTTACTCCTTTTTTTCTTTTTCTTTGTTCATCCCATTTGTTATCCTCGCACTACTCTCGCCCTTCCTCCCATTAGTAGTAGTAGTAGTAGTAGTAGTATAACTCAGATCCGGGGTCACGTAGCGGCGCCTCCTTCCCCCTTCCCACTACGGTACGTGCCTTCATTTATTATCGCGAGAAGAACTCAGCATTTTATTCCCTCGTAGACTCGCGTCGAATTGTGCGTACCCACGCTACTAGGCGCTCTCAGCAGTTGATCCTTTTCGTTGTTGTTGTTGTTGTTGTTGTTGCATTTTTGCAAACCAATTCAAAATCTCACCATGGCGGGAATCGAACTCAAGGGCCAACGCTAGTAGTATTCGAGGGTAACCACTAGACCACCGGGGCGAGCGGCATATACTGTTCATAGCATTATAAATCCCAGGTGGTGTTATTCGCCCATTTTCACAGCCGAGTATAGGCCACCCACGCGAGTGGCTCTGTACCTCGCCCCCAAACGAGCCCGAAACTACTTGGTTGGCGCAGAGTTGCAAAAAAAACTTCATGGTATTTACAGTGAATATCGCGATACCGAAGAGCTAACCATAAAAATGAAGTAGCCATCACTGGCGCGAGCTCTGCTTGTGGTGTCTCTCTACGCTAACGTCGCCTTGGTTAGTAGGCGGGGGGATAGGCGTGCGCTACGATAGGCGGCGGCATTTTTCTGCCCCGATTTGTTTCTGGCTAGCCGGGGACCTCAAACGAGGAAAGCAGCCAATGACGCTCAAATATAGTTTGCATCTTCGTCTTTTAGTTCGCACGGTAGTCGCTGCGTTGTCGGGTTCCACGTATGTCTGTTCTCGGGAGCCTTAGGATAACGGTACAAAGGTGCTCAAGCGATGAGCCACAGAAAATGTCGGTGCGCCCTCCCTACCTTGGCGTGCGTCGGGTGGGCGGGGGAAGGCGCTGCATAGCGGCTACACGGTGCGGTGGCTGACGCGTGCGACGATAGAGGTGCTGCACGACTTTTGTTCTGATGGTTCCTCAGTTTGGGAGCTTAAGACGTGTCCTTCTTAACCCCAAAAGAATGATTTGGAGAAAAATAAACTGTTATTTACTACCGGATGAAGAATCCCATGGCCTTACGTTTACAACGAAAAAATCATGCAAAACAAGGAAATGGCCTTTTTTTCCGACGATTTTGGGTTATGAGCCCCGTCGGTCAGAAATCATTCAAGAAAGAAAGGGCTACCGCTATCGCAGCTTTGGTCGGCTACGTAACGCGCCGAAGAGTTGGGTTTCCTATGCTCTTTCCGAGGCATGTTGCGATAGGGATGCAGACCCAGGCTGCGGTATTGTGGTATTATACTGAAGAGTCGTCCCACGGGTAGGGGTGGCGATTTTGGGGTCAAAGGTTTCTGACCAGTTGGGACCCTCGAGCGTGGAACCATCGGTTCGCTTTATGACTTACTACGAGTGCGCTTGTTTTGGGACCAAAGAATAGAAATGTTGGTCGGGCTGCGCGAACGGATGTTTTCGGAGGCATGTTTCGGGTGGTGATGATGATGATGATGATGATAATGATGATTATGAGGATGATGATGATGATGATGATTGATGAGGATTATGAGGATGAGGATGAGGATGAGGAGGATATTGAGCTCCTCAGGTTAGGAGCTCAGAAATTTCTTAGAATCTGCTGCCCTCCTGCCGTAGGATGACTCCTTGATACTTACCGTAGTATTATACAAGGGGCTACGCCGGCGGCCTGGACGGCCGCCGGTCGCAGCGCAGGATGGTAAATATTAAGAGGGTAAGAAGTAATGCCAAGAGTTAGACGAAGTTTGTTAATTCATATATGGGAGATACTGGAAAGGGAAAATGCCGACAAATTTTTCCCGATTTCCCGTGTGCGGCGGAACAATGCGAGAAGGCAGCCTGGAAATTATGGGAGAGCATGGCGGTTCACCCCAGCTGGGTGACGCTCTACGTTGCTACGCAGAAAGGCGCGGCCACAGCTGCTGCTGTGCATATACCTGCTGTGCATATACCATTTGTAGCTTCGTGATGCTGCTGTGCATATACCATTTGTAGCTTCGTCATGCTGCAGGCTCATCATAGCTTCAGCTACTGCTGTACATCATGTACATGCACGTGCTGCTGATTTATACGTGCTGCTGTAGACTACCGGGGGTTCAAAAATATTGAGAGTTCGCAGTTCTCCACGACGCCTAGCTGCTGCTGTGCATATACCATTTGTAGCTTCGTGATTCTGCTGTGCATATACCATTTGTAGCTTCGTGATGCTGCTGTGCATATACCATTTGTAGCTTCGTGATGCTGCAGGCTCATCATAGCTTCAGCTACTGCTGTACATCATGTACATGTATACGTGCTGCTGTAGACTTCGCAGTTCTCCACTACGCCTGGGTGGCATGTGTTCTCGGGGATTACGAACTTTTCTTCCCCAGATCCTAGCACAAACCTCGCTCAGTGGCCTTTACAATGGCGACGCCGGCCAGGTAATCGACCCCCCCCCGTGTGTCGGAGGTCAGAGAACACGTACCGAAGAAATAACGCGAAGACATTAGCCCTGTGTGCAGACTACGCACCAAACGTCTCACAGGGCACGATTTTTCGGAGATCTCGTCGTAGATCTCGACGTCGAGACCTCGCGCGCGCGCTACGGCGCCGAGCGGGCGGATCAGCTGAGCCGGTGGTTGCAGGCGAGGCGGGGGCACGCCTCAGCGAAGAAACCGCGCGGAAAGGCGGTCAGAGGCGGGAGATATCCGCAGACGTAAGGATGTGCATATGTGATAAGCGAACTAAGATATATAGATTTATACGACGCCTGGTACTCGTACGATAGAGGTGCACCACGTTTTTTTTCTAGTACTACCCCTCAATTTGGCAGCTCAAGACCTCTCCCAAAAAACTGATTTGGAGAAAAATAAAATTGCTACATGTATATATGTACCGGATGAAAAAATCCCCATGGCCTAGGTACGCAACGATTTTAAACCAAAAAAATGGCTTCTTCCCGACAATTTTTGGGTCAAGGAGCCCCGTCATTCAGAAAACGTTTTCGCCAGAAAAAGGTATACCTTAATACAATTCCCGACGATTTTGCGTTAGGAAGTCCCGTCATTCAGAAAAAAAAATGCCAAAAAGAGGTATACCTCTATGGTAGCACGCGTCATGCCTGATATAGTATGCCTGTTTTAGTATTGTATGATTCTCCCTTTTTCGGTATCGATAGGGCACTCGCGCAAGTGACTGTGTCTCGCTGCGAAACAGCGTAACGAGCGATTTCATGTCAGCGGCGCCCATCACGACGCCGAGAAGCACGAAAGCTGTAGCTTGAGCTAAAGCTAGCTGTGGGTAAAAAGCTAAAGCTAAAGCCAAGAAAGCTAAGAGCTAGGGTAAGCCTTCACTATTATTAAGTAACAGCGCGAAACCCTAGAAGTGACCGGTACAATACTGCCGTCAGCCTTGGCCCGCACTTTTTTTTCAGTTTACTTGCTGAGGCCCTCACGTGCGGAGCTCTCTACATACCACACCCTGAAACCGACATTGGTCATTATATGTAAAAAATCCCATGGTCCACAGTAGGTGTGTTACGGAGATCCACTGCCAGTAGGATGAACTATCAAACACAAAACGGTGCAAGACAGCAACCCCGCCTTTGTTTGACGGCGTTTGACTCAAGTTGATTTTTCTTGGCTGGTCTTAGCAGGTATACAGAGCCTCAATCTCAATCGAACACGGTCGTAGCTCAGGAGAGCTCGACTGAAAGGTGGCGATGCTTTCCTTGTTTGTGTGCGATTTCATCCTATTAATATTGTCAATGAATCTCCGTAATTGCACGAATAATAGTGTAAAAGCACGGTGAGCTTCCAACGAATTTGTATGAGGACACGGGCCTCGTTAAAGGTGGACCTTTTTTTGGTTTCTGAGGCTCCTCACTCCGGCAGCACAACGCTATACTATTAATAGTATACCCCTCCACGGCGAACCTTGATTTTGACTAAACTGAAAACGCAAACCGATTGACAAACCCATGGTCCAGGCACACAAACAAATAACAAATAATAGTACAAATAGTACAAATAAGAACGTTTTCCGTTTATTTTGGGTTACCCTCTCTAGACTAGAATTAAGTAAATTTGTCCCCCAAAAGGGTTTCCAGTTGTGAAGGCGCCCATCATCTCGAGAAAAAAAATAGCCAAAAAGCGGTATACCTTAATATATATCGTAGCACGCGTCTGACGAGCCTCGCCGCTTCAGGAATGTTTTGGCTAAAAATTGCCGCATACCCTTGTCGTGGCGCGTGTCTTCCCTCCCTCCCTCCCTTCCTTCCTACTGTGACCTTCACTTCGCCGCCCGGGATACACTGAACGGGAGGGGTGCGCGCTTTCTCTAATTTTTCGTTGCCATCGCCCTTCCCTTCTTTCCGGACACGCAGAACGGAAAGGGGGAGGGAAGGAGGGAGGGACGGCAATACGCGTGATGTTTTTCTCGCTGTTGACCTGTGCTAAATTCCGGCGCGCTACCCCCTCCCCCGCAAGCGTCTGTTCGCCAGCGAAGGGTACCCCTAACCCCGACCCACTACCCCCTATCTATCCTCACCCTCGCCCACGTCCCCACCCTTAATCCCGCCCCTACCTCTCGCCCTTGCCCTCATCACCACCTCTATCGTCGCCCCTGCCCCTGCCTACACCCCTACTCTCATCCCCACTTTCACCCGCATTTTCACCACTCCGTTCTACCCTTACCCCACTCCCCCCCCCCCCCCCCCCCTCCGACTCCCCCCATTCCGCTCCCACTCCCACCAATACCACCCCTACCCTACCTCACCCCCGCACTCCCGCCCCACCTCTCCATCCCCCCCCCCCCCGATCCCCGCCATCCTTGCCCCCACCTCCCACTCGTACCATCGCCTCACTCCTACCCTTACCCCCACCCCCGTTCCCGTCGGGCTTCTGTGCGGCGACTTGTGAACCGCAACTCTATGCAGGTTCGCGAAGGTCGAAGAGGCACAAGCGATAGCGATGACGGTGGCTGCCTGGCGAAAAAAAAGCGTTTTCTTTTAGCTTGGTTGTGATCGTGGTTCTGATAGTTGTCTAGCATACCAACATGCGTCGGTAGGGAATTTTCAGAAGTACCCTGGCTGACCTGCCTGTGGACTTAGTTTGTTTCTTAGTTTATTGAGCTGATTTGTTTTCCCGAGATACGGTAGACTGGCGTAGAAATCACCGGTGTACCGTTTTATGGTTTTTAGTCAGGCAAGCGGATAGTCAGACAGTTTGGAGGTTGAGCCTGACAGAAACCCTAGCTAAGCGTAAGGAAAATTGCCGTTCGTGTTCGGTGGTGTGGGTGGATGGTGTGGGTGGGTGGGCGAGAGTCTAACTCGTACCGCTAGGATAGTTAATGTTAGTTTTTGTGTTATTGTTGCTGTTGTGGTGGTGATTTGAGATCGGTTTGCTAGAGTGTTTGGGGATGGGGGGGCGGGTGGTGGTGGTTTGATCCGGTTTGCTGGCGTGTTAAGGGATCGGGAGGCGGGCGCAGCTTCTTTTTCTTGCCTGAAAAACTGAGCGGAATTTCAACATTTACTGTTGGAGCGTGAGCGAGGACGACGGTTTTGCACCAAGTATCTAAAGCCACAGCCCCTGCTGGGCACCCGAGAAGACGAGGGCTGGTGCAGGCCGCTAGGTTGTGTCAACTATCGTACCCGTCGCTCGCGGTATGGGTATAAAATCTCGACCAAGGGTATATGGTATTGTGGTATGATGCAAGGCCCCCCACTCGGGATGAGACTGGCTTGACACCCCGGGAGTGTCGCAAGCTGCAAGGGGGGGGGGGGGGGAGGAGTTTGTGCATAGCCGTAGGCGTATGACCCTAGACCCTCGCATCCCTACTATGCCGGGACGGAGAACGTTGGGTTTTCACCTATCAGGCAGGCATTGCACCAAGCGCGAAGCGCCGTGAGGTGTTTGGCGGGTCGCATGAAGGGTGAACTGCATCCTTCCAAGAACCGCTCTTAAGACGGACTTCGGTACCTTGTGCCTACTTTCTTGCCTGTGGATGACAGCGCCAAGAACAGGGGGGGGGGTCATCAAGACTACGTAAAAGGGAAAAATCAGTTACCCAACGCGGAGGTAGCTCGACAAAGAACACCGACCAACCCAAACGATTTTAACAGGTATAGCTTAGTCTGTATTAATTGTAGTAGACTACCCCTATTTCTCTCACATCGAGTTTGTACGAAAAAAACACAACACCAGCAGCCGATGTTAGGCCGCTCGTGCGGGTGGCTCTGCATCTCACTATGAAACCCGTGGGCTGGAGTATGCGGTGGTGGCAAGAAACAATGGGGGGGGGAGGGGGGCATGGCGGTGCATACCGCGAAGCCGAATCGCACAAAAGCTACGCTTGAGGCTGCAAAGAAAAGGGGGCAGGCTCTCAACAACTTGTGCGCCAAAGCACCGACTCAAGGAACTGCATGGTACGCCGGTAGCTTTCTCTTTGGGCAATCTGCCACGGTATCATATGCTACTTTGCTGCACCTCTACTGCTCTGTAGTCTAGACTCCTTGTGCACTTTTCGCCCGAAGGTGCTTGTTGCAATGAGCTCGTGTTGCTGCAAGACCACCATCATCATCGCCACCACCCCCCACCATCGCCACACCATCGCCATCAAGAGCCAATTGCGCGACTGAAAGTGGCCAACCTACCGCAGCCTCGCCCACTCGTTTTTGACCGGTTGAGAATATACGACCCAAACTTAATTAACCCATACGAGGACCAACGCCCGAACGGATAGGTAGAGTGGACCGTAACTGGACCAAGTCCGGCGGAAGCTAGTTTTCTCAATGGCCGGGGGTTTCGTCAGTGGGTGGGCTTGCGCAAGTCCCACACTACCCGGAACGACGACGTTCCCGTATCTTCCCGCGCGTGACTGCCGGGGTTCAGGTCGGGTCGACACACTCACGCACATCTGTACACAGCGGCACAGCTTGCGCTGCTGGAGTAGAAACGGGGACCGCTGGTAGGGACGCGGCTCGCGCTGTCGTTACAACGGGAACTGAAGGATACGCCAGCTATTGCAGCGCTGGATTGCGAACACAATCGAGTTAAATCGACGCACGGCATGTATGAAAAATACGTGGAAGTGCGGTGAGCTTAGGCGTTATTCTTCCCCATCCGCCGGAGGCGAAAAAAACTACAGCAGTTCTAGACAATACCAGGTATGCATTATATTCGCCGCCGAAGCAGACGATCTAAATGCGAAGGTTCGTCGTGCCTGGAGTGAAGGTGAGGGGCGGCACATAAAGAAACAAAAAAATCTCTCTCGCAATAAAATTGAAGGCACTTACGTAGTGTGGAGGGGGCAGGAGGGCGCGAGATGGGATCCCGGATCTGAGTTACTGCTGGGAGGGAGCGCGAGAGTAGTGCGAGGATACTAAATGGGACGAGGAAAAAAAATAAGAAAAAAAAGAATGCAGCACGCGCGGTCGAAGTGTCGCACGCAGCTTGCAGGGTTGAGTTTCGACGAAATTCTCGATCTCGTAGTTGAGGGTTATTTTTTTTCTTCTTTTGTAGGAATAGCTCAGATAGGTTAGCTGTGGCTAATTTTGGTGAAAAAGAGACTCGAGTTGACACCGGAGGGAATACGAAAACGTTGGCTGAGAGTTTCACAAATTTGCACCAGCAATAGAAAAAAGCGCGGATAAAAAACGCTCATCGCAAAAAGCGGCCCCGATTATCACAAAATGGTCCCAATGCTTTGATGCAAAAACGGCATAGACTATACACGTACCAATACCCAGTATATACACATACTTATAAGACTGCACTGCGCAAACAGAGTAGCCCGGAGTACCTGAAACAGTTAACATGGAACGGGAAAAAAAGCAAAAAGCAGCCCCCACCCCACCCCGTTCCTCCCCACGGCCCACGCTCTACCACGGGCCAATTCTACTCGCGCAAAGTCAAGCCATGTCAACTCGACCCGACCTGACCCCGGCCCGCCCAAACCCACGCCAAGCCCGGCCAGGCCAAGCAAACTACGTCACGCCAAGCCAGGTCCAGCCGATCAAATTCAACCCAAGCCAGATGAGACCAAAACTCAAGCCGGTACGACAATACGCTCCTCCTTCTCCTCCTCCTCCTCCTCCTCCTCCTCCTCCACCACCACCGTGGTATCCGGCACTCCAACGATAACTCGTCCTTTGGGCGGCTCGGACAACATCTTCAATACGTGCCCCGCATCCTGCAAAACTGGCCACTTTGGAACTGTCACTTCTGTAACCATCGCCGTTTAAAACGCCTCTGAGGGTTTCCTTATCCGTGCAGGCGTACCCATCGCCGTCCCAAGCCAAGTTAGGTCAACGAAAATCCAAGTCGGTAAGAGAATGCGCTCCTCCTTTTCCGCCACCGCCGCGATATCCGGCACGCCAACGGTAAGTGCCCCCTTGGGCGCCTCGAGTAACATCTCCAATGATTTCCCCGCATCCTACAAAACTGTCCCTTTTGAACCTGCCTCGTCTGCAACCGTCGCCGCTTAAACCGCTTCTGAGGGTTTCCTAACGCGTGCATGCGTACCCACCGCTGCTCCAAGCCGAGCCACGCCATGCCAAGTCCCAACCCAACCCAAGACAGACCGATTAAACTCAAGCCGGTACGAGAACACGCTCTTCCTCCTCTTTCTCCACTGCTGCTGTGATATCGGGCACGCTAACAGCAACAGGCCCCGTAGGTGCCTCGGGCAGCATCTCCTCCAATGATTGTCCCGCATCCTGCAAAACTGGCTTATTCGTAGCTGTCGCTGGTGCTGCTGGTGCTGGCGCCGCTGCTGGTACTACTGCTGGCGCTGCTGCTGCTGCTGCTGCTGCTGGTATCGCTGCTGCTGCTGCTGCTGCTGCTGCTGCTGCTGGTGGTACTGCTGCTGCCGTGTTTTGTTCTCCTAGTTCCTCCTTCTCCAGTACTGCCAGCTCGGCGAGGAGATCGTCTTCGTTCGCCTCCGTCCAAGACCCTCCGATTGCCTTAGAAATTTCCTGAGCGAGCAAAGGGGGGGGGGGGGGGGGGGGGGGAGAGGGGGGATTTCATATTATCGTACTTCGGATGTTATCTTAACCGGTTCGGTCTGAGTTGGGTTGATTTGGTTTAGTTCCATTTCCTGGGCGCAACAGGGGGGAGGGGAGGGGAGTGGGAGCGCGGGGAACTGATTGGATCCAGTTGGATTCGATATTTCATTGCTTGATTTGAGTTGGTTTGAGCTTGGTTTGAATTGGTTTGGTTTTGAGTTAGTTAAATCCAGGGCATGTCACGGGTCAGGCCGCTTGTCGCGGGTCGGGTCGCGCCAGGGTGTCCCGAGACGACATGACCTGATACGACCCGCGATATTCGAAATCCTCCTGATCCGACCCGACCCGTGAGACCTCCCAACCCGGCCCGCGGGTCGAAATATGACCCATGAAAAGCCTTGGTTACGAAAAAAAAAAGTAGAACATGAATCATACTGTCGTGTAAATTGGTGACACCTTACCTCTTCCATGGCGATATTCTCGGCGGTGTCCGCCATGAGCTCCTCGACTTTCTCCAAAGGCATCTCCTCGTGCAGCTGCTGCAACGCCAAATTACCCTCCTTCAGGGCGTTGAAAACCTTAAGCTGCTGTGACTCCCAGTCGATCGTCTCCATCTTGTGTATAATAAGTAAGTAGTATCGACAAGGGGGAGGGGACAGGGGACATGGAGACGACCGGGAGGGGGAGAGGGGACATGCAGACGACCGGGAGGGGGAGAGGGGTGTGTGTAGGGCATGTGGGGGCGGAGGGCGGGGCAGGGGGGGGTGGATATGACGCAGACGGGCATGGGAGGGCATGGGGTTTGTTCCTCAGATCGTTCAAAAACTTAAGCTGCTGCGACTCCCAATCGATCGTCTCCATCTTGAGTACAGAGCACGTCCGGGTTTTCACCGACCAGGCAGACATCGCGTGCACCAAGCGCGAAGCGCCGCGAGGTGCGTGTGTGGGGGAGGTCATCGCGGTGGGTGCTATTCATTTATAGTCGAGCAGGCTGGCACTTTCAATACATCGTCCGTTTTTTTATCGTTCTTCTCCTCGACATCCGTCTGCCGCTCAACCGCCACCCACCCACCCACCCATACGTTACCTGTGCCGTGCGCTCTAGCACGCTTGGCAATGGCGACCCTGCACGCGCACGAGCATGCCTCATTGGGCCACTTGTGATTCTCGCGCGGTCTCGTACGTGTTCACAATCAAGCAGGTCAGAGCAAGCCGAAAGGGCCACGTATGGGTGATTAGGTGTGTGGGGGTAGTCTGTGCGGGGCCGAGCGACAGCCCGTCGTCGAGGAGAAAACTACTCAAAAACCGCACGTTAAGATACAACCATAACTGCCAAGCTGTTCGGAAAAAATTAAAAAAACACTGCACGATGGACGCCCCGGCGCTCGCGCCCACCGTTCCCTCGGAAGCTGATTGATTGCCAAATTCGCTTCGATTGTTCGTCCTCCCGATGCCACACTTGCTTGATAATGGCCACCCTGCACGAGCACGAACCGGCCTCATTGGGCAACTTCTGCTTTACGTGTGGCCATTTCTGCTTCGCGTGCGGCCATGATCCATGGTTGCGCGCGAAGCAGACATAGCCGAGCGCGAGGTAGGGGTGGACTAATCGGGCCTGTTCTTGCGCTTGTAGGGGTCACCATCATCAAGCGTGCCAGAGCACGCGGAAAGGGCAACGTATTTGGTGGTCGCTTGTCTGTGCGGGGTCGAGCGGCAGGCCGATGTCGAGTAGAAGAGCATACGTGTTTTTCACGCTCAAACGCACGATGCCAAAAAAAATGCCAACCTGCTCGATTTGTTTCTCACACACTCAAAGCGCACCATCCAAACAAACAAAATGCCAAACTGCTCGAAAAAAAAAAAAAAAATCCGGTAGAATCCTGCACGAGGGACGCCTCATGGTCCATGGCCACGCGCGGAACCAAGTGGCCTAAGACGTTACCCTTAATCTAAGCTATTTGTTGCCAAACACCATGGGTCCAGCCCAGAAGGGCTTAGCAGCTGGTGGAAGTGAGCGCTTAGACAACATGGACACCAATAAGACAAACAGACTAAACAAGGCAAGATAAGACAAGACAAGGCAAGGCAAGGCAAGGCAAGGCAAGGCAAGGCGAGGCAAGGCAAGGCAAGGCGAGGCAAGGCAAGGCAAGGCGAGGCGAGGCAAGGCAAGGCAAGGCAAGGCAAGGCAAGGCAAGGCAAGGCAAGCCAGCACAAATCTTACCAGCTGGTGCACGGTAAGGAGCTGAGAGCTGGCCTTGTCTGCTTGGTCTTGTTTCAGCCTGCACGATACCGAACCGGGAAATATTGAATGCACGAATGAGTGGCAACTGAAACCCTCGCTCCCTGTTTCCCCCGCCGCCACTGTCAAGCAGCGAATACAAGGCAAGGCAAGGCAATCTAAGCAAGCAAACATGGTTGGGAGGGTGACAGCCCCCTCTCCTCGTGTACCTCGGCCGCTGTGCTAAGGCAGGGCAACGCAAACAAAGCAAGCAGACATGTTTTGGAGAGCTACAGTCCCCTCCCCGCCAGGTGTACACAGGTGCTGCAATATTAGCAGGGAACCTTAGTTGATGCGTACCGTTTCGCATAGGGGTAGTCATGTTTAGCCTGGCAAAGGTAGCTATTGACAATACAGCAGCCTATTCTCTACAATGGAACGGGCGGCAGCAGCGGCCATTGCCGAAAAGAGGACTCACTCGTAGACCTTAACGCCTTGACAACTGGAACCCTTTTTGGGGACAAATCTACTTGAAGTTAGAATAGGAAGGGGTTTTGAGGCTCTAAAGGGGTTAAGAAGCTACAGCAGTATTGCCATGGAACAGCAGCCAATGCTTACAGTTTCTGCAGTATCACCAAGCAACGGTAGCTAAACACAGCAGCTTCTACACCACTACGTCAGTTTACCGTATTAATAGTACGGTAGCTCTACCATCGTACAGTAGCTATGAGACGGGGGGCTTTTGGCCCGACGGTAGCTGAACGGTCTCATCACCTCAAGAGGCTCGCTTTTCGAGGCCCAACGGCAGCAAAACGGCCATATCACCGCAGAGACTCATTTTTTGAGGCCCAATGATAGCAAAACGGTCACATCACCGCAAAGAGACTCACTATTTGAGGCCTAACGGTACCAAAACGGTCATATCACCGCAGAGACTCGATCATTGAGGTCCAACGGAAGCAAAACGGCCATATCACCGCAAACATATTCAATATTCCAGGCCCAACGTACTAAACGGTCTTCTCGCCTCAAGAGACTCGCTATTCGAGGCCCAACGATAGCAAAACGACCATATCCCCGCAAAGAGACTCACTTTTTGAGGCCATACGATAGCAAAACGGCCACATCACCGTAAAAATACCCATTTTTCGAGGCCCCGCGGTAGAAAAACGGTAAAATCGACACACGACGCGTTTGAAAATACGTGGAAGTGTGGTGAGCTAAAGCTTTATTTTTCCCCATCCGCCGGAGGATAAAAAAAAAAAAAAAAAAAAAAAAGGGTAATACCCCCGCAGAGAGACTTTTGGTTTTAGGCTCAACGGTAGGAAAAATGGTCGTCTCACCGCAACGGACACTCCCTTTTTGAGGCACAACGATAGCTAAACGGTCATATCACCGCAAAAAAGAGACTCACTTTTTGACCTTGAGAAGAAGCAGGGCCCTATCTTTTCGCCCTGCTTTGACCATGCCCAGCGCTTGCACCTGAAGCTTGCCACATTCCAGGTCCAACTGATGGCGAAAACAAAAGACAGAGGAAGGGGGAGGCATAAGGGGATATACCAGCCCGACGATAAGCATAAGCTTCACATGGAAAACGAAAAATGCAAGCTCGAGATGGAATTGAAGCTATGCAGTACCGCTATCCGAAAAAAAAGAAAAAAAAGACTCGTTGACAATCGCATCCGCATGCAGACAGACAGATCAAAAGGACCTCAAACGTCCGTTGATTGGGTGACCAGGGGATGCTCATGTATCATCCCCTCCCCTCCCCAAGATCCCGGAGTTTCGCACATTTGTCAAACATTATTAATATCGAGCTAATAATATTTTCTTGGCGGAGTGGTACATGCTACTATATAATACTACGGCAGATATGCACCCTTTGGTCTTTGCCTTCTGAGGGTCCTTATATGTTAACCTACTCTACACCCCCACCCAAAACCTTCTCTAACGCCTTTACAACTGGACACGTTTTCGGGGACATAATCACTTGAAATTAGTATATGGTGGGTTTTGGGGCTATAAGGGGGTTAACGCCTTCACAACTGGAAACCCATTTTGGGACAAAATCACTTGAAATTAGAATAGGAGGGGTTTGGGGGCTATTAAGGGGTTAACGCCTTCACAACTGGAAGCCCATTTTTGGGGGGCCTAAAGGGATTAACGCCTTTATAACTGGAAACCCATTTATGGGGACAAAACTACTTGGAAATAGTATAGGAAAGGGTTTGGGGGACCTTAAGGGGGTAAGGGAAACTTACTTGGAAATAGTATAGGGGAAGGGTTTGGGGGACCTGAAGGGGGTAAGGGAAACTTGAAGTGTTAACACCGAAGAAAAACGCTATGGCGCACATAGGTATGCAACGAAAAAACAAAAATGCAAAATAAAAAGAAAGGGATTCCGACGATATTGGGCTTCTTAACCCTATTGGAGCTTAACGCCTTTCACTACTGCTATTGGAGCTTAACGCCTTTCAATACTGGAAACCCTCTTGGGGGACAAATCTACTTGGATATAGTATAGGGAGGGATTTTGGGGGGGGCTCCAAAGGGGTGAAGACGGAAAAAATTGAGGAAAATATAACTGACAATTGCAGCATCCTTCATTCACACGAAGAAACCCGGGCTGCTATATGATACAAATAAAAATACACTCGAGCTGTGAGACCTATGGCAATGGAAAGCCGATAGTTTGGCCTAAAAGCTCCCAAACTTTTTTTGGGGGGTTATTTGCTGAAAGATTCCGGGTAACGTCGCTATGGGGAAAATATTACTAAAATGGTTATTCTCTGGCTCTTTTTCGGGTTATGCAGTCCAACAGGTCAATTTGTCCATTTTTTATTAAGCCTTGATCAACATTGCCCACCAAACACGATTGACCTTCGATCTCGAGACACAGACAACCCATGGTCACTCCTCTTCGTTCCGGACAAGGCCACATGAGTGTAGGTGACAGCGCTGAAGAGTTTATCTCGATCCATGCCCTAGGGCGTGAGAGGTTGCTTGTGTTGTCCTGTGCTCTTCCGTCACATCCTCTCAAAATTCTGTTTTTCGCCCGTTGGCAGACGATAGAGAGTTTTTGTCTCAATTTTCTATACACCAGCCGTCAAATGTGTTTTGAACAGAAGCCTGATCGGCGCCCGCCTCAAATCACCGGCCGTATAGTGAGCGCTCTACACCAAGGGGGGATCGGAGTCCCTAACTAGCTCGCCACGTTCAGAGTTCACGACGCTGTCGTTGATTTCGTCGAACGAAATGTATGGAGAACACGAAATTGCGCCGCGTCTAGTCCAAGATCTGATTGAGCAATTTTCAGGCCGATGTCGGCCAAGATCGCCGCGAGAAATCGTTTTTTCCTGGAATTCTGGAAAATTTCAAAAAATATTTTTACCAAATTGGGTCCATAGGCGACCGCTCAGGCAAAGTTTGGCTGGGATGTTCGGGAATTTCAAGCTTTCGGCCTTCCATTGTCACAGCTGTGAGATCGAAGATTTTGTCGAAACTCCTATTTGCAAGCTGTGTGTGATACTCCGATCGCGCGTATTACGGGATGTGTGTCCTCGTTAAGGATATACGTCGGCGACTCCCCTTGGCACTATGGAGATTGAGCTGAACGAATAATTTTGTTTTACTGCTGTCGACCTCCAACGCAAGTAAGTACCTGTGAGACACGCAGATACTGTAGCTTGCGCTGCCGTAGTCTTTGCCGCATGCTTGCACAACGATAAGAACGCGCTTATACTTTTGTTTTGTCGCTGCGCATGGGTCCCCAAACGGTTACAATCCTTTTAACGCCGCACTCCCGACATGGTGACAAAATACTTGGAGTTAGACTAGGATCATTTTAGGAGTTCGAAAAGGGCCAACGCCTGCACAGCTGGAAACCCGCTTCGGGGAAAAAAATCTTGGAATTAGTATAAGGGAGGGGTTTTAGGGGTCTCAAGGGCTTTAGAGCCCTAAAACTCCTCCCCCATACTTTAGATCCCTAAAACCCATCCCCTATACTAATTTCAAGTGATGTTGTCCCTCGCCACTCAGAAAGAAAACGGTCCAAAAGGAGCTACCTCTTATCGTTCCAGCGCCAGACGGACGATAGGCGTGTTTGTTGCAGTAGCGGTTACCTCCTGATGTAGATCAAGACGAACGGTAGGGGAGGGGGGATACCCACCTTTTCACTGCTGCCTTTGAGTCACTCGCACGAGTGACTCTGTGCTTCACGGACAAAAAAAATGCAAACATGAGTATTGACCCGATATCCGTCGAACTCACGGCTGACGCCCTTAAAATATTTCTAATAAAAATACTCAGCGATTCGCACAACAGGCATCGTTTTTGGCGCTATTAACAATGCTATTCATAGCACGACATCTTTTCTTGGAGACGAGTTGCAGCATGCGACACCCATTAAGGGTCTCTTGCTTCTGGCCAGGGTGGGATTTTTGTGTAAGACAGGGTGTGCCCTACACTATTTTCGGTACAAAAGACGCTACGTTCTTATTTTCGTCTAGATTTTTGTGTAAGAGAGGGTGTGCCCGAGACTATTTTCGGTACAAAAGAGGCCACGTTCTTATTTCCTCCTAGATTTTTGCGTACACAAAAGAGGCTACGTTCTTATTTGCGTCTAGATTTTTGTGTAGGAGAGGGTGTGCCCTACACTATTTTCGGTACAAAAGAGGCCACGTTCTTATTTCCGTCTAGGTTTTTGCGTAAGACAGGGTGTGCCCTACACTATTTTCGGTACAAAAGAGGCCACGTTCTTATTTCCGTCTAGAATTTTGCGTAAGACAGGGTGTGCCCTACACTATTTTCGGTACAAAAGAGGCCACGTTCTTATTTCCGTCTAGATTTTCGCGTAAGACAGGGTGTGCCCTACACTACTTTCGGTACAAAAGAGGCCACGTTCTTATCTTTCGTCTCAGGCGCGTTTTTTGGCGAAGCATAGATTTACCATTCCATTTCGGACTCACATCGCCAAGGACAACAGCGCTGAAGAATAAGACCGAAAGGGAACAGAAGGGGTCACTCGCGCGAGCGGCTAATAACCTCCGCAAAAATAAGTCCCGAAAGTGACCCCTGTACTGTTAGCCTTGGTCCGAAGCTCGAATAAGATGGCCAGTGGTGGGGATATAAGCGTGTTACAACCGTGGTAGTCCCGAATCTTACTACGGTAGCCCCCCCAACCTTTTTTTCTTCAACAAAATCGCCGGTTTCAGAACCAGCTCCCGGTCGTATCTCCTGAAACACGGTGTGTCTCTCGACACCCCGACGTCATCGATCGACAATAGGCCTTTGCACACAAGAAAAAAAATGGATATACACTTCTTTTTTTTCAATAGTATCCTTCCTTGTGTCGAGCAGCCATGAAACGTTCGCTAGAGAAAATCGCTGGTATTTTTTTTGGGGGGGGGGGGCTATCGTAGAACCAGTCTCCCCCAAGAATGTTCATCTTCGCCTATCAAAACTCGAATAACTATCAATGCCGCATTCCAGGCCCAACTGATGGCGCCAACGGGCGCAACTCAATGCGAGCCGACGAGGGACGAAAGGGCAGAATTATGCTCCCGATAACAAGGAATGCGCGTACCGTAGTGGGGAGGGGGAAGAAGAGCCTGCTCAGTGACTTTCCGGATCTGAGCTACGTCTACGGAGGGAGGAAGGAAAATCTCCGAACAAGGAGCGATTGAGGAAGGAAAAAAAACTCCTATAAGGAGCTATTGAGGAAGGAAAACCTCCTAAGAAGGAGCGATCGAGGAAGGAAGGGAAGGGATAGGCAATGCGTGCTGCAGTCGCGGCAATCACCGAAGGACTCTCCCCGCACACAACAAAATCGAAGACTTACTAATGCAGCAGTAGCGTGGACGCCCCAAGAACGTCTCTGGAATGTCGAAATCCAACAAAAAAGTAACCATTTTTACATTGTATAAAAAATGAAAATACACTCCAGCTGTGAGATCGAAGATTTCGTCGAAACTCATCTTTGCAAGCTGTGTGTGATACTCCGATCGCGCGTATTACGAGTTGTGTGTCCTCATTAAGGATATAGGTCGGCGACTCCCCTTACAACTACATTTTGTAACGTAATGGTTTCATTTCCTGTTTTTTTCGTCGTTTCTTGCACTCCTTCTGCACATTATCGGACGGCAAACAATACACGAGTGATCGCAACACCAACGAACGACACCTATGACGACTTATTTCCCTCCAAGGAATTTCTTTATATCCCATTTAGTTCTAATTTTGGGGGGGATCAGGCAATCAATGTGGACGTCCTCTCGCAATTCATCATTTTACTTTCACACTCGAGGGAGACGATATTGAACATGTCCGAAAACGCCAGATGGCAGCACGCAACCTCCTTGGAAGGCGTTTGGGGGGGCGTAGGGTGAGCGGAATCTACGACAGCAGCACAAGCAGCAGCAGGTGAATGTTCTCTCGGAATTCATCATTGTATTTTCACTCTCGAGGGAGACGATACTGAACATGTCCGAAAACGCCAGATGGCAGCACACAACCTCCTTGAAGGACGTTTCGGGGGGCGTAGGGTGAGCGGAATCTACGACAGCAGCACAAGCAGCAGCAGCAGGTGAATGTCCTTTCGCAATTCATGTTGTATTTTCAGATTCGAGAGAGACGATACTGAACATGTCCGAAAACGCCAGATGGCAGCACACAACCTCCTTGGAACGCGTTTGGGGGGGCGTAGGGTGAGCGGAGTCTACGACAGCAGCACAAGCAGCAGCAGGTGAATGTCCTTTCGCAATTCATATTGGATTTTCAGATTCGAGGGAGACTATATTGAGCATGTCCGAAAACGCCAGATGGCAGCACACAACCTCCTCGGAAGGCGTTTCGGGGGGCGTAAGGTGAGCGGAGTCTACGACAGCAGCACAAGCAGCAGCAGCAGCAGCAGCAGCAGCGAACCCAGCAATGAAGCATCATGTCCCACGGTGAGGATTCCGGGTCGGGTGTTGGTACCCCAAGGGCCAAATAATTGTTCCCTGGCGGATAACTCTTCCCGCGACAACCCAACACTCCATGGGACATCCCATGGGAGCGTTAATCCCGTGGGATATCCCGTGTGTGTATTCCATGTGTTTTCCGTACCATATCCAATAGGACATCCCATGGGATACAGGGGATAGTACATCCGTCCCATGGGATATCCCACGGGCTGCTCCATGGGATTTGGAATGGGAGCCTTCAACCCATATAGAAGGTATCCCAATGTATCGCCCATAGGGCATCCCAAAGAATATCCCATCGGATGTATCTCATGGGGCATCGCATCCGATATCCCGTAGGGTGTCGTATGGGACATCCCATGGGAGCGTTAATCCCGTGGGATATCCCATGTGTATGTATCCCATGTGTTTTCCATACTATATCCAATAGGACATCCCATGGGATACGCGGGATAGTACATCCGTCCCATGGGATATCCCACGGGCTGCTCCATGGGATTTGGAATGGGAGCCTTCAACCCATATAGAAGGTATCCCCATGCATCGCCCATAGGGCATCCCAAAGAATATCCCATCGGATGTATCTCATGGGGCATCGCACCCGATATCCCGTAGGGTGTTCAATGGGACATCCCATGGGAGCGTTAATCCCGTGGGATATCCCATGTGTATGTATTCCATGTGTTTTCCATACTATATCCAACAGGACATACCATGGAATACACGGGATAGTACATCTCATGGGATATCCCGCGGGGTGCTCCACGGGATGTGGAATGGGAGCTTTCAACCCATAAGAAGATATCCCAATGTATCGCCCATAGGGCGTCCCAAAGAATGTCCCATCGGATGTATCTAATGGGGCATCGCATCCAACATCCCGTAGGGTGTTCCATGGGACATCCCATCGGATACCCCCTGGGGTCTCATGAAATCTCCCATGGAAGATAACCCTTCACGCGGAAAACCCACAATCGCATGGGACACCTGTTGGGATCAACGCAACCCATGTGATCAACGTATCCCATGAACGTATCCCACGCGAGATTCTATGGAATCGATGTATTCCATGATGGGAGGGATCCCTTAGGATGCCTCGTGTGATTATGTCGGATACCCCATTTGATTTATGAGATACCCCGGGTACGGAATTCAACCGAAGCATCCCCAAGCATCATAGCATTTTTTTGGCTGTGGCAAAATTTCAACGTGTCGTTTCGACATCCATCGAAAAAAATAATCTGCGAAAAAAAAGGGCTTCGAAAAGGCGGACAGACGCACTTCGATACATCACGTGCCAAGTGCGTACGTGGTACGATACCACGGGTATCACATTTGCCGATGACGCCATGTGTTGGCGCCTTGCTCTACTCTCACGAACCTGGAGTTTCTTGTTGATCTCGCATTAACATATCAGTAGTGCCGGTTGCCGCTATAGTGCCGACATGTGCACTATAGAGGTAAATACCGGCATTATAGCGGCAACCGGCACTACTCCCGACACTGTCACTACTCGCTGTTCCGATCTGTGCCAGGCGATTTCACAGGCACTATAGCGGGCAACAGGCACTACTCAACCCGCACTATAGAGGGATCACTGCGGTAATCAAGTCCGTGGTAATCAAGTCCGTGGTCACAACGACAAGCTCAAGTTACGCTGGAGTGGAAGAATACATACGGGGAAAAAAAAAAAGTGGCATACGTAACATGGCTGAAGCAAGGCATACACCAGCGAACAAATAATGTTTACATCAGGAGTCGGTATACGTTACTATCACCCTCATAATGGTACAGACCTGGTACGTTTGAGGTCTCGCAACTGAACCCGAGTACGTACTAGATGTACACCACAATCACTGAGGTGTGCAGTCAGCGCTGACTGCTAGTCCAGTGGATGTGGCGTACCGGCCAATCTCTGACCAAAGCACAATCCCCCCAACGAAAGCCGACGCGAGTCGACGAGGGAAGAAACAGATGGCGTCTTCTCGCAATAAAAAAAAAAGGCGTGTATCGTAGTGGAGAGGGGGAAGAATAATCTGCTCAGTGACCCCGGACTTGAGTTACGCCTAGGGGGGGAGAAGGAGAAAGAGAAATGTGAATATAGCAGAAGGATGAGCAGAAAACGAAAAAAAAAATCCTTCTCTTTCCTCTTTCTCCAGGGGGTTACTGAATGCTGGCCATTTCGCTCATCAAACTTCTTACCAAAAAAAACCCATCAACCTTCACTAGTCCCGAAATTTCCTGGAAAAAAAATATCCCTACTGGAAATTGCTGCCGAAAGTCGTTTCCAGGACCTCTGATCATCACACCAAACGAGCACCAGGTGTAAATCATGTTCAGGGCGTTGTTGCCCTATCCCTGCACGCAGTCTAGCTACCCTCATGCCTCACCCTCCACCCTTTTTGGGGCCATTTCATGCTTAGTCTTAGGGTTTAGGCACTCGAGATTATATTTTCGATCTCAGGGTAGTGGGCGGCGCGAGGGACTACATTTTGGTATCCAATGCAAGCCGATGCCAACAAACATCGCCTCAAACAGGTTTTCAGTAATCGTCTGCACATACAAATTCCGCAGGCGCCTTGCCTGCCTGCGCATATAGAGTTGACAACATTTTTTATCCTCACAGCACCAGCACGAATTTAGTCATCCGGTTACCAGTCCACACCAATCCGTGATTTCTGTACTCGGCCAGATGCTTCGCTTCCCTTACAACCCGCTTATTTCATACGTTTGGAGAAAAAAATGTCCCCCACCAATTATTTATTACTTCAAGTGGTTCGTGTTTTGGTATTGCTCTGGGAGCCTAGCAGAGGCTTAGGGTTCAGGATGTTGGATATGGATATAGGATGATAGGGTTTCACATGCCTTTGAAGGCGTGTGCGTCTCCCCGAACGTGGGTGCAGGCAGTTCCGATGGGGTTAACCCTGTTGCAAAAATTATCCTACACTTTTAGAAGTAGTTTTCACCAAAAATGTGCGTGCAGTTCTAAAGGGCTTAGACTGACCCGTTTACAACGACAAAATAACCCTACTGCCGCCGTTCCACGTGGTTCGTCCTCGACGTGGGTGTAGTTTTAAGGGGGTTATAACTGGGTTATGTGGTTCATCCTCAACGTGGGTGCAGTTCCAAGGGGTTTATAACCGGGTTATACAAAAAAAATGTGGGTGTGTGGTTCTACGGTAGCCCCCCCAACTTTTCTTTCACGAAATCGCCGGTTTTGAAACCAGCTCCCGGCCGTAACCCCTGAAATACGGTGCCCCTTGCCACCCGGACGTCATCGTTCGATAGTCCTCCGCAAACAAAATAATATATGCAGATACTCTTTTCATAGCATCCTTCCTCGTGTCGAGCGGCCATGAAACGTTCGTTAAAGAAAACCGCTGGTTTTGGGGGGGGCTATCGTAGAATCAGTCGGGTGCAGTCCTAAAGTGTTTACACTGACCCGTTTACAACGACAAAATAACCCTACTGCTGCAGTTCCTCGTGGTTCGTCCTCGACGTGGGTGTAGTTCTAAGGGGGTTATAACCGGGTTATGTGGTTTATCCTCAACGTGGGCGCAGTTCTAAGGGGTTTACAACCGGGTTATACCAAAAAAATGTGGGTGCAGTCCTTAAGTGTTTAGACTGACCCGTTTACAACGACAAAATAACCCTACTGCTGCAGTTCCACGTGGTTTGTCCTCAACGTGGGTGCAGTTCTAAGGGGGTCTATAACCGAGTTACGTGGTTTGTCCTCAACGTGGGTGCAGTTCTAAGGGGTTATAACCGTGTTATAACCCGTTTACCACGACAAAATAACCCTTTTTCCAAGTGGTACGGTTATAACCCGTTTACCACGACAAAATAACCCTTTTTCCAAGTGGTTAGTCCCCAAAAACGTGGGTGCAGTTCTAAAGGGATTAGAACCGGGTCATAACCGGTTCACCACTGCAAAAAAATGTGCGCTATTTCCAAGGGGCTAGTCCCCAAAAACGTCGGTTGAGTTCTAAAGGGGTTATAACCGGGTTGTGACCCGTTTTTCACCGCAAAATAACCCTAGTTCCAAGTGGTTAGTCTCCAAAAACGTGGGTGCATGGGTGCAGTTCTAAAGGGATCATAGCCGGGTTTATGACCAGTTTCCCACAGCAAAATAACCCCACTGTAGCTCCAAGTGGTTAGTCTACCAAAACGTGGGTGCAGTTCTGAAGGGGTTATGACCGGGTTATAACCAGTTTTCCACTGAAAAATAAACCTATTGTAGCTCCAAGCGGTTAGTCCCCAAAACCGTGGGTGCAGTTCTAAAGGGGCTGGAACAGGGTCACAACCCGTTTACCACTGTCAAAAACGTGGGTGGAGTTCTAAAGGGGTTACAATAACCCTAGTTCCCAAGTGGTTAGTCCCCAGAAACGTGATCGCAGTTCTACAGGGGTTATAACCGGGTTATAATGGTAAATAACCCTTTTACCACTGCAAAATAACCCTACAAGTCCCAAGTGGTTTGTGCCCAAAAACATGGGAGAAGTTTCTAGAGAAGTTAACACCCGTCGAGCCCTTGCTTCCTCTCCTGAGGTCAACCTCAACCACGACCACTATCCAATATATGTACCTGGTATCCCTTGCCCCCTCCCCGATCACGCCTTCAAATTAATCCTTCTCCAATTAAAAGTGGAAAAAAAACACACTATTTCTAAGTGCTCTGTCGCAAAAAGCGTGAGCGCAGTACTTAACGGGTCAAGATCCAACATCGCTCCACAAAATCCAACGCCGTCAAGGAAAGATGTCACAAGACGGTCAGTCAAGGGAAAACGTCCAGCGGCCACGGGTATAAAACCGATCGTTCCACGCTAAAACCTAGTAGTTTGGCGTCAGTCAAGGTAAATTATTGGGAAACGTCCTGCGGTCAAGGGCAGAAAACCGATCGTTCCACACTAAAACTCAGTAGTTTGGCGTCAGTCAAGGTAAATTGTTGGAAATTGTCGTCGATCAAGGGGTTAAAATGCCATCTCCTGCCATATTTCTTGTCACGTACGAGCTCTGCTTTTTTCTTGAACTGTAAGCTCAGTACGTACGCAGCTACTGTAAATCTGCACTCTGCCAGAGTATCCATCTCTCTACACCCACCGCGTCTTTTTTTGCACATAAAATCTCCGCCAGGCTCTCGCTCAATCCACCATACATCCCCTGTCCCCTACCCACTCACGCCTTCCATATCAAGATCCGATACCGTTCCACAAACAGAAAAAAAAAATTGCCTCCCGTATGAATATCATAGCACGATGCAGGAAAAACCAAGGTAACGAGCACAAGCAAAAAGCCTCATATTTACAGCGGGGAAAGAGAGTCGCTCTACTGAAGCCAGTGTAGAGCGCATCCATTCTCAAATACTGAATCCAGCTTTTACACACCAGCTTTGCTGTTTCTGATTTTTCAATATAAAGAGACAAAAGCCGCGACGCCAATCCATGTGGGACTGAGCCCCTAGCAGGTCTCTTGCATGGTTGTGCTGTGGAGGACACGCCGAGGCGGGTCGGGACCTCGGGTGAGCACGGAACATAGCCTGGGACCTCTGGTGATTTTGGACTTGTACGCAATGAGGCAGCACTACCTAAGGGAGGGGGGGCTGGTATCCACATGGGCGTATTTGGAAGATGGTCTGTACTCCATCCCAGGTTCTTTGTATTGTACAGAGACGCACATTCCTCTGATCTCAGCGCTCGGCTTCGGCATCGCTACGCAAACGTTGGTCAAGTACGATATGCACGAGTATCCACGAGCGTGATATACGAGCTCTGCTTCTTCTATAACCTGTACGGGCGTAACTGCTTTCACCAAGAAAGTGCCATTTGCAGCTGTAACGCGAGCTTCGCCCGCCTTACTGTTATAATACACTAAAGACCGGCAGTTGGGTGTCTTCGCTACTCAAGTAAGGGTCGTTCAAAGCCCCCCCCCCCCAAAAACAAACATACACACACGCACACACGCACACACACAAATATATATATTAAAATTAAAATACACTCCAGCTGTGAGATCGAATATTTTGTCGAAACTCATCTTTATATATTATATTGATTTATCAATAAACGACACAAAAACGGAAATTTGAATTTCCGGAAATATAAGCTTTCCTAAAAAAGCGACAGAACCCCTCCGTATCTCGATTCGAATTTCTACGGTACTTTCAATTTTTGGAGAAAAAAAAAATAACAGCTTCGACACGAATGAGCCTCAGAACTAGACGCGAACTCCAGCCAACTCACAACCCTAGCGTTTACAGCATCGGGCAATGCGACTGGGTAGGGGAGACAGACCTTACCTCCTTGCAGGTAAACTTATTCAGTAGGTTCTTGAGGTTACTCACGTATGCTGAGGTTACTCACGTATGCTCGTTAAGGCCTATGGCAATGGAAAGCCGATAGTTTGGCCCAAAAGTTTCCAAAAAAAATTTGGGGGTTATTTGCTGAAAGATTCCGGGTAACGTCGCTATGGGGAAAGTATGACTAGAATGGTTATTTTCTGGCTCTTTTTCGGGTTATGCGGTCCAACAGGTCAATTTGTCTATTTTTTATCAAGCCTTGATCAACACTGCCCACTAGGCACGATTAACCTTCGATCTCGAGAGAGAGACAACCCATGGTCACTCCTCTTCGTTCCGGACAAGGCCACATGAGTGTAGGTGACAGCGCTGAAGAGTTTATCTCGATCCATGCCCTAGGGCGTGAGAGGTTGCTTGTGTTGTCCTGCGCTCTTCCGTCATCTCTCAAAATTCTGTTTTTCACCCGTTGGCAGACGATAGAGAGTTTTTGTCTCAGTTTTCTATACAACAGCCGGCAATATATTTTGTCTGCAGAAGCCTGATCGGCGCCCGCCTCAAATCACCGGCTGTAGAGTGAGCGCTCTACACCAAGGGGGGGTCGGAGCCCCTAACGAGCTCGTCACGTTCAGAGTTCACGACGCTGTCATTGATTCGTCGAACGAGTGTGTGGAGAACACGAAATTGCGCCGCGTCTAATCCAAGATCTGTTTGAGAATTTTTCAGGCCGATGTCGGTCAAGATCGCCGCGAGAAATCGTTTCCTCCCGGAAATCTGGAAAGTGTCGAAAACAAAATCTACCAAATTGGGTCCATAGGCGACTGTTCAGGCAAAGTTTGGCTGGGATGTTCGGGAATTTCAAGCTTTTGGCCTTCCATTGCCACCGGTTTAAAGACACCGAAATAGGAGTAGCTTTTTTTCAGACCACGCACCGGGTGAAGATTGATGTAATTGCCTGTGGGCGAGACCACCAGCGTCTGTTCCATCTTTTTACACGAACGCCGTCCTAGATATATACCAAAACGTCCCAGTTACCCGGTAATTCAGGTAACGACCGGCCTTCCGGTGTATTACCATAATAATGAGGCGTGCGAAGCGCGCAGCGCTGAGCCTATTTTCCTTGGTTTTCCTAGAGAAAAAAGCCTATTCATATCGGATTGCATACGGGGGTAGGGTGCCTTTATTTACTTTCTCAGTGTGTATGTTTGTGTCAAGTTTTTCGGCCACGTTTGTCCACCGCACTCAGCGTACACGGCACCAAGGCTAGTTCCGACGGGTCCTGTGCATGCACAAATAACAGACAACTCTTCTCGTGCTGGTTTCGCTGTAAGTCGTTGAGATTTCGTCGAGACGGGTGCGGCAACGTGTGATATCACAGGCACCAAAACTGGGTTCCTATCACATGCTTTTCGAGTTTTCAAAACATCGTAATAATAAAACGGCAATAATTTGGTAAATAATACGACATTTCTTCTTTTTGAAAAACCAACTTTACCGAGCGAACCCCATGTGTCGGTCTGTCTGCCCACATTACCATTTGGGCTCGTGTCCCCGAGACATGTGCAAAATTTATGGCCAGGCCCACCGCACGGATGAGGGGACCGAGAAGCTCTGCTGTAGATACCATGGTGGTGCTTAGAGTACGTACCTCCGATGTTGGATGTGTTTCGATGATCGGAGAAAGATGCAGATTGTTCGCCTTCAAGAACTAAACCGAAAAACAAACAACTACTGCTGCACGTGGCTTTCTTCAGGGGGCTGATCGAAGAGACGCACGCACCACGACGCTGACCCGGCCTTCGTCTCGTGCGCCCTGCTGCTACTGTTACTACCGCTGCTACTGCTTCTGATTCCGATGCCGCTGCTGCTGCTGCTGCCGCTGCTGCCGCTGCTGCCGCTGCTACTGCTGCTACGAGTACTACAGCAGCAGCACTACGAGTACCGAGTTTATTTTTCTCTGTCTGAAAACAGAACGTAAACATCGAACAGCGTTCGTAGATGCTCGTTCGTGTTGGTTTTTATTCAGTGCACATCTACTACTACATGACCAGGTATGCTGCTGTTCTTTCGTTTGCTGCTTTGCCTGAGCCAGTCACCAGTGTTTCCCGTAGTAATCCAGCACCGCAGATTGGACTACCGCAGGTATTGACGCGGCACGCCTCATTATTTACCAAGGTAGAAATCGGCCACACGAAATAGCCCGGGCTGCTGGGGTAGGGTTTGCTTCATCTTTGTATAGGAACGCCTTCCTACATATACCAAAACGTTCCAGTTACCCGGTAGCTCAGGTAACCACCGGCCTTCCGAGGTAACACTAAAACGATCGGCCACACGAAACAGCCCGGCCTGCCGGGGTAGAACATACGACCGAAGCGCAACGGAAAGAGCCGCACGGCATACGACTCATTCTATCGTGTGAGGTGCACCAATCAATTGCTCACGCTTGTCATTTCAGGAGAACTACGCCCCACACAACACACAAATGGCGAGAAAAAATGAAAGCACATCCCCGATGTAATCTCCCATGGCCTATTTGGTAGGTAGATGAGAATAAGGCACTATTAATATTGTAGATTGTAGTGTCAAAAAAAAAAAAAACGGCAATCCAACGATTTTGGGCGCGGTGTTGGGTACTCCGATTTACGAGCGCTCAGGATGAAGAACATTCGGGAGCCTTTTAGCACCGCACTCCCGACATGGGAAAAAAAACACTTGGAGTTGGAATACGAAAAGTTGAAGGAGTTGGAAATGGGTTGAGAGCGGTCAGATCGGCACGTCTCGCCTACACTAAAAGTTATATATTTCCGACTACAGATGAGAGCAATGCGTAGTTAATAACGCTTGTTTTGGCTTGCCACGGGGCGCTCTTAAACCGGGATACCCGCCTGTAGCACCTCGTGTGGTCAGCTAGAAACAGTGTTGGAGCAAAAAAAAAAACGCTACCTCCATCACATCAAGCCAGGAGACGGCACTATCAGCCCTTGACAGACGGTCATTTTCCAATAATTTCAGGGTAGTCCTCGGGAAAATTCCCGAGGTAATTTTCCCGTGCTGTACGTCGGTCCCGGTACTCGGCGGAATACCGTCATATTTGGGCAAACCGTGTACCGCCGAAGGCGGTACCGTCAAAAATCGAACAACCGTCAACCGTTTAAAAAGTACCGTCATTTTGCAGCACCGCCATAAAAGTACCGTCAAATAAGCGAAGTACCGTTTCCCGTTTAGAAAAACCGTCATATTCAGAACCGTCAAAGATTGTAGGGTGATGGTTTTCATTGAATGTTTTCATGTTTTAGGTTTTATTGTTTTATTGTTTACAGTAGTAGTATTGTTTTATTGTCTTATTTTGGTGATAAATGTCTAAATAAATGTTGTTTCGCGTGAGGCTGGTGAGTTTGTCAGCTTGACGGTTCGACGATTAGTCTAGCCTCTATTCGTCCGTTCTATATAGGTATGCAGGAACATCAGCGGGGTGGTGCCGGCATGCTTGATCGCCGCCCGGCAGGTACTGTCAAGTATTTCGTCATTCGTAATTCTGTATTTCTCAGTGGCGGAACCGTCATATTTCAGTACCCTCAAAAAAGTACCGTCAAATTTGGCAGTACCGGGACCGGTACCGTCGTTTTGCAGTACCGCCAAAAAAGTAGCGTCAAATATCGAAAAACCGTCTACCGTCTAGAAAATACCGTCACTTTTCGATACCGCTGAAAAAGTACCGTCAAATTCGGCGATACCGTGTACCGCCAAAAGTGGTACCGTGAGAAATCGAAATACCGTCAACCGTTTGAAAAGTACCGTCATTTCGCAATAATACCGTCCGATCTGGTACCGTAAAAAAAAACGGTACCGAGGACTACCCTGAAATATTTACCTTGACTGACGTCAAACTTTTAGGTTTTAGGGTGGAACGATCATTTTGACACCCTTGACCGCTGGATGTTTTTTCTTGCCTGACCGTCTCCTGACATCTTTGCAGCAAGCGTCGTCCGAAACGCGGGCAGCATCACGATAGATTAGCCATGCACCTCTGAAGCTGAACGCTCTTGCTTAGCGGGTTGACCAGCCCGCCCTTTGAGCTGTTTACTCACCCGTTGGTCGCTATGGCTATCTCGGATGCTGCACGCTCTTGCTTAGCAGGTTGATCAGACCGCCCTTTGCGCTTTTTACTCACGCGTAGGTCGCTACGGCTGGTTCCCAATGGTATGATACGTGTCATATCATGGATGCATAACAACACTCGATGTGTGTGGGATTCCAATTATGACGGTGCCGAACAACAGAAATTAGGGACCGATTTCGTGTTGCCAGAAGCTTCCGCCGCCCACCAACTCACACGAGTTGTAGACAGAGTAGTCGCTAAATTATCTTGTTGCACGAGTTCCTAGCGGCAACTACGCCTGCTTGCTTGTACCAATAGCGTACCAGTACTCATCTTTGCGTCCGGAATACAAACGAGCAAGCGAGAGAAATTAAAAAAGACATTTTTATGCCCTTTGCTCGCAACGCACTCGCAGCTGTGCTTGCTGCCTGTGCGTCGTCTGTTGATCGTGGGCAACTATTGTGCTTGTAGTACTGTCATTGATGGTGCGTGTGTTTTGCACATGAAACCGTTATTTCCACATATCGGCGAATAGCAGTACTGCTTGTAGCTTATGGACCAGTACCCCCGTACGAGTTCAGCAGTACTCTAGACTACAGCAGTACCGGGTACAACCGAGCAAACGAGGGGAATGACATAGGACAATTGGATGCCCTTTACTCGTCTCGTCACGCACTCGCAGCTGTGCTTGATGCCTGTAAGCTGTGTGCTGATCATGTGCAATCTATGAGATGTCATTAAAAATAAAACAATCAAGTACAGCTGTGATTTCAAGGATGTCGTCGAAACTCATCTTTGCAAGCTGTGTGTGATGCTCCGATCGCGCTTGTTACGGGGTGTGTATGTCCTCGTAAATGATATAGATCGCTGCCTCTTCGTAGTGCTATATAGCTGCAGCAGTAGAACCAGGGTCAACAGGGTGATACGAAGACCTTCAGCCTTGAATCAATCTGCGCACTGAAACTAATGTGTATAGGGTGAGGGTTAGGGTTAGGCTTGTAATGCACCAGTATCCATGTGCATGAGCCAACACACGAGCAAACGATACGATAGGAACGCTTTCCCGTTAACCCACACTGGTTACAGAAACTTCCGAAGAAAAATCCTCGAGGGATGCTTGCCACAAGTCGGATAGCCTGATGGCTTGTATCGGGCAAAAGGTACGAATACAGCAGAAGCGCCTCCAGTGCAGAGAGAGCAATGGGTTTTAAACGAGAACATTGTATGGGTGGTTTTCCAAAGAACTGCGTCCACGACGGCCGCACTTCACAAGCCACAGCATCCAGCATGGGTCACGCCTTCGCGTTCGGATTGGGGTTAGGGCTACAGTTAGGGTTCTGGTCGGGGTTAGCGTTGCCACCCTCACGACCGCCAACCTGCGCTTAAAATTCGTCACGACAGCCTCGAGGCTGCCTCCAAGTGTGTCTGGTACATGTGTTCTTCATATTAAACTGCTCTTTCCGCCAATCAACATCCAGCATGACCTGTGTCCGTGCCGATGTCTCATCCTAGAGAGACACAAGCTCTTGGATCACAAAACTACAAGACACGATGTGTAGCGTCCTTGTGTTACAGGGGGGCGACCGAAAGACTTGCCTTTCGTGACAACGCAGAATTAGTACGTGAAGCTTAAGTGTTTTAATTGACTTGACATAAAATATGTCGGAGAAGGTCTCTTTAGACTTTATATACTGCCCGCAGGCCTTGACTATGCCGTCGACCGTATCTGTGTGTTTTCTCATGAAACTGTTGTTTCCAACCATCGACATCGAGTGCACCCAAAGTCTCTGTGCCGATGCCTAATCATAGAGAGACACAAGCTCTGTGGTCGCACACTACAAGCCAGAGATATGCATCGCGTATGTAGGAGTTGGCCGTGCAGTACAACAAGTACTGAAAACGAAACCGGAACATGATGTCGCAGTTCCTCTTCAAGCACACTAACTGCTACCTGATGCTGCTGGCTCAAAATGTGGTACACGTTACGGCGCTCACTCTTTTCTGGTAGCGCGTCAGGCGGTCGCGCGAGTTCTTGAGGTCTAGAACAGCCCTGTCCTGGTCCGTGACCTTGTGCGCCGAGCTTTTCTTCTTCCTCGAGTACAGGTTGCCCATGATCAGCACACAGCTCGCAGGCAGCAAGCACAGCTACGAGCACGAAGGCGCCAAGCAGGCACTTGCAATCATTCCGATCATTAAACGTCCCCTCCTCCCAAACGCCGAAATCCCTTTACAAACCCACGTGTGGGCATGTCAGATTTCAGGTTTCAGGTCCTTTTGGATCCAAATCACCTGCTGCTGCTGTGTTACACTCTGATCGCTGCGCCTTGCTATACCGCCTACCCTTCGGTTCACCCTTGAAGAAATGACGCTCATCATCCGGCAAAGGGTGGGCCTCAGGCAACTATATGTCACATGATATCATGACGGATCTTTTCGGCCACTTTTATCACTCTTGTGCTGGGCAACGTCGCACCAAGCAATACGCGGACAGCTCGTACAGAGACCGGAAACTTGGGTGCTCGTGCGAGATAGCTAACCAGCCAGACTCCATCACCAGTGGAGCACTGACCGCACCAGTGAAACAAGGTCTTTCGATTACGATCCATAACACGAGTTGCAACAGCTAACTATTTATTCATAATTGCTTTGTTCACCAAATGCAAAATTGTACCGGTACCGAAAAGACAAAACGAAATCCCAACGATAATGTCATCGGTTCCGCCACCCTACACGTTGTGCCAAGTTGTTCACCTCGGACAGATCGTGATCTAGATCATCTACAGTATATCCCGTATCTGCCGTTATGATATGTCATGGTGGATCCGTAGACTATCCATAGAGTCCAGATCCAATCCAGCAGATATAGTCTAATACGCTGACATAGGCCAAACAGAAAGTGCGGCGCCACCGCGGATGACATGATGAATGAGCTTTAGACCATACATACACGTTCTGATACAGTATATGTGCTGGTTCTGTATCTACAGTGCAGATCCAAACCAGGAAACGTGTGATAGGTCAAGCAGACCGTAAGGCTCTCACCGGATAACATGATGAGCTACTGTTAGACCATGCAGATATTCCCTGAAATGCCAACAGCATCAAGTAGGAATCGGTGATCTGTTCGAGGTTTGAAGTTGTTTGTCCCCAAAACGATGGTGGGTTTAGCACCGAAGGAACACACGCAAAACCCGAGAAAGCTACCTCCTGACGTGATCATCGCCGATGTGTGGAGCCAGCGGGCTGGAGGCGTGCCGCAAAAACAAACGAATGATCTTAATACAACGGCGTTGCACAAGGACGAAGATGGGACGGGAATGTACAGTAGCACCTATCGAGGCATCGACCTCCCTCGTGGCGCACGTCGGGAAAGCACTACTACTCCTAGAAGTAATCGTGGGCCGACTCACTCGGTGACTTCATAGCACTGCGAACAGGAGGCCACTCCGCTTGGGGAAGAGTGTGGCTGCCATATGTACTGCTTCGCTACTGCGAACAGCAAAGGCCATCCTGCTGGAAGAACAGCAGTGTGGCTCTATGGACCGCGACGGTCGGCGGTCGACATGTAGTCGCCAGGGAACGTCCTGGGTCCACTCCCGGGTTTCCTAGGTATATATATATATGTGGATTCGTAGATTAACACGCCACTTACGAAGGAGCTCGCCGGTAAGAGGCAAAGCCGCCTTTGCGGTACCGTTGGAATGTTATCTATAGGATAAAGTATGGAGATCGGGGAGCTTTGGGTGGGGATCTCTGCGTGGCCCACGTGTGCATGTTCCAGTATACCACGCTGGGAGTCATGCATTGATTGGGTACGTGCTTCATTGGCCTCACAAAAGCGTATGGCCCCGTCGACCGAACCCTCTCTTCGTGGACTGCTTGTTCTAGCCATTACACACTTTGGCATGCCACCCACAAAACTCGTTGTCATCCTATAATTTCACGATGGAATATATATGTGCTAGCATGCATGTGTGCTACTGGACAATGATGGAGATCGCTCGCTCATAGGACCATCTAACATTACAGTTGAACAGCTCTACTAGACAAAAAAAAGACATTGACCTGCATTGGTGCTACAGTGATGTATTGATAAGCGGAGAAACTTGCAGGTATCATAGAGAATTATTTGAACTATTGCATCCCAAGATTCCAGCCAACTTAGAGCCGCGGTGGCTCCGCACATGTGGCGCGCGCGCGAGCGCGGATTCGTTTCCTTGCTCGAGAAGGCCGGGGGGTCGAACGTCCGAAGTTTTGACTGTCGACGATAACATTCTCGATAATACTTTGTTTTTTTTTTTTTTGTAGAGGCCTTATCGTCAGTTAGGCCGTTTCTTATAGCATTGGATTCTCATCTTCGATTCCGCCAGAATCCGATTCGGCAAAATTCGGGCGGAGAAGAAAGCCCGACCTTTCTTATAGCGAACGGATTTTGTCAGACGGATTTCAGCAGGACTGTCAATTTTTTTTGAAAACAGCGCGCGCAAAACCCAACACCACACAGCAGCAGCAGCAGCAGCAGCACACAGCAGACCGATACAGACATACAGACGCAGCGCAGAGGCAGCAGACCACACGCAGCAGACCACACAGACGTTGCAAACATGCCGGACCAAGAGGCACCAGAGTCGCTGTTGCTAAGCTACAACAGCCTGGCGGAAGCAGCTATAGAGCATTTTGCAGAGTGCTGCTGCTGCAGATGGAAGGCAGCTAGCGTGGTGGCAAAGACAGCAGAAACGTCGACACCAGCTTTTTCTCTCGCTGTCGCGGCCATTTGATGGTGCACCACGCGTCCCGAGGGCAAGCCAAGTTCGTAGGCTAGCCCACGGGCGACGCCCAGCAGCCCTAACAGCGCCGGCACTGCAGCACGCATGTGGGGTAGCCCGATGTGTGTGTGTGTGTGTGCGCGCGCGCGGCGCAACCAGAGAGTTTCAAATAATCCGAGACAGAAATCCGGGTTGGGCAGCGTCTCGGATTTTGGTCAGGAATCCGAGTGGCCGCAACTCGAAAAGCTGAAATCGGATTTTTCCGAGTTGGATTGTGCCAAAATCCGTGTCTATAAGAAGGCGGAAATGGGCCCGAATCGGATTCTGGCGGAATCGAAGATGAGAATCCAATGCTATAAGAGACGGCCTTAACACCTGGGGAATCCCCGCCGGGTCCATATACCAGACAAGTAACATACCAGGTGCAAACTCCGCTCGAGTGTGAGTATACGACCACGTCCAACACAATATGAAAAGTGAACGGCCAGGGAAAAGGACAACAATGCCATTCATAGACGCTGCACTCTAGTGATATATGATTCCGCGGGGAATTACCCGGGTAGATTTATATTTTGTCTCAGGATCCCTGTCAAGTTCGAATTTGTTGTTCTCACATTAACTCGCATAATCAAGTCCGTGGTCACAGGACAGGCTCCAGTCACTCTGGAGCTGAGGAATACTCCAGGGAAAAACACAAACAACCCAAGGTGGTACACGCATATGCCAGCTGACGCAATTCATGCCTTCACCAGAAACTTATAAAAGTAAAATCGGGAGTCAGTCTACGATGTGCCAGGTCGATACCGATGCATGCGTCTCATTACTCACGCCTGGAGAAACCGACAATACCGCTTGCCACCCGAGAAAGACTACCACGTATATATTACCCGTAGTATCTATCACTACGCATACGCACGGCAGACGCAAGTCAACTGGAGAAAAGAAAAAAGAAAAGAAAAGAAGATGAAGGAAAGGAAAGGAAAGAAAAGAGAAGAAAGCGAAACAAAAAAAAAACGAAAAAGGAAAGACTGATTGTACGATAGCCCCCCCCAAAATCAGCGATTTTCTTTAACGGACGTTTCATGGATGCTAGTCTAGACAAGAATACTCCTGAGAAAAAATATCCATATATTTTCTTGTGTGCGAAGGTCTAACGATTGACGAGGTCGGGGTGTCGAGGGACACCGTATTTTAGGAGATACGACCGGGAGCTGGTTTTGAAACTGGCGATTTCGTTAAACAAAATTGGGGGGGGGCTACCGTAGGACGACTCGAAAAAGGAAAGTTAAAGGAAAGAAAAGAAAAAGACAAGAAAAGAAAAGAAAGAAAAGAAAAGACAAGAAGAGGAAGCAAGGAAAGGAAAAGAGAAGAAAAAAAGAAAAGAAAAATGTCATACCAGCAGACCCTAGGAACTGGCTAAAGAGGGCATTGGGCTCATGGAGGGTATCAATTGCGTCATCAATGGCACCGGGGAGAGAACGTAGCATGGCGAAGAAGTCAGGGCGGTCACTTATGCTATCTTTTGACTTATGTGGCACACATGGCGGGCGCGCGAGTTCGGTCTCCGCGTTTCCTCGATCAGCAATGCCCAGCAGAGCTTACCACTTTTTCGACGACACGGTTGACGCACACTGTAGTACAAGACGAAGGGGGTTTTACCGTACATTGGTTGGTTGTTGCGTTTCATTGGGTTAGGATTAGGGCTAGGGTTAGGGTATACCATGCATATAATTCAAAGAGTACATCAACCATGTTGTCGAAAAATCGGTAAGGTACTCCCGGAATGCCGGGAGATTGAGCCCCCGGAATTTCGTTCGGTGATAGAACGTTCGAGGAAAATATTCAAACTGGTCTCAAGAGAAGAGGCAATGGTTGGACTCTGCGCCGCGAGGCGTCGAGCACGAGAGTATGCCTGGAGTGTTTTCATTTCGCGTTTATGCCTGGCATGCACATCTTATTATCAGTGTATTGCGAGTAGTTTACAGAGTGCTGCACCCCTAAGTGTCTTCCCAACCAAGTGTTATTCCCTCCCGCCTGGCCCCCTCCGAAGGTCTACTATGTTTTCCTGCAATAATATATTACCGGTCATAGCTATAAATACCTACTCTACAGTAGTATATCATGGGTGGCGTGGTCTCTATGTTGCCTTCCTCTCGATTCTTGCCTATACATGGATGAACATGGTGGGGTATACCACTGGTTTCTTCCAGGAACCAGCCACCAAAACCACCTCTTCTGTATGCTCTATTGTTACCATTACATCGAACGCCAACAACAGTACAGTAAGAGCATCAACCAAAAACGTCGTCACTAACTTCAATCCGCTCCTTGGTCGCCATCACCATCGTACCGTCATTATCGTTCCGTCCGTCAGTGTCTTTGTGTTTTTCGTTGTTGTTCTGCCAATCTGCAGATCGAAGGAAAAACAATCCGATCGACGGTAGATGGATGTATCGATAGACCAATCAATCGGATTGCATGCCGAAGCGAAAGAGGACAACCAATTTAGAGGCCTATCCTCTCCGACCCAACGGAAAAAAAAACACAACGAAAAAGGCGATACTGAGGGGGGGGCGGGGGGCGGCCCGAAACACCCCACTCAAATTCAAATCCACCAGCCGGCCTAAAAAAATATACAACGAACAGCTCTTCAAAATTGATAGCTACCGGCTCTGACCAGCTAACTAAATGGAATGTCCGCGTACACGTATACATCGAATTAATAAAAGAGGTACCGGGGCCGCAGGAAAATGTATCGGGATCACATGTGCGCCATCAAACCACTCCAACGTACGCCTGACACCACACCAAGCAGGGTACTCGTCTTCCCGTCTGCCATAATCTTGTTACAGCTCTCACTTTGGACCGAGATATTATGACCGTATTGGTAAACATATATTGGTTACCCAATCGGTCCTTTCATTTTGTTCAGAGTTGTATGCCGTCTTAGTCAATTTTCCAAAAAAAATCCGCCTCGTCCTTGTGGGCCTCGTACTAAATGCACCCTGCCATCATCCCATATCGTCATCAACCATCAAAAGTGTCTACGATCATCGCCATCATCAGCCAATACTGCCACGATTACCACGGTGGTACCATCTATTTCGTTTTTTTGCTGCAGCTGCTGGTGCCGTACGTACGGCATCATGGTACCATATCTGATATACCACCACAGCGCGTTAGTTAGTTTTTTTCTTTGTTTTTTTTGTTTTGCTTTCTTTGCTGCTGCTACTGAATGTACGGCAGTTGTATATTTTACCACACACTCTCTCTGATGACCGATGCTTGCTGCTCCCCGCTATACAATTACGGCGCACCGTCACCATAATCAAAATCAGTAGTCCTGATGATTCATAATATTCTTCTTCGCCATTGTTTACCCGCCGTACCCCCCCCCCCCCCCCCCCCAACTCCCGCCCATCCTCTCAGATACCCAGCCACTAGTCAGGGCATCGGCACTAACAATAGGAATAATGAAGGGTTGCTGTAGAAAGTTCCAGTCCTACCAAGGGATTTCACCGGCACTATGAGAACAGTGGTACTCCTTAATTAACTGGCCTTATTGGGAGCCCCCTACCATTTGTTGTACTCACGTCACGTTTTTTTTTTTTTTTGCTTGACTGTTCCAAAAAACATGTTCATGACGCACGGCCATTCTCAGCAATCATAACGTGTGATGCGGACACAACGAGTGCCGAACGAGGTCTCCTTCGCGCTAACGGGGAAGACCTCAAACAAAGCGGCGGTACAGCGTGTCATCACGGGATTTCCCAGAACGTGGCAGGGGATCGCGGGATATCCACGGACACGGCACGGAATATTTGTCAAAAGCAACACCCGGCCCTCTCCTTGCCGAACATGCAACAACACGATCTCACCAGCTCTTCTTCTTGCCGAACATACACCAACAGCATCTTGCTAATTTAAAACATGGCATGGGACATTAGCGTTGCCAAACATGGCACGGCACCAGATCTATTTTGCCCAACGCATGACACGGCGCCTTCCTTGTAAAACCCATGGCAGCACAGGATCTTGGCAACTATTATGGCATGGGATCTTACTGAACACATGCCACGGGATATTACCAACACGCCCCCAGATCTTGTCGAATATTTTGCCCGGGTCGTGCCGAAAATGGTACATCTCGCCAAATATTTTGGCACCAAATCTCCCCGCCAAACATGGTACGGGAATCTTGCTGGACATTACACGGAGTTTCACTAAACGTGGCATCACATACATCTTGCCGAACACGTGACACGGAATCTTAGTTCCAAACGTGGCACCAGATTTTGTCGAACACATGGCAAGGGATCTTGCCAAACATGGTACAGCATCTTGCCAAATATTGCGACACCAGATCTGATCTTGCCGAACATGGCATGGAATCTTATTGCTTAATAAGGTATACGGGGTTTCGCCAAACGTGGCAATACATCTTGCCAAACACACGACAAGGAATTGATTTCCAAACGTGGCACCAGATCTTTGTCGAACAGATCTTTGTCGAGCACATGGCAAGGGATCTTGCCAGCAAATATGGTACAGCATGTATGTCGCAAAATATGGCACCAGATCTTCTTGCCGAACATGTCACGGAATCTTGATTCCAAACGTGGCACCAGATTTTCTTGTTGAACACCTTGTACGGGCCCGTGCCGAACATGGTACGGTATCTTGACAAAGATGACCACCGATCTTCTTGCCGCCTATGGCACGGAAATCTTATTTCCGAACACACCACGGAGTCTTACTGCTGCTGCTGAACATGGCACGGAGCATGTTTGTTGCCAAACGAGGCACCACATCTTGCCGAGCAGGATCGCCCCAGATCTCGTCACCATATACATCAGGTACCACATCTTGCCGAGCATACGGCAAGGAATCTTGTGGTAGTGCCAGATCTTATCGAACACATGGTACGTGATCTTGTCATGGATGGCACGGTATCTTACGGCAGTGCCAAACGTGGCATCACATCTTGCCGAACAAACAATGGTACGGGATCATGCAGTACCATGTATATCTTGTCTAGCTGTGGAACGGGATCTTGCCAAACATGGAACAGGACCTTTCCTAATTGGGCACGGGATCTTGCCAGGGGAAGCGCGAGATATCTCCCGTGCTACTTCCTGCGGGTTTGCAACCACACTGCATTCTAAGCAGTATGTTGATGTCCAGCTCGCCGTCGTGTAAAGGTCAAACCGTAGCAGAAACGCAAGGCGAAACTCGGTGGCATTTCACTCGGGGCGTGTTCCTGCCGTCATGGGACATCCTGCGTAAAAAACCGGGGGTGTGCGCCCAAAATATCCACAGACAACCACAACATCTTGAAGCAGCAGCAACAGCGGCGGTCCGCAAAACCAACAACTTGCTTTGGTTGGAAAACATACACAGGGGCAAAAAAACTCAAGACAAACGGCGGCAATGAGAAGAAAAACAAAAGCAAAATCATGACAAAATAAACAAAGCGCTTCGTTGCTGCCGTCGCCACTGCCATCGCTAGCTTCCATTCTGCTTCACTTTACCCTTTTAACACCTGCAGCCCTTCCCCTATGGAGCGCCGATCAACTTTTTCTTAGCTGCATCTAATCAACTTTTTTTCTTAGCCGCGTTAAGCCAACTCTTCGTAGTTGTGTTTAGTCGGGTTTTACAAACCAACTTTTCTTAGTCGCGTTTGAGCAACGTTTCCTAGCAGTTGCGTTCACTCGTTCAACCCATATTTCTTCCTAGTCGCCCATACAAGTAACTTTGTTTCTGGGTCGCGTTTTGAGCAGTTATGTTTTAGTTGCGTTTACCCAACCTTTTTGAGTTTCGTTTCATCCCCGTCTCCTTTTCTCTACTTCCCTCGGAACCCAGCAACTCTCAACGTCCCGAAAACAGAAAAAAAGATAGGACAACAAATATCCCACCTTGAAATCAACAAAAATCAACAAAAACCACCCAACCATAACCATACCAAAACCAAACTAAACCAACCCACCGAACCAAACATACCACCCAACAAAAAAAGCAGAGAAAGTGACAACCGAACTTGAAAAATAACACACACAATCAGCCATATTTTTAGCTCACCCTCCCACCTCCTCCAACCTGCACCGCACGCTTCCCCCGTGCTTGCGCGCGCGGATTATTTTTTTTTAACTGCCTCTTGTCACATGAGAAACCGCAAAAAAAAAAGAAAACCCGTCGGGGCGGAAAATGATTAACCTACGCAGATGCATGTGGTCTCCATCCTAATGGAAACCCGGGGGGCGGGGATGCAGATGCATGTGGCCTCCATCCTAATGGAGGCATGGGGGGCGGGGGAATGCTCGGCTGGCCATAAGCGCGAGGCACTACCAACGAACGCCCTTTCGTCACGCAGAAACGGCATTTTTTGTCCGTGCACATGCGGGGGCATCAGTCGCACTTAGAGGGGACTTTTACAAGGGCCTCGTGGAAGCAAAAACGCCACCAAACTCGATCGGATACGCGGTTTCAAAGGGACATATACGTACACAACTTCCGTTTCCCACTTCTCCTTCTAGAGGAGGGGACGTTAGAACATGGCACGGGGGGGACAGAAACGTTACGTCACCCACGAAAACAAGGAAATGCCACGTCATGGATGGATTTTAATGCCAAGGGCCTTTTTAAGACCATCGAAGACCAGAGCCTTCAAATATCAATAACTATTCAAGACCGAGGCAACATGCGCGAAAGAAGAGCCGTCATTGCGTAAAACATAGTGCGGGCACGCGGTAATCCGCAAGCAGGCCCGCCAAAAGCTGACATCACACGTGTGCGCGCATCTCTTCTACCAAAAAATAACCACAACAACAAAAGCAGAAAAAACAAAAACAGAAAAAGGGAAAACGAAAAATAAACCGCGAGCATGACCGTAAGGATTCATATAATATAGGCGTCCCGCCGTTTTCAAGGCTCCCGCCGGGGAACAAAAAAAAAGTACCATACCATCTAAATCCTGCCATTTTCACAGCCCCGGCTGGGAATAAAAAATACCGCATCTAAAACCCTGCCGCTGGAAAGAAAAAAGTTGCAAGAAAGGATCAGCGAAATCGCTCGTTTCCGACGCGTTCGCTTCTATTCACTCTCCAACGAACGGGGAACTCCCCCCCGCCCCCCCTCCCACTCCCCAAAAAGCCTTCCTGCTGTCCTCGCACACCGTTTGTATTTACCCCTCTACATGTGCACCCTCGTCTTGGGTACACCCCACTTACTTGAAAATAGTGTGGGATATGTTTTGAAGCGGTGATCAAGGGTTTACCCTCTTCAGAAATGCCACCACGGGACCAACCACGTGGAACTATACGTTATTATGCAACGGTAAACCGGTTATAACCGGGTTACAACCCCTGAAGAGCTGCACTCACGTTTGTTGGGGGATAACCCACTTGGAATCGAGGGCACCAACCCAGACCAACCGTGGCACGCGGAATTAGGCTTTTAATCCATTTTCGGGGGACTGTCACTACTTGGAGTTGAGGTTGCTAATCCGAACGAGCCACTCCAACAAATTAGGGTTTTAATCCGGTTTGGGGGAACAAACCACTTGGAAATTGTGGTTTGGGGTACTATACGGTTTTTATGCAGCGGTAAACCGGTTATAACCGGCCTACAACCCCCGAAGAGCTGCCTGCACTCACGTTTGTTGGGGGATAAACCACTTGGAATCTAGGTTACCAACCCAAACTAAACACTCGGAATCAGGGATATAACCCGTTTTGAGGGGTAAATCACCCCATAACCCGTTTTAAGGGGTAGCCTGGAATTGCGGTTAATAACCTTAACAAGTAACTCGGAACCAGGTATCTAAACCAGCAACTCGGAACTCAGAAGTAGGGTTGTAACCCGAACTCCAATCACTTGGCACATTTCAAGCAGTGGATTCCCCCGCCCACCTACGCCGGCCACCCCCCCCCCCCCCCCCGCCCCCCCCCCACCCTCCACGGCCGCGCACGCGCGTTCATTCCTTCTGCGCGGCGGAACGCAATTCCTTCGCGTGATACAACGTGTAAGAGACAGATTTTCTGTCACAGGAAAGAACCTCAGGGAAAAGAAAAAGACGGAAACCTCGGGGGGTCAACAAAAACGCAAGAGTCGGAAAAAATTGAAACAAGAACCAAAACAACGAAGGAACAGGACCAGGGGGGGGGGGGAGGAGAAAGAGAAATAAAAGATGGGAGAGGCAAGAGTAAGAGTAAGAAAAAAAAAACAGAACAAAAAACACACACACAGCACGTACGCCCATGCGCACATGCCGTTGATCACTAGGTATCATGACGGCTCTTGCTACCAATCGAGCAATTTCTCCCGCACCAACGTCTATCGACTGTATCTCTATCTACCTCCCTCTCTTACCGAAGACATGTAGCGATCTCTCCGCCTTCCTTTTTTTTACCGTGGCGACGTAGCTAGCGGACGAGCTCGGAAGCACACCGCACCCACCGCGCGAAATCCTGCCTTTATCTCTGAGCGGAGCTACGTAGCGGGCGAACGCGTAAACACAGACCGAGCCGCTAGTATGATCAATCTAAACAGAAGACGCCAACAAGAGTTACCACATTGAGTTACCACATTGCCTGTACCGCTGCAGAAAAACGCAGCCCCCCCGCCTCCCGCAGAGTCGCCCCGGACCCCGCAGCGGAGCTATTAAGCTGGCCGGGGGGGGCGCGTGAACACACACCGCACCGTGCGTAAGCCCCAAACTGAAGCAAGACGCCAACACGAGTATACTAAAATGCCTCTAATGCTGTAGCCCCAAGAAAAAGGCTGCTCCCCCATGCCCCCAGCCGCTTTGCATAGCTTTCAGAAAACAAAACGCCATACCACCAAAGCCATGCTTCCAGAAGCACCGCTTCTTACCTCTTTTTTTTTTGTTTCGGTTCGTTCGACTTTTTACTTCAACCACTGGCTCAACCACGCTCGAAAGAACAAGATAGGCCAATAACCCCCAAGCCCCGCTACTAACAGTCCCTCTGTGCAAACCCACCCCTATCCACCCGGCCAGCAAATGGCGTAAACTAAAAAAACACCCGGCAGGCCTCCAGCCAATCCACAAAACCCGCGCAGTGCGTGCTTGGGTACGTGCAGTATACACCCCCCCGCACCCAGTGCAGTGGCAGTGGTTGTCGCCGCCGCGGAGGCAACTTTGGCAGCAAAAGCAAAAGCAATGGCAGACTCGCCATCTTCCCTTTGAACCCTTAAAAAACAGCTGCAAAAATTGAGCCCATTCTAATTCCAAGTAGTTTGGGCCCCGAAATGAGAGTGCAGAGTTTCTAACTAAAGGACTTAAGGTCAGACCAAAAAAAAAAACTCCGTTTTAGTAAACCTACCCTTCCGGATTTCCCAAGGGTTTTCACGGGTCCGGTAACTTATTGCTGGTCGGGTCGGGTCAAATGGTAAATCCGACCCGACCCGTAAGATTTCACAACCACCTAACCCGACCCGACCCGACCGACCGATTGAGACCTCCCGACCCGGCCCACGACGGGTCCGCGAATGACTCGTGAAAAGCTCAGGAAATTTTAGGGTAGCCCCCATTCAACTTTTCTGGGGTAACCTCCCCCCCCCCCCCCCCCCCCCCCGCCCCTCCTTAATGTGCGGTGGTGCAGTAGTACCATCTGGCCGCCGCTCGCCAGAGGGGGAACGGACAAGAGAGAAACAGGAACACACAGAGAAAAAGAGACAGCAGAAACCATATCCCCATCCACGAAAAAACAAAAGTTATAGATTTTATATTCCAATAGGAGACTTTTCGATAAAGCAAACAATAAAGTCCACAAAAAAAAATTATAGATATGTATTTTAGTAGGAGAGAATCTCCGATAAAAAAGCAAGCACTTTCTGGACATGATCGCTATGCGCGGGGGGGGGCGGGGGGGGCACCAAATCACAAAATTTTATTTGTTGCTCTCGGACCGTCAACATGTTCGCAAGGGAGGGAGGGGCGGGGCGACGCGGCGCCCCCCTCCAAACCTCCAGAGGGGAAATGGGGGGTGGGGGTAGGGAGATATCTGTCATACCGCCCGGCATATGAAGCCACTCATCTCACCACCTTTGCGGCATAATTCGATACTTCGCGCTTCAGCTTCCACGACAAAGAGCCCAACAATATATCGCCTTTGTGCGCCTAAATTCCCTCCAGGTGCTTGCCCCAATTCCCTGCGAGTTTTCACCCCCACTCCTCGTGGGCTAACCTCTACCACTTGGGAGTCTTACCTTCCAATTCCTGCAAGCTCACCTCAACCCCTTGCAAGAGCACCCAACTCTCCCCCCCTCCCCCACAAACGCCTCCAATTCTACCCCCGACCCCATGCAACTTTCCCCCGCGACCTCCCTTTGCCCCCCCTCCCCGCGACCACCCCCACCCCATCTTTTATCTCTCGCGGGTCATTTACATACAATTCCGGGATGGTCAACTCAACTCTGCCACGAATAGCCCACAAAGGGGGCGGCAAGAGGCGACACACGCAAGCAAGCGGCTGCGAAAAATCGAAATCGAAAAGAATGGGACGCAATAATCGCGAACCACGAAAAACAAAACCCAAGAAAAATAGAAAACATGTATAGGAGGTAGGAATGGAGGGAGGCGCTGGGGATGGGGGGATGGGGAGGGGTGGGGGTGGGGGTGGGGGGGCGAGTCTTGACTCGGCTCGGCTCGGCTGGGAACGAATACACGTCACTCGTTTCATGCCACCGCTTTACGCTGCCGTAGCCGCTGCTCCCGTCGCCTTTTTGCCCTTCCCATTCCCTCCCAATTTTAGCCAAACCTTTCCGACCAAAAACTCTACGCCAAAAGAAAGACGAAGTAATACGAAAAAAGCAAGTCCCTTCGGTGCACTAATAATAAAAACAAGAAAAACAACCAACACTACCTACCACAGACGCCACGGCAGGCCTTTGTATTTTATACTTTCAAAACAACGCCACCACCACCGCCTTCAAGGGAATAAACTGCGGGCAGCTTTTTCTCAGCTTCTGCCTCCTGAGGGACAACTCCAGAGTCCTCTGCGAGTACCCTGTATTCGCCCCACTTTGTCTGGGTCCGCCGATCTTCCGAACGATCCCAATCCCAATCTCGGTCCATCCCGATCCCAATCCCGATTCCGCGATAACGATCCCAATCCCGGTGTTTTTAATATTTCCCGCACAGCGGTGACTGCCACGGCAAAGCCACCCCCCATCACCACCTTCTTCGCCTGTCTCCACCACCGCCGCCACCACCTCTTACCTTCCACCTCCATCACGACCTCTACCGCTACCACCGCCACCACCAGTGGAGCTACCTCGAGGCCGTCACAGCGCCATCACCTACCAGGGAACCGTGCCCAATACCACCACCGCTGAGGCCGCCATCGCGAAGACACTCATCAAGGAATCCACGGCTCGCCGTCTCCTTCAGGGGACAGCAGCGCGCTCGGCCAAGAGGAGCGAGCCGCGCCGCAACCCAGACCGTTCGTCTCGATCGCATCCCACAGACCACCGTCGCCGAAACCTTCGCTGCCAACGCCGCAGCTGGCGTTACCACCAACACTGCCGTTAGGGTGATGAAGCGGGGTCCACGCATGACTTGGGTCGGTCTCTACAGGGGCTATCGCAGAACTGTCATGGCGGCGGCCTGCTGTACCAGGAAGCCCCCCTACCCCGCCTCCACTACCGCCTCCGCCCCTTGCCCCCCCTCGTTGCTGCGACGGGTCTTCATCGTCACCTCTGCCAGTCCAAAGGTGTCCACTTCCCCCCCCTCCCCTCTGCTGCTGCGAGAGGTCTTGTCCATCGCTCCTTTCCATCCAATGTTGTTGACCACCCCTTCCTCGCTGCTGCGACGGGTCTTCGCAGTCCCCCCTTTCCATCCAACGGTGCTCGCGGTTACTGCCTCCATTACCGTTAGAACCCCCCAACCCCACCCCCACGCCCGAACTAGGAAGTCTCGCCATAGGAAACCCAGGAGGGGGGTTACCACCCCCTCCACCACCAACACCGCGGTCGCCCATCGCTAACCCTCCTCCTCCACCTCTCTTACCCCCCGCATCCATTTCGACTGGAGTCTGCCCCGACCCCTGGTATGGAGCACGCTGTGAGGCAGAGGAGATGCTCTTGAAGTACTCCTGGTGGACAGAGCCCAGGCCAGCACCGCCGCTGCCGCTTCTGCTTTCCTTTGGTGGCTGCTCAAACCCGTGGTCGAACCCCCCCGAAAAAGCGGGGGCGCGGTTGTCCCCTCCCCCCCCGGTGCCACCGCCTCCACCACCTCGAAGAACCCACCCGCTTGTTGAATTTTCTCGGTCCTGGTGCTATATCAGGGCGAACACACACAAGAAAGGAAAACAAAAACGGAGGGAAAAAAGTAAATACCGGGAAGAAAGACGGTATAGCTGTATAGACGTATGAACTTTGCCATCACGCCCCGAAATGAAAAAATGTGAAAAACAACGGCGGAAAAAAAAGGCAATCATGTGAATATTGTCATGATGAGTGTGGAAAATTATGGTGTTTTACCCACAAATCGCATTTTTGCTTTATATGCTGCAAACACAACGGCGTGGGACACAAAAACGGCAGGATTCGAAAGCCCTCACCCACCCACCCACCCACCCACTCACCTCTCTACCCCATTCCCTCTCCCTCCTCGTCCCCTCCCCGCCGTGAACTTTTTCGGTCTAATGATTTTTCATCACAGCGGTGGAAACAAAAACGCAAAAACAACGGCGGGATGGAGAAACGATATTCGGAATTTTACGCACGTGCGGGGATCGGCGGCGGGACCGAAGCTTGGAGGTGAGACAATGGCGGGAGTTGAGATGCGCGGACACTTTTGATTTGGGGGGAAATCATATATACAACCGCCGGCAGTCTTTACAGCGACACAGCAGGCGACATCACATCATTCTGGCTCGGCTTTTTCGACTAAAACGTTTCAAAATACGTCAGCTCGGAGTAATTTATTCAAGTCGCGCGATTCCTCGGCCGCGCGTTTGTACACATGTCTTTCAATGGCTTTTGCATTTTGCAAAAAGAGCCCTAAACCTTCCTAAACTTCCTGTTCAAAGTCAACATCACGTAAACGTAGTTTAAGCATGGCCTGAGCTGGCCAAAAATCAGAGGCTTCTACCGTGCAAAATTATATTTTCTGAGCCCGTTTTCTCCAATTCGAGGGAAGCACTCTGTTCTACCATTACGCCAACAGATTTACTCCGAAAGTTGTCCAGCTCATGTTCCAAGAAACAAAAACAACTGGGGCCACTAGAGAAAACAACAAGTGAAACAACCGAAACAGCTACAAAACAACTCAACACCAACAACAACGTACCAGTACCACCACCACCACCACTACCAACAACACTCATCACTAATGACTAAAACAGCGACGGCAGATACAAAAACAAACGAAACAGTAGCTCCAAAACAGCAGAAAAAAATAATACGCATCCGCCGAAACCATCACACCACCAACAAAATTACACGCACCTTCGGCTGAGCCATGACGATACCAGGAGGCTCCACCAGACGCCGGGGATGGTGCTGTTGCATCCCTTCCTCCTTAGTCCACCCCTGGTCCCACTGCCGCATCCTCTGCCGCTCCCTCTGCTGCAGCTGCTGCTGATCCCACTCCTGCTGGAGTCGGCGCGCCGAAAACGACACCCCCCCTTCCACCGCCCCTGCCGCGTCACACGACGCGCGACGACCCTCCAATTTCAAGGAAGGCCCGGGGTCCATCCTACTCACGTCCATGGCGAGGGTGTCTCCACCAAGACGGCCTGCCATCTTGAGGGCCCCGACCCCACCGTCCTCTGTCGCGCGCCGGGGCCATAACGACGGCGTACCCGGGTTTCCATCCCACGGGGATGACCCTGTAACACCCGCACATCCACCGCCGCGGGTGGTGGTGCTGCTTTCGCCGCCGCCTTCGCGACGACTAGTCACGCTGCGGGACAACGCAGGCAAGTAATGCCCACTGCCACCACCACCAGCGCTACCATTAACGCTACCACCAGCGGAAACGGAACCAGAAAAGTATTTTTCGAGCTCCCGGCTTCCGCCAGGCTCAGGGCTGGCGCTGTACGGTGGCCCGCTGGCCGGGACAAGGCCACGATCATGGTGTCCTCCCCCCCCCCTAAAAGCCCCCTGCGTGATGTTGCCGCTGGCACTGCTGCTGCCGCTGCTGCCAATGTCGTGGAATTGCTGCCGCTGCTGCCTGGCAACCCCGTGCTGATGGTTGTTATTACGGTGTTGTTGCTGTTGCTGTTCAAGGGTTTCCGGAAAGGAGGCCGACGCCGACGAAGACGAGGACCGGGCCAGCCGGTCAACATGTCTCACATGGGTATGGGCATCAACACCGGTACCGTGGTCGCCGCTGTCGCGGTGCCTACCAATACCCCCGCCACCGCCACCGCCGGTCCCAGAAAAGCTTACGCCCCGCGAGACGCCAGCAGAGTGGCGTTGATAGTGACGGGGAGGGGGAAGCACCCCGCTAGAAGGGGACGCTCGCACCCCGCCCCCAAAATCTTGGTGGTGGTGGTGGTGCGGGTCAACGGGACCAGTACCGCGGGGAATATCGCCGCCATCAAAAGATGACTTCCACGGCGGAGCCGCGGCAGCTACAGCAGACCCCATACTCGAACACGCACTAGCGCTACGCGAGTCCGAGACGGTATATCCCCTTTCTCGCCTCGGCAATAAAGTCGAGGGGGACGCCCCACCGTACCGGTGGGGCGTGAGGCTCGGACGATGACCGGGCGGCATCGACTCCGCACCCTGCTGCTGGTGGTGATACTGACGCTGCTGCTGCTGCTGCTGCTGCTGCTGAATATGCTGCTGCGGCTGCTGAATATGCTGCTGCTGCTGATGTCCAACGCGCGCAAACCTTGCACGTTCACCTTCTTGACTAGGAAGGCGAGGGTCCGACGACAAATGCCTCACCAGGGACCCCTGCTGCGGACCGGGGTGTTGCCACCCAGCCTCCCCTCCACCTTGGCGGGGGGCACACGCTACCCACATTCCAGCGGGCGCGGGTCCCCTCGAAGCGCTCCCCGCCCCGACCCGGGAAGAGACCAGCCGGCCGTCGGGCAACGTCCCCATGCCCAACTCTGGAGGAGCAGAGGGCCCCTTAATGCCTCCGTTAAGATGGATGTGGTAACGAAGAGGGTCCGCCCAATCAACCTTAAGAACCGCACCGCCTACAACAAGGGGAAACCTCTCTCCTTCCACTTCGTCAGAGCCATCGCCGACCCCAACACCACCACCTTCGGCGGTTCCGTCACTACCACCGCCTCCGGCGGTTCCAACACCCTCTTCTCCGTCCCCAACCCTCGCTGCCGCAACCACGGCCTCTGCCGCTTTCGCCAACGCTACCGCCGACTGCAACGCGCTGTCAGCCCCCTCCGTTGACGGAGAAAACCCTTCGCCTCTGACAGTGCCACCCCCGCTCCAGTCCAGGCTAGGCGATACTGTGCCGCGGCTGGAGTTTCCCACGCTCATAAGGTTGAAAATTGAGCCCCCTTGGGCGCCACGAGGGTCGAGCTTCATGCCGCGGCGGCATCGTTCGGGCTCTTCGGCCTTTTCGAACCCGATGGGTCCTCCCCCTCCCCGCGGTGCAGTGCAGCCTCCGCCGCCGCCACCGCTACCACCTCCATTGATATCGGCGGCGGTAGAGTCTACGGGGGACAATGTGCTAGCGGTGGTGGTCGCAGTGCAGCTGCTACTGCAAGCACCGCAGCCGCCAGCAACACCCCCCTTGCAGGCGCCCAGTGGGTCATCTTCGCTAGCGCAGGTAGTACCGCTGCTGTTACTGTTGTTCCGCGACCCCCTCTCCCCGTACGCGGCAACGCCTACCGCATCGCCCGCGACAGGAGCCCTGCAAGCACCACCACCTCCTCCCTCATCCGTTGCTGTCAAGCAGGACAGATGCTGACGGTAGTCTGTAGGAGGGGGGGGGGAAGGCGGGAGCGTCACCGCCGGCACAGCCTGCTGCTGCTGCAAATCTTGTTCCTGCTGTTGCAGCTGCAACTGCTGCTGCTGTTGCTGCGGGGTAATCTGATGTCGGTTGAAAACCACTGCTGCTTCTTCGTGCGACGCGAATTCCAGGAAGCAGAAAGTGCGGATCTTGAACCTGTCTTCCCTGTCTGGGATGGGCTCCACCTTCCTTAACCCGGGCTGCCAGACACAAAGGAGGCGATGTGTTGGGGGACGGGGACGGGACGTACTCAGTATTATTAATACTCGCTCGCCTTTCGTGGTCGCTTGACTTTTTATTTCAACTCCTCCGGTGGATGGGTAAAACTGCAAGAATAAATCCCAACCAAAAGAAATTTGACCATCGACGTCACATCCCTCTCAAGACGGAGCAAAGTTCCTACACCGAACAATCGGACAGACTCAAAACATTTCGAGGCTCGTCACTCACATTTTTGTTGATGCATCACACAGACTTTAGCTTGTCTTACCCGCTGCCTGATTCGCCGGCTGTAGTCAAATCTATCTATTCTTGCAGGAAACTTACATGAATGCGATCGTACTCTCGCTACTATCTATTATTAGAATATACCAAACTTCTGGGAGGGGGTGAGGTTGCGCCGTGCGAAAGGAAGCGTGGCACAGCAGCTGCGGTTGGGCTGTTGCAGCAGGCAATACAGCGGTAGACTTAATTGCCGCTAATAATAGCTCGCCAAGGTCTAGCAGGTATTCGACACTATGGTTGACGAACACTCTGGGTATCATGTGAGATGAAGACGACTAGCCATAAACGTTGGTTAATTGATTTAGGGAGTGGTGGGCAGTGCCCTCAGCTGCTGAGCGGCGGCAATCAGGAGACCGGCACTCATGCCGACCCCAAGGATTTATGGAACATCATGGCATACCAGGTGCCGTACATACGAAACATCCTGGGAAATGCAACAACCATATACCCACTAGTCTCGTACGCACGCAAAAGTTTGGTAATTGGTGACCGTGTGTGTTCACGTCAAACTGGTATTTACACCCATCCACATCCTGCCCAACCTATACATAGGGATAAGCTCTGGCCACAAACTAGGAGGCAGATAAAAACTGCAAATACAGCAAGGTGGTTGGGCCATGCAACGCCAACCGCAACGAGCACGCCGGCAACAAAATATGCAAGCCAGCACACCAGAAACAACGTCCGTCTCGCTACAGACAGGTCATGCGCGAACGTGTGGCCACGCCACAGCAGCAGCAGCAGCAGCAGAAGCAGAACCACCACCAGACTACACCACCCGCAAGCGGCAGCTTCGTTTCCGTGGTCTCGGGCCCTTACGCTTGCCAGCGGAAGCGGATTGACCGAGTTCATTCAAAGGCACAAAGCAGCAGCAGCACGCCGAGTACGTACGTGAAAACCCCATTCTGAAATCAACTACAAGTAGAACAAACCCGCCTGATTCACAAGATACAGCAGGTTCGTGTTTGCTTGCATGTACACCCACTCCACAGAAGCAGCAGCAGCACCACCACCAGACTACAAGACCAGCAGAGCAACAGATTATTATTCGCGGCCCCGGGCCTTAGCGCCAGCTGCGGTAGCGAGCAACTCTTGCAGGCCGAGTTTAATCGAACACAGCAGCGGTTTACTACGTAAAAATATCAAAACCAAGTCTAAAACCAAGATAAACCAACACTCCCCATGCAAAAAACACTCATCATGTAATGCCTAAAAAAAAATCCCCAGGTATTGGATCGGAGACGCAATTCGCAGTAAAAAATATAAAAAATAAATAAAAAAAATAAGGCAGAAAAACAAGATAAAAAACCGTACCTGGTACAATATAGTGATATACCAGGTATGCGTGTACCACCTTTTCCACCTTTGGTTTGTGTTTTTTCCCTGGGGTATTCCTCAGCTCCACCAGAGTGACTGGAGCCTGACCTGTGACCACGGACTTGATTGTGCGAGTTAATGTGAGAACAACAACAACAACGAGTGATAACCACAGATCCCTCTAATGCGCCAGTTCAATAGTGCCGATTGCCCGATATAGCGCCTGTGAAATCGTTCGGCACCGACGGTATCAACAAGCAGCGGAAGCACGCGGAGAACTGCTCAAAAATGCCGGTTAATGGCACTCTTGACTTGTGACGGGCAGCCGTCAAGGACCGCTCCATACCAAAACCAGTAAATACCTCTAAAGTAGTCCTTGACGGGACAAAACTAGAACGGCAACCCGTCAGCATCAGCATCACCGTCAACCCGTCACCGACATCTTTGGTAGTACTCGTCATCAACCAGGCTTGTCACGACCTTGCCCTACACGGTACCGCTCTACGATCTCTAGTGCGGGGTCTCACTTTAGCGAGGTCGTTGGTCATCTGGCAAGCCACCGCACAACTGCGGCGGCACGACTGTACTAGGAGATAATCATCCGTTCCGGTAGATGAGAGCGTCATTATCGACTTCGCACGGGGGCACTTAACTTTTTTAGCACTGCAGCTCCGACACGGGGACAAACCACTTGGAGTTAGACTAAAAAATTATAAGAAGTTGGAAAAGAAACCGGTGCACCCACTGATTGCTGTAAAGCTCCCTCAAGTTGTTCTCGCATTAACTCGAATAATCAAGTCCGTGGTCATGTATAAAGTATCAAGTCCTCTCCACTCCGAGACGGTACGCTTTTCCGGGATAAAAAACAAGCAAACCAACCGATCCTCGAACGAACCGATAACCGAATATCTGCTGCACCGAACAACGTGCATCCGGCATCGTATCGTATGTTTGCTATGGCTCGAGAATTCTGGACAATTTTTTTTTCAAGTGTAGACCTCTTCCCTGTTGTGCAATATAACAATAAAAGTATGCCACCTGCGGCCCCCGGCCGCGTGACGGTGGCATCTCAAACTCCTCACCTACCTCTTACGAAACCCCTCCACAGTTTTATGAATCAGGCCAACCCGGACTCTGTAAGCCCCGCTCCTTATTTTCTGCGGGGCTATCTACCTCTCACAGCCCCCCCAACAATTACACCGACTTGTTGCAACCTGATCCCCCCTCTCTTGAGCGACAGGGCGGGCAGGTGGGAAAGTCGATCAATTCTAAAGGGCACGCCGCTTGACTCCTTTCAATAATCTGGTGCTGCACGCTCTCGCTCACCTGTGCCCCAGGCGGCCGTCTCTGGCAAGCGTGATAGCTGTTCTGGCACTGCTGCCTGGGCTATCCTATTTTTTCGTCTCGAGACGATCGACAACAATTTGTCTGTTGAATCAAAATCCCTTCCACGCCTCCACAAACACCACTTTTCTACGTAAAGTTACGTATCGTCGCACCAGTCACACATACCATGCAAGCACGGAAGTAGGAACAAAACTAACAGATAAGCCGATCCCCCCCCGCCCCGTGCCACTTCCCCTGTCGAAAGGGATGGCGGTAGAACTACGCACGTACTGACTGCGCGTGTAACCTATACGGTCGCCTATACGATACATGCACACGACCTCGAGCTACCCCAGCAGGGCACGAAAAAAAAGAATGAGCTTGCCACCCCGACAAATTTGGGATACTAAAAGATGCAGGTCAAAAAACAGATGTATCCCCCCGGGGATCAATTCAAACGCCTCTTGTGTGTGAAACCCCTTCCAAAAATAGAAGGATTTTTACTGGTGCAAAAGACACAGCAGCAGTAGTCCATGCAAACAAAAAAAACAAGCCGTGGAGAGAGGACAGGAAGGGTCCAGTTACAGCACTCCTTGGTCGGACAAAAATCAGTTCAAACGCCCCTCTTGTGTGATACGCCTCTGTTCTGTGAAGCCCCTTTCAATAAGAGAAGAACATTCGATGTTGTTGTGGTTGTCGTGGCTGTTGGGATAGGGTTGGGGTAAGGGAGTTGTTTTCGTCACCTTGGTGTAAAATCAACAGCAGCCCATGCAAACAAAAAAAAATCCGTGGGGAAGAGAGGAAGGTGCTGGCACTTCGGTGTCTTTTCAGGCCGGGTCGACATACACACGCATCCGTATACAACTATAGCTTGCGCTGCCGGGGTTGTAACGAGGACCACTGGTAGGGGCAGCTCACGCTATACCTACAGAGGGATCCGAAGGGTGTGCCAGCTAGCGTTGGGTTGCGAAAGCAACTGAGTTAAATCGACGCACGACGCGTATGAAAATACGTGGAAGTGTGGTGAGCTCAAGCTTTATTTTTCCCCATCCGCCGGAGGATATATAAAAAAAAAAAAATGTGAATGAAGGATCAATCTCGAATATTCAACTCGAACTTGAACAAATGGGTCAACATTAGCTAATATCGAGCACTGGAAAGAGGTACAGATATCCAATTTGCGTTTGATTTGGTGCTACGTGCTCGCCTAATCCGCGCGGCCATTTTTTGGCTATCGCACGGCCAATTCCGACACGAGTTTTGGTAAATCTCGATTGGGCTATTCATCATGGTCCGCAACAAATTGAAGCTTACCTTGCCAATGCTTCGCCTGCGTTCTGTTCAAGTCAACGATTGCCTCCCGATGATATTTGGCACTGATCGACTGCACCCTATACGTTTATCCACGTGAAATACGCAAGGCCGCCGCGCTGTGATGACTCAACGGCAATTAGTCCAACGCTTAAAGCGATACAATATACTCTGTAATGTTATAAAAATAAAAATGCACTCCATCCAGCTGTGAGGTCATAGATTTTGTCGATACTCATCTTTGCAAGCTGTGTGTGATACTGCGATCGCGCGTATTACGGGTTGTTTGTCCTCATTGAGGATATAGGTCGGCGACTCCCCGTGGAACTACAGTGTAGCTATCAGGGTCAACAGGGTGATGTTGGTCAGTCTGTGCGCGGAAACTATAAAACCCGTTTTTGAGGGGGACAAAATTTGACCGCTGTGGAAGGAAATGCATCAGTTCATCAAGTGAATCCTGTAAGTAAGTCGTATAACCGGTGAGGGGAGGGCGGAGTTTTCAAGGGCGTGGGGGCATGGGTTTGAACAAGAGGGAGCGCAAGGGGGGGCGGGCGGGGGGACGGGCGGGGCAACTCAATCTGTGCGCGGAAACTATAAATCCTTTCAAGGGGGTAAATCTGACGGTCTGGGAAGGAATTCACCACTTCATCATGTATATCCTGTAAGTCGTGCAACCAGTGAGGAGAGGGCGGAGTGTTCGAGGGGGTGGGGGGGGGGGGGCAAAAGAGTTTTTAACATTCTTTTTAACTTTCAACAGCTTTGGGTCGCATAGATGTAGAGGTTTGCTATACGCGTGGTGCTAGGTCTAGGCGATGGTGCGGGTGGTGGGGAAGGAGTGGGCGTTGGGGGGGGGGGGGCGGGGGGGTGCATTGAAGCGGCGGCATGGATGGCTCTAGAAACATAATGAGGTGATTTCAATGTTAGGTGGGGCGTTTGAGCAAGAGGGAGCGGTGGAAAAAAAAAAAAGGGCGGGGGGATGGGAGGGGGAAGGGTTTTTCTAACAAGTTTAGGTCGCATATATGTAGAGGTTTGCTGTACGCGTGGTGCTAGGTCGACGTGATCGTGCGGGTGGTGGGGAAGGAGGGGACGTCGGGGGGTGGGGTAAATGAAAGCTACGTCATGGATAGCTAGAAAGATAATGACGCGATATCATTTGCGTACTATAGAAGTGTTTATTACTTCGATCGATTTCGATTAGGTGGGTCGTTTGAACAAGAGGGAACGGGGGAAAATAAAATAAAAAGGGAGGGTGGGGGGGGGGGGGGGGGGGGGGGGGGGCGGAAATGAATTGGAGCTACGGCATGGATGGCTAGAAAGATGAAGAGGTGATATCTGCTGGCTGGTTGTGTTTACTACTCTGGCAGATTTTGATTTTAGGTGGGGCGTTTGAACAAGAGGGATCGGGGGGCGGGTGGGACAATTCAATATGTGCGCGGAAACTATACATCCTTGAAGGGGACAATTCTCACGGTTGTAGCAAGAATACATCCCTTTATGTCGCCTGCCTGGTATCGTTTATTATTTTAGCAGATTTGATGTTATAGCTTCATAAGCTGTCATTGTACATGGATCGCAAGATCGAATATTCCAATCGATAGGTACAACCATGTAATTACCATGATTTTACCGTGCCGGTGTGTGGGGCTCTGGCATCGCTAAATATACCAAAGAGATATCTATTGCAAAATATAACAGACGAGGTGGTGATGTGGTCATGCAATGTCACCACCATTGAGCACGAGGGGGAGAAGTGCAAATCGTCAGTGTTCGAAAGGAACGCTTGGTGTACCCGCCCTCACTGACGTTACTTCGTTAGTCATACTTCGTTTGGCGTAAGTTGGGAGGCGATCATGCAGACGGTAAGTACGAAACACTCACGTAATAGGTTGGTAGTGTGGTCTACCGCAATTTCAACATATCTGCTTGTACTTCCTTTCGACATTATTATTAGCTCATGTACGATTTTATACCCATGATTTTTACCGTGCCCATGTGGGGCTCTGAGGGCGCCAATTCTAAGACAGAGATGCATATTACAAATACAGCAAGCGAGGTGATGTTGTTATGCTACATATGTCACCACTATTGAACACGAGGGGGAGAGGTGCAAATCGTCACTGTTTGGAAAGGAATGCTTGATATGCCCGCGCTCAATGACGTTACTTCGTTAGGCATATGCTACTTCGTTTGGTAGAGGTTGTGAGGTGATCATGCAGATGGCAGAAAGGCACGAAATGCCCTGCGTAATAGGTTGGTAGTATGGTCTACCGCAGTTTTAACATATCTCTGCCTGTACTTCCTTTTCACATTATTATTTTCTAGTGTACGATTATTCGCCCTGTTTCCCCCCCCCATCCCTGTGTCGTCGAAGATGTTGTGGTCCTGTAGATGTCGGTCCACGTCTGGTGCTCTTGTTAGTGGTGCTCAAGAAAACATGCTCAATAGTGTAGTAGATGATCGCTTAGTGGTGTTGAGACGCGGCCCGAAGATTGTTCAGTATACCGACGGTCAGGATGAGGTTATCCAGCAGCGCACTTGTTTTTTACTACCGCTCCTCACTCCACCAAAGACACTACGGGCATGCGTTGGACCCAGGTCGCTGATGCCCAAAACCAATTGCAAAGGAGGTGATGTGGTGGGCGAATGCTATAATGATTTGCGCTGCTGTGATTCCCCCGTCTCTCGTTCTGTTTGTTTTTGGGTTCTTGATGAACCTGTTATTTAGCAACGAGCAGTTTTAACGCATTTGAGGTTTGTGCAAAAGTCTCAATGTAGACTATGTGATGTTTCAGACGCATAGGGACCTGAATTTGGAACCCAGGGTATATGGGTTCCATCTCTTGACTGGGTTTCGTATGTGAACGTATATGTGGTTTCAGTGTGCTAACATCCTTGCAATTATGATAATTTCGTGTCCGGGTGGTTGTTGCTACATGTGTATGTTTTGGTTCATTTTCTAGACTTCGTTACCGTGTTGTTTGAAAGTGGTGTTTTTAAATACGCATTGTTTTACGGTGGTTAGGAGGCTTGTTGCGTATATCTGCAAAAAGTATTTGTGCACGCCGAGAAAACTGTTTCGGGGGGCTAAGAACGAAGTTGCGAGGGACGTTTGGGAATTTCAACGTTCCCCCTCGCGGCTTTTGTCAAGTATGGCTAAATATATATTTATCCCTGAAGATAAACATGCAATAACCAACCTTGACAACAATGGGTTGTAGCGGTATCATAATACACTTATAATTATCACAAATACAGAGCGAGGCTAGGGTTGAAGCCTTAAAATGAAAGGTATAGGTACCACAATGGTATACCAGCTTGGCATATATTATCTCTACTCGGCTGCTCCCCGGCCGGGGTGGTGCTCGGGCCTGAGGCTTCCCCAAAACGTGCCAGAGCCCCTGAGGGGTTGTGTGGCGTCGACCTTACTCGTGCGCTGAACTAGTGCTCGGGTATGGCCGGGCCGGCGGTGTCATCCAGCGACAAGGCAAAAAATTTCCTCGCGGAATTTTTTAACGCAGCGGCCTTGCCTGCGGACGCAGTGTCGCATCACCGCCGCGGAAAGCATGGGGCACGTATCGAACAGAGAAGAGAGGATCGAACCCACGTGAGTAAGCACCAAAGTCGGGAAGGAGATGGACGTGGCGTGTCGGGACTGCTGCCCCCTTCACGTTGGCACTTAGGCAAGAACCGGGCTGGGCGAAGGGAGACGGAGAGGGGGAAATGCTCTGTATGGGAAAAACGGAGGGTGGAATGGAGGAAATCGGAGGCTCGGAAGAAAAGGAGGAGACGCAGGAGGATTCGAAGGGCTGCTCACAAAATTCGCACAGATGCAAGGGCTAGGTCGAGAGCAGGGGAACTCGTCGTGGGTACGTACAACGTTCGAACACTTGCTTTCAAGGGCACGAATGGTATAGGCCACGCTGAGGTGATAATGAAGACTTGCCAAGACGCAGGTTGTGATGTCATAGGATTGCAGGAGGTGAGGCGTAATGGACAAAGTGCTTTCACGGCGGCGGGGTATGTTGTGTTTTGCTCAGGAGCAGACGGAGGAAAGTACGAAAAGAAGGGGACCCATGGGGTAGGCTTAGCTGTTAGAGAGTCTATCGTGGCAGGGATGGATAAGGGTGACGTCGCGGTTGAGTGCATCAGTGCTAGGCTGATGAAGGTTCGCATCCAACTCAAAGGGAAATCTAACGGTGTGTCTTTCATTGTAGGCTATGCTCCCACTCTCGACAAGAGCACCAGCGAAAAGGATTTCTTTTGGAATTCACTTGACGAGGTGGTCAAGGAGGTTCCCAGTAGGGACCACCTCCTTGTCCTGATGGACGCAAATGCTCGTACAGGCATGAGAGGGATCGAGTGGACCGACAGCAAGGTATTGGGTGCATACGGACGTGATGAGCTGAACGACAACGGAGAGCGACTATTGACTCACGCAACTGACAACAAGCTCGCCCTCCTCAACACGTACTATGCTACACCTGCTCGTTGCATATCGTATACATTTCAGAGCCCTAACCGAGGAAAGGCCCAGTACAGACTTGACTACATACTGACACGGCAAGTGGATAGACGATTGGTACGTAATGTCACTGTGCGGACTCCACCCAGGGAGAACGCCGAGTCGGACCACAACCTCGTGATAGCAAGTATTCGCCTCTTAGGCCGCATCGCACCAAATCGTCCAAAGGTAGTTGTCAAAAGCCGGCGAGCTATTGATCTACAAAGATTAATGGCGGACCCGCATCTACGGATGAATTTGACAAATGCGATAGCAGCCAACCTTGCCTCTCCGACACCCGGTACTAATGCCGGAAGCGTTGATGACATGGCCTCATTACTGACCGAGACGATACTGTCAAACGCCGCCGACATAGCGCCCCCTACTCGGCGTAAACAAGTACCGAGGGGCTGGTGTGCGACTGAGGAGACAAGAGCCGAGTTGAATGCACGATGGCAGGATAGAGAAGACGCGAGGAAACGGGTCCGTTCTGCTCCAAACGATCGTGGTCTACGGCAAGCCTTGAAGGCGACCATCAAACAGCTGAAACGCACGCGGGCGGAAGCTGTTCAGAGGTTCTTCGAAGATTACGTTCGCCAACTCGAAGGGCGTATCCGAGAAGGTGATCATTTTGGCTTCTACAAACACCTCAAGGGGATGGATGTGGAAGGGAAGAGGACGTTTAACTCGCAGTACATCAAGGACGAGGAAGGTCGATTGCTGCGGGATAACGTCCTCATCCGCGAGCGGTGGGTGAGGTGGTTTCACAAACTGCTCAACACCAAGTCGCCGACCCTTGATCCAAGCATTGTGGGCGAGCTTAAGCAGTGGCCCCCGTGCAGACCACTGGACGATGTCCCGTCTAGGTACGAAGTAGAGGAGGCGATCCGGGCGCTGGCGAACCGAAAGGCGGTAGGGCCCGATGGTCTCCCGGCCGAGCTCTTGAAGGTTTTGGCCGACGAAGGAGAATTCGACACCCTCGGAAACTTCCACGATATCATCGTCGCTGTGTGGAGGGGGGGTGGCGTACCCCAACAATGGAAAGATGCTACGATTAAGGTGCTTCACAAGAAGAAAGATCGGACTGAGTGTGGCAATTATCGTGGCATCTCCCTCGTGGCTCACGCCGGTAAAGTACTCCTCAAAGTCATCGCGGGTCGCCTGAGTGACTATTGCGAACGCGAGAACATTCTGCCGGAGGAACAGTGTGGGTTCAGACCCCAACGCTCGACGGTTGACATGATGTTCGTAGTACGACGACTGCAGGAAATGGCGCGGAAGAAGGACACCCCCTTGTACATGTGCTTTATTGACCTCACCAAAGCATACGACTCCGTCGACCGAAGCCTTTTGTGGGATGTCCTTGCTCGTTTTGGCGTGCCACCGAGAATGCTCGCCGTCATCCGCCAATTCCACGACGGTATGCAAGCATGCGTGCGGCTGGATGATGGAGAGTGCTCGGATAAGTTCGACGTGGGGCAAGGTCTCAGGCAAGGATGCGTGCTCGCGCCACTGCTGTTCAACATGTTTTTCACTGCGGTACTGCGTGTTGCCGAGAAACGCTTCCTCGCTGATGCAGCCATCACGGACAACATGGTGCAGCTTCAACGAAAGAAGGAAGGCGAGAAGGGCACTTCACGCACAGGCAAAGTCGACGGACGGAGGGGGAAGGAGGGGGAGGGGGTGCAGAGATTGTGGGGTATGCTGTACGCGGACGATGCGGGCATCGTATCGCGATCATCAGAAGGTCTGGAGAGGATGATGACGACGATCGTGACTGCGTGTTCGTCGTTCGGGCTTACAGTATCCGAGGCAAAAACAGAAATAATGTGCCTGGAAACCAAAAGCGGGGGGAAGGTGTCCTTCACGATCAATGCAGCCGGCCAGGTTTACAAACAAACAATCCAGTTTGTATACTTGGGCGGGGCTATCACCGCAGACAGAAACCTTAGCACTGAAATAACGCGGCGTCTTCAGAGGGCCTGGGCGTGTTTCCAGCGGTACAAGATGGAAATCTATGATCGCCCGGGTGTGCGTTTACGGTTGAAGGTGCGGTTGCTGAAAGCTGAGGTGGTCGAGACACTGCTGTACGGTTGCATGACGTGGAGCCCGAAGAAGCCTGACTATGACAGGCTACGACGGGTTCACCGCTCCATGCTCCTCCGATGCCTTGGATGGCGGAAACGGAAGCGCGACGACCACACCCTATCGTACGCCGACGCGCTTGCCCAGACAGATTCCGAGAGCGTTGAGGTGATAGTGCGCAAACGGAGGATTTTGTTTGCGGGATTCGTGGCACGCATGGGGGAGGAGCGTCTGCCACAGAGGGTGATGTTTGGGGAGTTTGTTGGGGGTAAAGGCTACTCAGGGGGGCAAGAGAAAGACTGGATGGATCATCTGAAGGAGGATATGTCGGTTTTTGGAATGAAATTCGAAGGATGGCGAAAGGCTGCTCAGAAGGCTGGCAGATGGTTTCGAAGAGTAGAGGAGGGAGCCGAGTTGTTCATGCGGAATTGGCATGAAACGGAGAGACGCAAAGCTGCAGAGCGACGCGCAAAGGCTGCGGCAGCGTCATCCACCGTTGGCATCTCTAAGCGGCCGGGGGGAGGGGGAAGGGGGGGGGGGCGGGGAGGGGAGTGGGGGAGGGGGGGAGGGGGGAGGGGGAAAGGGAGGAATGGGGGAGGGGCGGAAGGGGGAGCGTCATGCCCAAGAGACTGAAGTCTGGGTTTGGCCATCATCGTATTGAAAGTTGTGGGCTTTCTAATGGCCATCACAAGATGGCATAAGACCGCCCTGATTTCTTCGCCATGTTGCGTTCTTTCCCAGGTGCCATTGATGATGGACGTGATACCCTCTGTTAGTCCAATGCCATTCTTAGCCAGTTCCTAGGGTCTACTAGTATGACATTTTTCTTTCTTTTCTTTTTTTATTTCTTTTTTTTTCTTTTTTTCTCTTCTTCTTTCCTTGCTTTCCTGTCTTGTCTTTTCTTGCTTTTCTTGTCTTTTTCTTACCTTTGCTTGCCTTTTTCGTCTTGTTTCGTTTTTTTCTTTTCTTTTCTTTCCTTTCCTTTAGCTTTTTTTCTTTTCTTTGTTTCTTTTTCTCCAATTGACTTATGCCTGTCGTGCGTATGCGTAGTGATAGATACTACGTGTAATATATACGTGGTAGTCTTCCTTGGGTGGCAATCGGAATATTTGGTTTCTCCAGGCGTGAGTAGTGAGACGTATGTACCGGCCTGGACCTGGCACATCGTAGACTGACTCCCGATTTCACTTTTATATGTTTCTGGTGGAGGCATGAATTGCGTCAGCTGTGATATATGCGTGTACCACCTTGGGTTGTGTGTTTTTCCCTGGGGTATTCCTCAGCTCCAGAGTGACTGGAGCCTGTCCTGTGACCACGGACTTGATTATGCGAGTTAATGTGAGAACAACAACAACAACAACAACATCGTTCGCGGTGTCTCGTCAACCGTCTATTTGTCCTTCCCAAAATCAGAAAACCACCAATACGTTTTATTTTATCACTTTCCGAGAAAAAAAAAGTGTACGTATGGGAAGTCAGAGGCCGTTTCGTGCATTTGTTGATTTTGCCTTTTTGGGCTCAAAGCTATAAGCCTTTGCCATTGTGTGGTGCGCACAGCCTTTCACTGTTGAACTACAGCAGTAGCGTCAAATACCAAGGCTTTCGATGGTGCAGTTTTTGTGTTACGGTGCGGTGCGGTTGGGTGCGGTTTCACCGCATCCCACCGCATAAAACGGTTTTGCAAGTGACGAAAATGGACCGAACCGTTCGTTTCCCACATGAAAAAAAAACGTGAAAATTCAGGGCCCATAAATCCATTTAGTTTGCTACAGAGCAGAAAATGCGCTGTGCGTTTTCTTACCGTTTTTTTACCGAACCGCATCGCACCGCACGATTCCAAACCGCACCACACCAGAAAACGAAAAAAAAAAACTCACCACACCGCACCGTAAGATTCTGTAGTCAGGAAAACACACCGCGGTTGTGTCCATGGATAAATGATACCACCGGTACCTGGTACGATCGCAAAAAACACGACCTTGTTCATGGGGATGGTGAGTCAGACAAATAATGCGGGATGAGAGAACAACCACAAGAACGCATATACGCCTTACTGTTGACTTCTGCGAAAGTCGGCTGGGCCTGTACGGTATATGTTGTTCACAATAACACATCCTGTCATAAGAAACAGGAAAGCTGGTCCAGGAAGGATTTGTTCAACTTCCAGTACAGCCGTGTAGGACACCTACAAATGAAAAGAAACAAGGTGAAAAGTAAAACGAGGCTGAGGTTTGCAGGAAAGTAAGTACAACGGGAGCCGTCCCGCTCAAGTGAGGGTAGAACGCGCCCTTTCTCAAAAAGAAACTCAGCCTGGGCCGGTGCTGCTTGCAGTATACTCGGTCCTGGTATCCTGTGCTGCTGTATAGCCGCAGCATTTATTGAGTGTCCTGCGCTGCTGTAGAGCCGCTCCCGAGATTCATACTTTCATGGCAATATCAGCGTGGCTTTCTTGTTTTCTTTTTTTCTGAAAATAAGTGTGAATGCATTGGAGGCCGATTCCAGGCTCTCCTGCTAGTGGTTCGAACCCACGTGTCCTGGATGGTATTCTGCACATACACAACAGATTTCAACCAACTCAGTCATAGCGCACGAGCTTGCACATGCTGTCGCGGTGATGCTGTGATTGATGGACAACAGATTTCAACCAACTCAGTTATAGCGGACGAGCTTGCACATGCTGTCGCCGTGATGCTGCGAATGATGGACGTGCGTGGGTACCGTGGTACAGCGACGGGAACAGGAATATTACCAACATCCCCTCTACTAATAAAGAGGCAGCAATAGGAGGAGTCCACGATTAGTCTAAAAACCAAAATAAACGTAACCTCCGGGACAGCAAAAAAGCAGACAAGAGGGCTCTCGTTTAAGTCAGCTCAATCGTCAGCCGGAGCCCGGCCATCAGGACACCAGGCCAGCCGGCTTTTCCGATCTCGGCCGTCGAGACTCCATTTTAAGTCCCCTCTCTAGTTTTTTAGATGTTTTCGCAGGTTTGCTTCGTCGGGATCGCTGCTGTTTTCGTGAGCTGCGCTGCGATGCCCAGTGTTCTCCATCAATCCCCGGCCTAGACGTCGCCGAAGCCATTGCCCCTTAATGGCAGGTTCGTTCGACAAGCTCACTGCGTGGGCGTGCATGCGACAAAGACGCGGGCCTCAACGTATGGCACGTCAAATCATCGGCATTGTTCTCGGGGGCGGAGCAGCGGCGAGGGGTGCCTCGTGCCTGGAGCGCGAAAGAGAAAGTCGACGAAGCCACGCCGCCGTACACGTTTATCAAGCGCATTTGGCAATTTGGGCCTCCCAACCACAGCGGGCTCTTGTTCAATTTACAGCGGGGAAAGACACGGGGCAACGGAGGGACTAACTCTCTGACTGTGCAATACGACGAGGTCGACATACGGCTGTCTCGCGAGGTAGCACGATTGGCACCGCTAGGAGAAATCCCAAGGATGGGAAATGACGATCTTTTTACTTTCCTCTCATCCTTCGGGGCGGATGGGGGGGGGGGGGGGGGGGAATAAGCTCGCCACACATGCACGTATTTTCATACACGTTGTGAGTCAATAAAACTCAACTGTATTCGCAATGCAGCGCTATCGCAGCTGGCGTGTCCTTCAGTTTCTGTGGTAACGACAGCGCGAGCTGTCGCCACTGGCGGTCACTGTTACTAGTTCAGCAGCGCAAGCTGTGCCGTTGTACACGCGCATGCCCATCCACCAACAAGCGGTTTGATGTTTCTTCTCGAGACTCAACAAACAACAACAGAGGGGGTACCGGTTAGAGGCACACAACAGAATTGTCGGCACACCTGGCTTCGGGGGCACTAGAGGTAAGTAGGCGTTTTCACGGACATTCAATAGGGGACTAACATACACAGAAAGCCGACCACAAAACATCCAAAACAGCCTAGGGGTAGGACGTAGTGTGAGGCAGGCAGTAGCTTCAGGAACGGGTACAATGACAGAGCTTGGTAGCAGGATTGACTACAAACAGGCAGTACTTTAAACAGGCACGGTCGATCGTTGACGGGAATCGGAGACACGCCGTTGCAGTAACTTTCGGGGTGTGTCCAGGTTCTGCATGCAGTGCGGATGCTATGCATGTGTCAGACACAGCATTTACACTGAATCGTATGGGGAAAAAGCTGCACTATTGAGTAAGCGTGGATACACCGACCTTGCGCGAGGTGCTGCCATTGTTTTCTCTTATCCCACACTATCTGATAAAAACTGGCTTAAGGATACTCATGTGTTGGGTAGAACTACTTGCAAAATATCGTTTCCCTGAGCGACCTCCATTTCTTTCCTGTCATACACAAACTTTTAAGACATTCTCCTTTCCAGGCTGCTGAGTGGGTTCAGGTGCCTGAAACATAGCTCCTCAGAGAGTTCTCAGCTCACATGAAAGACGCCGAGTTCTGCACGTGAACGCCTTTACATCTGGAAACCTTTTTGGGACAAATTTACGTGAAATTAGTACAGGGAAAGATTCAGGGGCTTTGAAGGGGGTTTTAGGTTAAAAAAAACTTCTCTTTCTTTAGTTTCGTCCACGAAGTATCATCGAACCAGGTCCCACCTGAGCTGAGCTGAGCTCAGAGGCCAACCGCAGCGCTTCGTAGCTCAGCTCGTACCTCAGCAGAGCACCGCCGTGCGGTGCCGTGCGGTGCCGCGTGCTGTGCTTACTCTTTCGAACATGCCAGGTCTCACTCGACCAAGTATCATACTGCAGTACCGAGGTGCACCACACCAGCCCTGTGCGTACTATTAATACATTGTTGAATAACAAAAAGTGCACTCCCAGCTCAGGTCAGCTCAGGTCAGCTCAGCTATAGCTCAGCAGCGCGGACCGCAGCACCGCAGCGCCGTGCGGTGCCGCGCCTTGCCCTGCGGTACTGTGGCGTGCTGCGCTTTCTTTTGAACACAAAGCAGTACCAGGTAGTATGCGACGTACCAGGTAGCAGGTACCGGTGTGTACGCGTGTACTCGTCGTTTTGCTTTCGTCAGTGATTGTCCTCGATCCTCTTCATATTTTTGTCCGCAAGTTATACCCGTACTCGTACTGCCGATTACAACGTGACATCGCTAACAAACACACAATCCAGCATAGGACAAACAGTTTTGCACATGTAGCCCCTGACATTATCAAATCGCTACTGTAGTTGCACCAAATCATGGGCCTCTTCTTTCGCCCCCTTCACATTTAGTTGTACTCTTCCTTGCGCGAGCGTAGCGGGCGGCGTCAGCAGCTCGCGGAGAAGAGCCGTTGTAAATCCAAATTGCGAGGGGAAAAGGAATTTCACGAAACATCCTAAAAAAAATTTACTCGTACCAGGTATGATATTAAAGAGGGTAGTAAAATAAGGAGCCCAGGACGAGCCGAGAGCAACAATTTACATCCATGGACCAAAAAAATCCGTACATATACCCCGATATGGGGGTATCTAAGCGTACACCCACGTTTTATCTAGGATATACAGTACCCCACAGCATCCCGAGCGGCCCAATCAGCGTCCAACCAACGTCGAGTGTTTCCGAGCATAGCATCTACGCCGGGCGAGTCAACCTAGAGCATTCACAAGCGACAGCATCCAAGAACTAGTCACCCCATGGCGTAAGGGTTAGGGTTAGGGCTCGGGTCCGGTGGTACCTGTTGACCCTAGGATAAAAAACAAACTGAGTGTACGTATTGAATACCCCCATATGGGGGTACGGAATAGCGCCCATCGATGGACTCGTACAGCAGTCCAAACGCAAAACCTGACCCAAATTCTAACCCCAACCCTATAGTTGTGCACCTAAGGTAAAAGACAGTGTATAACACCCCCCGTGGGATCACGCTAAACCTGACCTCAATTCAAACCCCAACGCTATCGTAGTTGTGCGCCGTCACATACGGGTATATACTGGTAAATACTAAGTGGGATGAGGGTGTCCAATGGGATCCGGTCGGGGTAGGATGAGGGTACATGTGTTGACCAATTTAAAAGGAGGTTGAGTACGCCATTTCAACCCTAGACAGAACTAGCTCCCTGGAACAAAGATACGAAAAAACAGTAGGGTGTTGACAAACTTTAGCACTGCACCCACGGTTTTGGGGACAAACAACTCGGAACTTCGTAGTTACGCATATTTCTAGCAGTGGTCGAAGCTTCCGCAGTCGATATAGGTTGCAAGTAGGCGCCGTCGGATAAGTCTTACAACTAGATAGCGGCCGACGTATCATGTATCACGCAGCTTGCGAAAGACGAGGATCGACTCCACATGTTGAAAATCGACACTGCAATTATCGAACTCAGCTGACGTGTTGTATAGTCTCTTTTTTTTCAAGTAATATAGAGCGCCCGACGCCTGATGCAGAACGTCAGATCTCTATGATCAACACAGGTGCGTGAGTGTGCCTTTGCATTACATCAAGAGCAGAAGAGAGATCGATTCGGAGCAGTAGCGATCGACGTCCACCGCATGTTCCATCGCCACTCGACAGCACTAACAACCCGAGCATCAAGCCTGGGCTGGAAATATGTAGGCCTGCCATACATACAGGGAGCACACAGGAACTTGCGTACGTACAAACTCGGTAGACCCAAGTCGTAGCCCACTTCAAAAGCTCGCTCACACTGTAACACCTATTGTTTGATGCATACTGAACTCGACACATGTCTCGTTTGTCCCCCTCAATGCGGGTGTAACAGTATCCGTGCGCAGAACAAGGCTGTATCCTTCACGAGGGCACACACCCCGTGACACGCGCGATCGAAGTATCACACGCAGCTTGAAAAGCTGACGAAAATCATTTTTGGTCGATTTCACAGCTGAAGTGTATTTTGTCATTTATATATATAGATGTACCACGCAGCTTGCAAAGTTGAGTTTAAATCAATCGGTCATACTCAGCTGACGTTTTTCAATGTTTCATAAAACAAACCAGCGCAACCTCCAGCATGAAAAACAGAGACAGACAAGAGGGCTCTCGTTTAAGTCGTCACCACCTACCCGCCCGATTGATTCAGTATGTCTAACGATACAACTTTTTCTTCTAGGCTACGAGTACTACTACGCTGCTGTCGAGATCATGAATGATCCGCACGTATTTGTTTTGTTTTGTTTGTTGTTTATCATCACTTTTTCATTCCAGCTCCAACTCGTACAAGAGATTGTAACCCTCAGGTGTCATCCCTTAATTTTTATCGCGCATATGGTTCAGCGTTGGCGCTTTTCAGCCTTTCTTGCTCGTCGATTTGCATCGAATTTCGCCAACGCGCGCTATCGCACTTTCGAGCTGTCAAGTCGTGGGAAAGAGTCCCTTGCCGGGCTCGAACCTAAGAAGTCGACCTCATCAGTAGTAGCCACGCGGCCTACTATCTGTTGAACCACCGTAAGACGGTACGTACGATTAGTTTTGTCCATTTTCTTCTCTGACGCACGCGGCACCTCTTGATGAGGCAATACTACTGCTGTAGTAGCGTACCTGGCGTGGAACTATTACTATTTACACACGCAGCAAGTTACAAGAGCGCGCCACACTCTGGTCAAATACCACTGGTACCAGGTGCCGCAAAACATTCAAGACAAGGAAGCACAACCTCTCGGACGATTTTCGAAGCTGTTTTTCTTGACAACGGGGAGTGTGCAAACGCTATCATACGCTATTTGCGTCTACGGAAAGCCTTCGTGGTGCAAACGCTGGCCAAGCAATCGAGGGAATACGTCCATGGAGAGTTCTCCACCACAGCTTTCCGAGGTCACCATTTATTGTGTGACTTTCTTGTTCGGGATAAGTTCAGTTTTGATGAGAGCACAAAAAGGTACGAATGCTCGCAGAACGGCCTGTATGGAACGTTCAAGTTCTCGACGAGAGCTTTCCGAAGTCACAACTGCCCTTGTGTGCGCCGTTCTTGTTAGAAGATGTTCAGCTTTGCCACCCGCCGTCAGAGAGAGGGTGTCATCTCGTGTAGATGTTACACGGTCGTGAGTCGCAAATGTTGAGCAAATGCGCAGCACATTTCTCATCTGTTACGCGGTCATGAGGCGTCGTCGTCGAGAGAGCGCAGCACATCAACGCATGAACACGATGCTTCGAGCATATGTGCCCATACAACGCATTTTGCGTTGCAAATTGGACACTACCAATAACACGTATCGCCCCCCTGCCCTAATCCCTTGCTACCGGTACGCACTCTTCGTGCTGCCTTGCGCGGCCGATGGCTTCAAATACAAGTACGTATAAGGAGAAGGTGTACGAGCAAAGCACGCTGAAAAAACGTCATTTTTCTGAAAAAAAAAAAAAACGAATCCTTTTAAGGTGCGTCATTGATCTTGCCGAAACAGAAAAAATGAAATTTAAGTAAACTTGCTGCGGCACGCGCCGAAACCAGAAACGACCAACGAACGAACGATTGTTCTTTCGCAACAACAAAGCAAAAAAAACGAGAGAAACACATACCATCAGAAAGTGTCCGGAAATACAGGGACCGTTTGGTGTTGATATTAATATCGAAACGGTGCTTACAAAAAGTTACAGAGTCGCGCTTGTAGTAGCCCAGAGCTGTGGCTGAACAACTAGGACAATCTCCAGCAACTATCACCGCCTAGGCAGACACACCAGCGAGGCCAGCATGCGCGCGCCGATGCCTCTCCCCGCCGAGCGAGCACGCGCTCACTTACGCAAAAACAGGACCGCTGCAAAAACAACTTGCGAAAAAAAGACCATCAAATACCATGCGCACTCAAAAACTCACCATGTTTTCCTTGAGGAGCTTGCAGATGTACTCGCCGCTCCACTCCTCTCGCAGGCCGCCCACGAACAGCGTTCGATTCTCATCGGACGGGAGAACCCCTAGGAAGCGCCCGTGCTTAAACTCGAACCGGTGCATGGTCTCGATGGCCCGGTTTGCCTCCTCACTCGTGGAGAACCGCACGTAGCCGTACCCCCGGCACCTCCGGCGCCTTTTGTCGCGAGCGATGCGCACCTCGGTGACCTCCCCCGCATGCTGAAACCAGTCCCTGAGCATGTCGCGTCGGGTGCTGCGGGTCAGGCCCCCCACGAATATCTCCACCCCGCGCTTCGCGACGATACTGTCGCGCCGTGGCCAGTTCGAGTCGAACCCCACCCCGTCCTCGTCATCGTTGTCATCGAGCGCATCCTCGAGGTCGCTGAAGCAGAGCGGGTCGCTTGCCTCTACTTCCCTACTCTTGTCCTCGGGAGAAAAAGCCGATTCCAAGGGCCCCACCCCGGGAGCAGACCTGGACTCGCCCTGGCACCGCCAATTCTGCTGCGCGACGACGAGCTCTCCGCCTAGGAAATGCTGAGACGAGCGCAGCCCTCCCCAGACTTCATCCGGGAACAGCTGGTGCGGAGCCATGTGCGGGCGCTTTTGTGAGAGACCGGCTGGCTGCTGTTGGCTGGTGGGGTAGTAAGTAAAGAAGCAGCCGACTTCGACAACAGAGGAGGTGTATGTATGATGAGCAAAAATATAAAAAATTAGCAACAAAATAGGCACAAAACAGCAAAAAAAAAAACGGACTGTCGAACTCATTTGCCAGTATGGTTACCGGCTCTAAATCGGCTCTTTTTGGCATCTTTAATGACTCAATCTTTGTCATTATGTCATTATTCAGTTGAACAGCTGTAATTGGTTCGCTCGAACAGCCTGGTTTGGGCAGGCTGGAGAGCAAAAACAACACAAGTGGCAGCATTTTCTACCGGAATCGAAGACCTTTTTCATACGTGTTTGCTGTTCGTGCATACGTGTCGCCTGTCGCCCCATGCACGAGAGATACTTTGGCACAGGGTGCTAAATAGCTTTGAGCCGAGCATCGCTACCTAGGTTACCCTTTCTGCTCTTCTCCCACTACCCCATTATTACCTCCTCCTACTCCTCGTCGCCTTCGCTTCCTCTTTTGGGGCTGCGGCTGAGAGCTTGAGAATCATGTGATTATATATATGGATAGCCGGTCGCCCCGGGGGCGTATCAGGTTATTATCCTGGAGCCTGGTATAGGTCAGTTTCGTGAGTTCGAGCCCCGCCGAGTGCATGCTTGCATAAATTCGTTGAGACTTTTTCTTGTGCTCAAATTGACTTGCGGAAAGCGCGAGAGCGTGAGTCAGCAACACTCGATGAAAAATCGACGAGCAGTGCGATTGCTGAACCATATATGCGCGATAAAAGTTGAAGGCAAGAAACGGGGGGGAGAAGGGACGACACGTGTGTCCACGGCTTGTCCAGAAGCTGGAAAGCAAAAGTGTGAGAAAAAAAAAAAAGAAATGGCAGCATCAGGCTGTTCATCGGGGCGTGTGATCTCTGTGTCATGCTTGAGGTGATGGGCGGAGGATCAATCACATCACAACGAACGAACTCCAACAACATGAGTACTGCTTGCTACCTCTTCCGCCAGTAGACTTCACCGTGTTCTCATCATCACCCCAAACATGACAGCTAGTGCCGGGGGTGCGTGCACAGCTGTCCTACTACACTGCCATTACTGCCGGGCGCATGTCCAGTTGCCACTTGCAAGAGACACTTCCTTCCTTCTATGCTGCTGTGTGTGTGGTTCTGCTGCCAGCACACCCACATGCCTATACACACACCTAGAGCAGTAGCCACCTAGGGTCCGTACGTTAAACGTTACTTACTCTGCCGTTGTGTTTTTCTTGCCTTCCGCAAGATACAAATTTGTAAATTTCGTCGTAAATTTTCACGCGGCTGCGCTTCGATGTACAATAAAGATGAGATATTTTATCTTTTATATATGAGATCTGGGATGTATTTTCAATTTTAGGAGCTGGTTCCTCCCGCCAAGGAAATATGCAACGACTTTTTTTTTCATTATTATTATGGTTGTCGGGTTTCGGGCAGAGGAAGGCGGTCGCCTCTGTCGTCTACGATATAGCTAACACTACCCGCGAAGGCTACTTTTTCTGTACTGCTAGCTGTGTACGAAGGTAGGTGGGGTTGATTCTGGTGTTCGACTCCCACGTGGGTCAGACTTTTGAGTATACTGCAAGTAAAATAAAAGTCGAACGAATCAACTGCTGGGAGCGCCTTCGTAGCAGCATGGTGGGTAGGCGAGCATGCTGGGTAGGCGAGCATGCTGGGTAGGCGCAAGTCAATGCGGGCCAACGAGAGAAGAGCTTTCCAAAACCGTCAGATTTATCCCCTTCAAGGATTTATAGTTTCCACGCACAAATTGAGCTGCCCCGCCCCCCCCCCCCCTCCCCCCCCGCTGCCCCCCCCCGTCCCCCCCCCCTCCTCCCCCCCCCCCTCCTCCCCCCCCCAACCCCCGCTCCCTTTTGATTAAAACCAGGCCCCCACGTCCTTAAAAACTCCGGCCTCCCCTCACCGGTTGTTCGACTTAGTTACAGGATTCACTTGATAAACTGATGCATTTCCTTCCACAGCTGTCAGATTTTGTCCCCTCAAAAACGGGTTTTATAGTTTCCGCGCACAGACTGACTAACATCACCCTGTTGACCCTGATAGCCACACTGTAGTTGCAAGGGGAGTCGCCGACCTATATCCTTAATGAGGACACACAACCCGTAATACGCGCGATCGGAGTATCACACACAGCTTGCAAAGATGAGTTTCGACGAAATATTCGATCTCACAGCTGGATGGAGTGCACTTTTATTTTTTGTAAAATATTACGTAGCTGGATGGAGTCTTCTCGCGATAAAAATGAAGGCGCGTGCCGCAGTCGGGACGGGGAAGAAGAGCCTGCTTTTAGTGACCCCGCGGATGATGTGAGTTGCGTCTAGCTCTATGAGCAAGGGAGAAGGAGAAAATGAAAGGAGGAGAAAATGGAAGTAAAAGTGCGAAGGTACTTGAAAGGATGAAAAAGAGGGTTGTACAGAGGGTGGTACTCTTGGAATATATGCTGGCAGTTTGACAGTGTATTGACTCCGCGAGTATCCGAAACCCGCGGGGATACTGGAATATATGCTTCAAGTATGCCAGGGTTGAGAGCGTAATGTTGCTTTGTTCTCACACTTGACTCGCATAATCAAGTCCGTGGTCACAGGACAAGCTCCAGTCACTCTGGAGCTGAGAAATACCCCGGGGAAGAACACAAACAAACCAAAGGTGGTACACGCATATATCACAGCTGACGCTATTCATGCCTCCACCAGAAACACATGAAAGTGAAATCGGGAGTCAGCCTACGATCTGCCAGGTCCATACTGGTGCATACGTCTCACTACTCGCGCTTGGAAAAACCGACTTGATAAAAACCGCTTGCCACCCAAGAAAGACTACCACGTATATATTGCACGTAGCACCTATCACTAAACATACGCACAACGACAGACGTACACAAGTCAAATGAAAAAAAGAAACAAAGAAAATATGCAAGTAAAGGAAAGGAGAGAAAAGACAAAAAAAAGCAAAAAATCGAAAAAAGAAAGGAAAGGAAAGAAAAGACAAGAAAAGCAAGAAAAGACAAGACACGAAGAGGAAGCAAGGAGAGGAAAAGAGAAAAAAATATCGCACTAGCAGACCCTAGGAACTGACTAAAAAAGATTAAAGACGGCATTGGGCTCATATTTATTTATTTATTTATTTATTTATTTCTCACACTTTTACTTTCCAGCTTCTGGACAAGCAAGCCGTGGTCACAGGTGTCGTTTCTTCTTCCCCCCGGTTCTCGCCTTCAATTCTTATCGCGCATAGGGTTCAGCAATCCCACTGCTCGTCGATTTTTCATCGAGTGTTGCTAACTCACGCTCTCGCGCTCATATAGAGGGTATCAAGTGCATCATCAATGGCACTGGGGAGAGAACGCGTATATGGATACTGCAGCTGGGTTACATCCGGTACTCGCAGTATGTTGGGCGGGTACCGCCAATACGGGCAGATAAATGAACACTTCACGCACTGGATATCACCTCATTATCTTTCTAGAGCCATCCATGCCGCTGCTTTCCCCGCCCCCCCCCCGCCCCGAACGCCCCCTTCTTCCCCACCACCCGCACCATCGCCTAGACCTAGCACCACACGTATAACAAACCCCTCACCTAAAACCCTTCCTTTCCCCCCCCCACGCCCCCTCCACCCCCCCCCCCCCCCCCCCGCCCCCACCCCCCACCTCCCCAACCCCCCCCACCCCCTCGAACACTCCGCCCTCTCTCTACTCACTGATTGTACGACTTACCCCAGGATATACATGATGAACTGATGCATTCTTTCCAAAACCGTCACATTTATCCCCTCAAAATAATGTATAGTTTCCACGCACAGATTGAGCTGCCCCACACGCCGCCCCCCCCGCCCCAACACCCCCCCCCATGATAAACTGGTGCATTTATTTATTTATTCGATTTTTTCCAAAACCGTCAGATTTATCCCCTTACAAGGACTTATAGCTTCCACGCACAAATTGCCCGCCCGTCCGCCTCCCCCCCCCCCCCCTTCCCCCCCCCCCTCCAACCCCGCTCGCTTTTGATCAAAATCAGGCCCCCACGTCCTTAAAAACTCCGCCCCCCCCTCACCGGTTATTCGACTTACAGGATTCACTTGATAAACGGATACATTTCCCTCCACAGCTGTCAGATTTGGTCCCCCTCAGAAACGGGTTTTATAGTTTCCGCGCACAGACTGACTAACATCACCCTGTTGACCCTGATAGCTACACTGTAGTTGCAAGGGGAGTCGCCGACCTATATCCTTAGGGAGGACACGCAACTCGTAATACGCGCGATCGGAGTATCACACACAGCTTGCAAAGATGTGTTTCGACGAAATCTTCGATCTCACAGCTGGAGTGTTTTTTCATTTTTATAATATATGCCTGGGTACGATGCTGGTTCTGTATATGGTGGACACTGACTGTGTCAGTACTTCGAGCTTTTCGGGGTTCGACACGTACTACTCGTGGTACTAACACTTACTGCTGTCTGCACCGCAATAGTTTTCGGGCGGATGCTGCCGGTACCTGGCCGTTTTTAGTATGTTTGCACCATATATATTTATATATATAATATATATTTTCCTCGCTTTCTCTTGCTTAAACGCCCCACCTAATATCGGAATCCGCCAGAGTAGAAACACTTCCACGGCCCTGGATATCGCCTCGTTATCGTTTTAGAGCCGTTCATGCCGCTGCTGCAATTCCCACCCACCCCCGCCCCCGACGCCCCCTCCTTCCCCACCACCCGCACCATCGCCTAGACCTAGCACCACGCGTATAGCAAACTCCTACATCTGTGCGACCTAAAGCCCTCCCGCCCCGCCCCCCGCCCCCCCCGGCACATTTCCCCCCCCCTCCCCCACAGGAAGGATTCCCCACAAGAAAGATTTATAGCTTCCACGCACAAATTGAGCAGCCCCACCCGTCCCCTCCCCCCCCCCCCCCCCCTCCTGCCCCCCTTTTGACAAAAATCAGGCCCCCACGTCCTTAAAAACTCCGCCCTCCCCTCACCGGATATTCGACTGACAGGATTCACTTGATAAACTGATGCATTTCCTTCCACAGCCGTCAGATTTTGTCCCCTCAGAAACGGGTCTTATAGTTTCCGCGCACAGACTAACTAACATCACCCTGTTGACCCTGATAGCTACACTGTAGTTGCAAGGGGAGTCGCCGACCTACATCCTTAATGAGGACACACAACTCGTAATACGCGCGATCGGAGTATCACACACAGCTTGCAAAGATGAGTTTCAACGAAATCTTCGATCTCACAGCTGGAGTGTATTTTAATTTTTATAATATACGATGCACCGCGGATACCGCCAGTTTACCGCCAGTATTTATTTTGGCCGTTTAGTATACTCTCTCGTACTGTTGAGCAAGTGCTCGCAGCAGTACTAAATAAGTATACTCAAACACCGTCGTGCAGTATTTCGAGGTTCTGTACTGCGAAGATACCACCTGTACTTACTTTCAGAAAATTCGGGGTTCGACCATGGTTCGACACTGCTGCTGACATCTGTGCCGGTCCTTTTACTTGCAGTAGCTTGGGCGGATACAGTCCTAGGAGTAGCAGTGCCAGCAGCGCCGGCAGTATCGACTGTTAGTACTACTATGCTGCTGGTTGTTGCTGTGTGCTTATCATATGGTGCTACTATAATAACGCATCATCACACTACTATACCGGTGCCACTTAGAATAGTACTATTAATATTAGTACTATTAATAGTAGAAGAGTGCAAGTAAGTGCAAGTGCTCTCAATATATTCATATATTTTTTGTTAACCTCCGGCGGATTGGGGAAAACGAAGTTTTAGCTCACCACACTTCCACGTATTTTCATACGCGTCGAGTGTGTGTCGATTTAACTGAGTTGCTTTCGCAGCCCAACGCTAGCTGGCGCACCCTTCGGATCCCATTGTAGGTATAGCGTGAGCTAGCACTCAATTCTGCCCGTAACATCAAGCGTGAAATATACCCTACCTGTGAAAGCGCGGAAACACCTCCGTTATCCACAGAAGAAGATACCAGAGGGCATTTATTTTGCATACGCTTGGTATACCAGGTACCGCAGTATATATTATGAAAAATGAAAATACACTCCAGCTGTGAGATCGAAGATTTCGTCGAAACTCATCTATGCAAGTTGTGTGTGATACTCCACCGCAGTATATATAGTGACCATGGACTTGATTACTGTGCGAGAACAACAACATGGTAGATGAAACCGTCGTCTATACCTATCTGCTGTTATATTTGCAAGTAAGTGCGCTAAAGTGCACGCGCTAGCAGAGGCAGGGGGTTGTAGAAAAAGAGATTTCATGCCCGCAGTTACGAGTTAAAAAATAGTGGTACGCTGCAAGCGCTCTTCAGAGCCGCCACGCACAGACAGGAGACGAAAAAAAATGACGCAACGATAGGTCGGCAACTTCCCTTGGAACTGAAGTGTACTTGTATAGGTTGTACGAGGGTCAACAGGGTGATGTTAATCACCCTGTGCGCGGAAACTACTGTATAAAAGCCGTTTTCAAGGGGGACACCATCTGACTGCTGTGTGGAAGAAATGCATCAGTTTATCATGTATTTCCTGTAAGTCGTATAACCGGTGAGGGGAGTGCGGAGTTCTCAAGGGGGAGGGGGCGGGGGCTGGGAGCGGGGGGGCGGGGATTCGGCGGGAGGGGGGGGGAGGGGAGATCGATATGTCCGCGGAAATGATAAAATCCGTCTTCGAGGGGGATAAAATCTGACGGCTAAAAATGGATTATTATGTGTGAGCAGAATCGAGGCCGCCACAACGACGATAAGTGCACAGCAGCGATAAAATAAAAGCCTCACTTAGCTGACTTCGCGTCGACGGCTATTGATACACATTTTTCGTACAACGGAGATCCATTGTTGACAGGATTGAATCGCACACGAAAAAGGAAACCATCTCCATCATCTCGCAGGCGAATTGTCCTACGCTACGACTACTCTCTGTGTTCGGTTCGGTTGAAGCTCTGTACACCTGGTAAGACCAACCAACAAAAATAAAATGTGAGCAAGCGCTATCAAACAAAGGCGGACGCTTTTTTGCCCGCCTTTTTGTTTCATGTGTCATCCTCCTGACGATGAATCTCCGTGATACATACACTATGTCCGTCAATATAAGCAACAATTCATCACACTATTAATCTACACATTTTGCTTATATTTACGGACATATTGGTAGTCAACTGTTATAACAGCGCTATCAAATATTGGTTGGTCATATGTTTTGCGTCATGTGTTACACTTTTGGTGATGATGTGCTCTGCCCGGTTTGTTCGACCAAAGTTACCCAACGTCTCTTCCTCTCCCAACCCTTCTCCTATTTTTTTTCCAGTTCGTTCGGTCAGTCAGATACAACCTCTAGGTAGGTATCATACAGGGCCTGTGCATGTATCATGACGGCCCCCAGGTATAACGGAGGACAATAGTAAATAGGACCAAATATTGTTAGTAAAAATAGGTGAATATATACGTTTTTGTGTCCACCGTAGGTCCTATTTACTAGGGTCCCTCGTAATAGGAAGCCGAGCATAATGGTTTTAGGCTAGATCACTTGTTTGGGGAACGGTGCGTCCGACACTAACGCCAGTATAACATTTATCTGTCGAATTTCTCACCAGATACTACAGCAGTACTTCCCGTCGCTTTTAGGCTTAGTTTCTGATGGGGCATTTTTTTTTTAGAGGGCCGGCCTACTCCTACACCTGATATTCCGCCGTTTCAGGGGGGGAGAGTGTTGTAAGGCTTGGTTTGGGTAGGCAATTGGTCAACCTTTTGCAAGTGGTCCAACGCATTAATACCCCCTACACTAATTCTTCAACACCGGTAGAGTAGTGTGGCGTAAGTAGCACGCGCGAATGTGATACATACTACACGCGCGAGAGCGGCGTCTCCGGACCGCCGGGCACTTTATTTCCTCCCCTCTCGCCCCCGAATCCTACTAATCATACAAACCACGAGTACTAAAATCAGCAGCCGGTAAAACACGTTCTTCCTCTCATCGTCCTCGCACCCCCTGTCATTCTTCTGCCCGTCAATATATAAAAGTATATATTATAAAAATTAAAATACACTCCAGCTGTGAGATCGAATATTTTGTCGAAACTCATCTTTGCAAGCTGTGTGTGATTCTCCGATCGCGCGTATTACGGGTTGTGTGTCCTCATTAAGGATATAGGTCGGCGACTCCCCTTGTGTCCTCATGAAGGATATAGGTCGGCGACTCCCCTTGCAACTACAGTGTAACTATCAGGGTCAACAGGGTGATGTTAGTCAGTCTGTGCGCGGAAACTATATAACCCGTTTCTGAGGGGGACAAAATCTGACAGCTGTGGAAGGAAATGCACCAGTTTATCAAGTGAATCCTGTAAGTCGAAGAACCGGTGAGGGAAGGGCGGAGTTTTTAAGGACGTGGGGGCCTGATTTTGATCAAAAGGGGGGCGGGAGGGGGGCAGGGGGGGGAGGGGACGGGTGGGGCTGCTCAATTTGTGCGTGGAAACTATAAATCCTTCCCGTGGGGGAGGGGGGGGGGATGTGGCGAGGGGGGCGGGGGGCGGGGGGGGAGGGCTTTAGGTCGCATAGATGTAGAGGTTTGCTATACGCGTGGTGCTAGGTCTAGGCGATGGTGCGGGATATATATATACGAAGTATATTATAAAAAATGAAAAAACACTCCACCTGTGGGATCGAAGATTTTGTTGAAACTCATCTTTGCAAGCTCTGTGTGATACTCCGATCGCGCGTATTACGAGTTGTGTGTCCTCATTAAGGATATAGGTCGGCGACTCCCCTTCCAACTACAGTGTAGCTAGCAGGGTCAACAGGGTGATGTTAGTCAGTCTGTGCGCGGAAACTATAAAACCCGTTTCTGAGGGGGACCAAATCTGACGGCTGTGGAGGGAAATGTATCCGTTTATCAAGTGAATCCTGTAAGTCCAATATCCGGTGAGGGGGGGGCGGAGTTTTGGAGGACGTGGGGGCCTGGTTTTGATCAAAAGCGAGCGGGGTTGAAGGGGGGGGGGAAGGGGGGATCATATAAACTTAGCCCTATCTATCCAACCTACTAAAATAACTACAGGTACTTCACCCGTGGTGGTTTTGATAGCAGGGTGCGAGGATGATGATTGCGACGTGCTGCATACCCGTGATTGCAGGTAACTAGAAGATTTCGAGGGCGATGAGGGAACGAGTTTGTCGCTTCGGGTACGCCGCGTCCGGGTGCAGATCTATCAGGCACGCAGGTTGCAAACATGACATTCGACGATTTTCTCGGCTCCAGTTCAACAACCTCACAGCTAGCCGCCGTTTTTGGGTGTTTATACATAGTGCCGATTGTTATTAAAAATTAAAATGAACTACCGCTATGAGATCGAAGATGTCGTCGAAACTCGTCTTTGCATGCTGCGTGTAATATTCCGATCGCGCGCATCACTGTGTGTGTATCCTCATGAAGGATGCAGGTCGGCGACTCCACTCAACAGGGTGGTGTTAATGAATCTGTGCACGGAAACTATAAAACCCGGTTTCGAAGGGGGTATAAAAATCTGACGAACGACTGTGGAACGCACCAGTTTATTGTTTATATCGTTGCATGACCGGTGAGAGGAGGGCGGGGCGTGTAGGGGGAGGGGGAGATAAAGGGAGGATATTTCGATTTTTTTAGGTCGCATAAATAAATAGGAGCTTACTGCACGCGTGGTGCTAGGTCTAAGGCGATGATGGGGGCGGCGGGGAAGGCGGCGCCGGGGAGGGGGGGGGGGAGGTTAATTGGAACTAGAAGACAATAAAAAGGAATTGGAGCTACTGCATGGATGGCTCGAAAGGTAAAGGGATGACATCAACTGTCGGATAGTGTTTATAATTCTGGCGGTTTTTGATTTTGTGGTGGGGCGGCGGGGGAGGGATATTGTACAATCGGGTCCGTCGGTCGAAGAAGGCCCTTTCTGACCAAGGACCAAATCGAGCTTTCTTACTTACGCAGTCGACAAAGAGTTTTTTCAACTGAGTAATCCGATTCGCACATCCAGTCGAAAAAAGTCCTCGTTTCGACTGGATGTTCGAGTCGGATTGGTCAGTCGAAAACGTTTTCGAACCCATCGCACACCACAAAACACGCACGCCGACACACCCATGCTACGCACCACACAGCAGAACCCTGCTACAGCGCCGACGTTGCCTTAGCTGCTATCACTGCTGCTGCTTCTGGTCGCAAGTCAGCGCGGCACGCCCGCCAGCGGCGTGTATCATACCAGGTATGGTGGCAGCAGCGCGCGGCTCGATGACTTTAGCCAATAACGTGTACGCTTGCTGTAGGTCTGGCGGCTCTCGCAGGCTGAGTGCAACGCCACAGACGTAACTGTGTCGGCTTTGGGCTGAGCCCAACGCTCCGAAACCGCTTGGACAAGAGATTTCCACGCGTGAAGCGCGCGTTGCTCGCGGAGAACGCCCGGAGCACAGAGCTTTCGTCTGACTTTGGACTGCCGTGCATCAGTAACCACTTTCACCAACCACCTCCAGCAAGAGCACCAAAAAACTAGAAAATCGGCTCGACAGACGTCAAGATGGAGGCCCCGAAGAACCCAGTCGAAAAATATTCCAGTCGGAAAAGATCCATTTCGACTCACAGATCCGACTGTATCATAAAGATCATTACCATTATCTAGGTCCGACCACTTTCGTTTTTTGGACTTTTGGGCTGTACAGACTTCCAAAGCTGCAGCTGCTGCTGGACCCTTCGAACAGCTCCCGCAGCTGCTGGGCCATTCGAACGACTGTCCCAGAACGTCAAAACGTCAGCTATGTTTTGTGATTTCAATGCTGGTGGTGGTGATTAAGGCTGCAAATGTTTCATCAGCTGCTGCTGCCGTTCGTTTTTTTCCCCCCTATCCGCTGCTGCTGCTCACAACGTCAGCAGATTCCGTGCCGTGCTTGGTGCTGAATTTTTACCGCTATACCACAGCGCTGTCGCCAAAGCTTCCAGCGCCACCGCCAGCACCCCCGCGACGCCGCGGCAGCCGCTGCTGCTGCTGCTGCTGCTGCTGCTGCTACTGCTGCTGTTGGTGTCTATACTACGTAAGTTTTTAAAGGTAAAAAATCGGCTGTCTGTGGTCATGGCCGCGCCTAGCCTATCTTCCTTGCTACATACTCGCTTCATGGCGGAGTGCCTATGCGTGGGGAGCATGGGAGGGAGGGAGCTGGCTGTGATAATGGCACTAGTGCTATCTGTGACTGGGCACCTTAAGGGAAGGCGTTCAAGTGCTGGCTTCGGAGGTCGCCGTTGCTGCAGCAACGTGTTGCGTGAACTCGCATCGTTTGTTTCGGATCGCCCAACACATTGGCAGCTTCGAGTATTTATTTACACCAAGACAGCAGTCAAATCGCACATACATCAAAAAGTACCCGCAAATTGTTGCACATGGCCGGTCACCCGTCGATTAGTCAGTGTATTTTCCAAGAAGATCTGAAAATACCTGGTAGGCTACAACAGCATCAGATCACCATGATTCATCTGGGCTGTCCTTACAGCAGTAGTATCACAAATACATACCTTCCTTCTTTCCGATACTACACCCGGATCAATTACATTGCAGTATAGCTGCATGCTCTATCTGCCGTAAGGATGCGGGCGAACGCACGGGGGTGCAAAATGCAAGAAAAACGTCCGCCTCTTGCGTCACCCTGCCTCCGAAGGGAACCTTGTAAATATTTACCATAACCCATTTCCAACTCTTGAAAAATTATCGTAGTATAAATCCAAGTGTTCTGTTCCCATGTCGGGAGTGCGGTTCTTAAAAGGTCAAGTCGATTCGTCTATTCCTGCGGTCCGGTGAAGGCACTAAATAAAGCTGTCGCTAGGAACTCGGAGCTCACGCATCCTGATACTGGTAACTGCTGTCGTTAACAGGTGTACACTACTGTGCGTTGGTTGTTGCCTTCCCCAATCAATTTTGGCCCGCAAAGGCCATCGATGGATAGGTTGCACAACCTATTTAGTGGATAGCGTCTGTCGATGGATGGCTTGCACAATCTCTCGTGGTGTACCATGGCTATCGATGGATGGGCTGCACCATGTATTTGCGGTCGACAGTGAATGGCTATCGATACACACGCCGCGCAATACGTTGTCTTATATATTTAGACGACGCTAGCGTGTATCAGCTCGTAGGTGGTGTACGCTTGCGTAGGCTCGCTTTCGGACATAGCCTTCGTGATTTGAGAGGCTAAATATATACTTCACAAGAGGTTATGAGCCTCGTATCGCGTAAACGCGACATGCTGCTGGCACTACAGTGGAAATCGTCATTGATGGACACGCTTCACATATTGTTTTGCGGGACAATGGCTATCGCTTGATTGTATCACGAGTCTGTTGTCACCAACAGTATCCATCGATAGACACCGTCCACAGTCCTTTGCCGCTGGCAATATATATATGTATATCGATAGAGACTTCCGCAGTCTATTGCCGCTGATAATATCTATCGATAGACACTTTCTACAATCTATTGTCCACGACAATGTATAGCGATACGTTTCCCACGTCCAATATCGCTGACAATATATAGACTATAATTAAAGTAAATGAGAAAATACGTGTCAGCTGTGAGATCGACCAAAAAGGACGTCGATCAAAACTCTCAGCTGTGCAAGCTGCGTGTGCTACTTCGATCCCGCGTGTTTCGGGGTGTGTGTACCCCCGTGAAGGATACAGGTCGGTGATTCTCTTGCTAGTGCCAGGGTCAACAGGACTAAGACGTTCAGCCTTATTCTGCGCACAGAAAACGTATAACCCGCGTTGAGGGAAACAAAAACAGACATCTGTGGAATTCAGTACGTCGTATGCAAATAACGAATAGTTGTTATGGTGTGAATTAACTTTTGGAGTAGGCTACTTGGATCTGTCGGGTTTGTACTTAAGTTCCTGTGTACTCGCTGTATATGTGGCAGGCCAGCGGAGGTCCAGCCCAGGCCTAATGCTCGGGTTGTTAGTGTTGTCGGGTCATGATGGAACATGCGGTGGACGTCGATCGCTACTGCTCCGAAGTGGTCTCTCTTCTGCTCTTGATGTAATGCAAGGGCACACTCACACACCTGTATTTATCGAATGAGGACCGACGAATGAGGACCGACGGGTGAGATCTGGCGTTCTGCATCAGGCGTCGGGCGGCGCACACTTGACTCTAAAGCTCTTCGAACGCCTATCTCACACACTACCAGGGAATACTTATGTAGATAACAATAGATTTTTCCTGTCGCCTATTGTCGACGCAAATGGGCAACTAGCTGCTGCGTCTATGATTGTCCAGGGCGCAACTGTTGAACCTTCCAGGTACGCGTGTGTTCGGCGCATCGCCTTGCTCATGAAGCGCGGTGGGTGGAGAGCATAGTCCATAAACCGCTTTGCCAGGTACAGGCTGACTTGCGGAGACATAAGTCACGATACCAGGAGTGCCATCAGGCGGAAAAGGGTAGATTTAACCAGGAAGTAGTGAAGGAGTGAAGGGCCACTCAGGCGCTTTTCCACTCAGACACGTGGTGACCCTAATCATGAGATTAGAGACCGCATAATAATATTGAATTTATTATATCCGCTCGAGCCATAGGTTCCGCCGCATCTCCGAACACGTGTTACACAGTTTCACAACCCCTAATAATATACCAATCGGATTTTGATACAAGCGCAAACCAACCCCCTGCTTGTAACACAGTCGGTCATGATGGCGTTCATCGAAAGCGTACCATTCGAATCGTGCTTATTCAACCAAAGTACATGCCTCAAATATTCAATGTCAATTTCTAAGCAGTACTGCCTCAAGCTGAAGAAACTCGAATATCGTGCCCAACGCCGAAACTAATGGTATTGAACCACACTAGTAATCAATCGAAAATCAGTGACGGAAATATCTGGGCGAGTTCAAAAGCTCAGTATTTGGTAGTAGTAATAGTCCGTACCCCAAAAAACTCTCGATTGGGTGATAAATCAAACCTAAAACCCCGAAACAACCAACCAATATGTTCACGTCCAGTTAGTCTACTCTTGCTGGTGTTCGATCAAGCAAAACCAATTTCTGTTAATAGTGAGGCGCTCAATTTCAGCATGCCTCGGGCAACACCAACAACAACAGTGTAATTTTGAATATCAACGCTCACGTACCAAACACCAGAAACCAAAGTAATGCCTATTATGCTTCTGCAATTTGCGAAAGAGTCGTGGTGCCGGAAGGTGAGAGGGAAGGGACGCAGGAGTATCAGTTTCGCTTTGAGACAGCGCCGGTTCTTCTTCGTGGGTTTTGTATCACTGGCATTGAGCCATGAGAAGCTCGAGGAGACAGCAAAGGAGGAGGAGAAGGAGTGAAAGCATGGGGGTGGGGTGAGGCTCACAGAGTTCGCTTCACCTCAGCATTGCTGCTGTGCTCTCTTCTGGACCATTACCTATGGAACGTACAAGGAACCTTCTCCTAGATGTTCTATATTCCCATGAGCGCCTAACGCGCTTACTTCTATCTATCTCGTCCAGAGGAAGAACGTTCCATTACCGAGAGCGCTCTTGTGGTATAATCTAGCTAGATTCTACGGGTTGTCCGCTCCACTCAGAATATTCCGTGTAAGAGAATCTTCTTGTGGCCAATAGACCATAACTCTGCTGGGTATCTTACCGAACCTTTTTCCAGCTATACTGACACTCTATCACATTAGCCCACCCTGAAAACTCGTATATCCAGATCACCTTGCAATCAAAGGATGTCAACAAAACATCCAGAATTGTGAAGGGGATCAAAGATGCGGCTATTCGAAACAAACGAAAATGAGGCTGTAGATTCCCTCACGCCTCGTAATAATGAGGCTTAAACGCCTCATTGCAAAATATACAACCCTATGAAGGAGCAGTCCTGCCGACGACGTCATTTGTGAAAGAGTCGTGGTGCCGGAAGGTGAGAGGGAAGGGACGCAGGAGTATCAGCTTCGCTTGGAGACAGCACCGGTTCTTCTTTGTGGATTTCTTATTACTGGCATTGAACCATGGGAAGCTCGAGGAGAGAGCAAAGGAGGAGGAGAAGGAGTGAGAGCATGGGGGTGGGGTGAGGCTCACAGAGTTCGCTTCACCCCAGCATTGCTGCTGTGCTCTCTTCTGGACCTTTACTTATGGAACGTACAAGGAACCTTCTCCTAGATGTTCTATATTCCCATGAGCGCCTAACGCGCTTACTTCTATCTATCTTGTGCAGAGGAAGAACGTTCCATTACCGAGAACGCTCTTGTGGTATAATCTAGCTAGATTCTACGGGTTGTCCGCTCCACTCAGAATATTCCGTGTAAGAGAATCTTCTTGTGGCCAATAGACCATAACTCTGCTGGGTATCTTACCAAATCTATTGCCAGCTAACTGACACTCTATTACAAATTTCGTGTCGACAAGCACACCACAGATAAATACCCAGACAAAAATAGTAAATATCCCCTTAAAACCAAAGCCTACTACGAGCACCTTTTTTTTTATTCTCTACTGAAAGTACCCAACCCCCTCCAATGACCCGATGTCATCCAAAATTTGGCTTAGAACTTATCTTCACTCAGAGCCTCCTTATCATGTCAAACCCCGTCAAAAAAACAAACGTACGTATATGCATATACGTGCAGAAGTTAGGGCACCAAATTTGTCATGGTGGGTGTTGCCTGCTCAATTTCACTTATTTTTGAAAAGCAAACCCCCGGCAACAATTGTACGCGGGTACCCGATTTGAGGGCCTCCTTATCACTGTTTTCCGATGCGGACCAACAAAAGTCAACCTTTTGATCGATTACACGACTTTCACCAGGTATCGTTCAAATACAAACCTGCTATTAATGGAAGATACCTTTACTGCGGCAGACACCACGTTCTCAAAGGTCAAAACTACAGTTTATACTTCGTACTAACTGCCTGTTTGCTGGTCCGTTCCACGCGTAACACTGGTTCTGCGTGGCGCTACAATTCTACATGTAAAATTGCAGCAGTATCATACTTACTAGCTGCCGGGGGTAAACTTGCAGCAAGCATCAGGGAGCGTCGGAGGCAGGTACAGTGGGGAGGGGGAACACATGGGACTACGACTGGCCGCGAACTACCTTCCATTCATATATCTAGCCTCGACGCACGTTGCCCCATTATACCCACCAAGACACCAACCAATAACCGACCCAACCCCGAATCTGCAAGACAAAAAAACATCGCGAAGCCACAAACAAAAGCGAAAAGTGCCTTGTCGAGCAAACGTCTTGCTCTAGGCGATGATCTTCTCTTTCTCGCGTAGACGCTCTCGCAGCGGGCACCGCCTGCGCCAACGCCCATGCTCCTCCTCAGGCCCCGCGAAGAAGCCGAACACCAATCCACCACCAAAACTCCTACTCTCCCGATTCCTCTCCTGCCGCTCATGCTCTCCACCCCCCTGCGGATGCACCGCCTCAAATGCCCGCCCACGTTGCGCATCGCCGGCCTGACGGTGCATGCCGTCAATGACGGCATGACACGAGAACGTCAGATGCATACCCGATGAACATCCCCTCGACGGTGATGATATCGGCTGTTTCTCCACCGGTACCGTCGTCTCCGTCAGGCCAGGCCGGCGGCGGTGATTCCTGCTGCTACTTGTCCACCGCCCCTAGCTCAGGTACCATGCTGTTCCACCACTGTTCGTCCTCTGCCATGTCGTCCCAAAAATAAACTCGAGTTCTTCCTCCCCCTTTGCTTCGTCTCCATAATCTAACACCTCACCCACCAAAACCAAACTATTCCCACCTCTTTTTGCCTTTTGCTGGTTTCCTTCCACCTGCACTTGCTCAGTCGCAACTGCTTCGCTTCCTGCGCGGGCAGCAGTAACAGCGGCGGCGGCACACGCTCCTGTTCTACCACCCCCGCCTCCTCTTCATCGCATTCCTTCAGCTCATCCAAATTACCCATAAGAAAAGCAATTGTTGCTGCCTCCACGATGTCGCCCGCGATTTCATCCAGTGATCTCGCAGTCCAAAACGTCTGTTTTACGAGCTTCTGCTTGTGCAGCCATGCAGGAACACCTCAGAGCGCATCCATGCTCTCAAGGCGTCCGTGTGTCTGGTGCGTGCGGGCCCTAGGTATTTCCGGGCCTGGCGCTGATCCTTAGACATCATGGGAGCTTGCCTTGGTGTGGTTTGCGTCTCTCTGGGATTTTCAAGCCCTCATGGTTCTTGCTGCTGTTCTGCGGAATCTAGTTATTTCGAGTTCCAACGGGGCTTCCATAATGGCTTTCCTGGTGTAGCCCTTAAGCTCCTCCACCGTGAGGCCGACGAATGACGTATCCATCCTTGCGCTCACCCTATGCACGAGAGATCTAGGTCGACCTTGTACTAGTATTACTTCGTATGTTGGATCATCCAGGTACACGGGTGTTCGGCGCATCGCCTTGCTCATGACGCGCGGTGGGTGGAGCGCATATAATCGATAAACCACGTTGCCGGGTGCAGGCTGACTCACGGAGACAGAAGTCACGATCTCCGGAATGCCATCAGTCAGGCAGAAAAGGGTAGATTTATAAAGGAAGTACGAGAGTGAAGGAGTGAAGGGCCACTCAGGGGCTTTTTTTTTCTCTTTTTTTATCCTCCAGCGGATGGGGCAAAATAAAGCTTAAGCTCACCACACTTCCACGTATTTTCATACGCGTCGTGTGTCGATTTAACTCAGTTACTTTCGCAACCCAACGCTAGCTGGCGCACCCTTCGGATCCCACTGCAGTGATAGCGTGAGCTGACTCTGTCAGTGGTCCTCGTTACAACCCCGGCAGCGCAAGCTATAGTTGTATACGGATGCGTGTGTATGTCGACCAGGCCTGTTTACTGAGGGTCAGGTTCGGTGGAGACTTTTCCACTCAGACACATGGTGACCCTAATCATGAGACTAGAGACCACATACATATTGTATTGAATTTTATTGTGTCCGCTCGGAAAGCCATAGGTTCCGCCGCATCTCCGAAGATGCGTTATAGGGTTTCATAAACCACTTGTAGTCTAGTAGCATACCAATCGGATTTTGATACACAAGGACAAACCAACACAGAACGGCAGTGACTACAAGTACACACCCCGTAGCTCGCGCGATCGAAGCATCACACGCAGCTTGCAACCAAAAGATGCTTTTTTGTTGTTGTGAAGTTTTTCAAACGCACAGCTGAACGAATCAAGAGTATTTTTTTTATTCTTGTTCTCGCATACATAATATAGGCCGTAGTGACATGTTCACATGAATTTACCCTTTGACGCGTGCCATATACATACGTGTTGCGGTATCATCGGCGGTGCACCCTTCTTTTTGTTATTGCCTTCTGAGGGTGGCTGCTTAGTTGAGGAGGGTCTCTATGCCTCACCCCAAAGGAAAGACGCGTGCTTCGATGGAGGTATACCTTTTTTTGGCGAAATCACTTTCTGAATGACGGGGCTCCTTAACCCAAAATCGTCGGAAAATTGGACATTTTTTTGCGTGATTCTCGTTGTGTGTACCTAGGCCATGGGATTTGTTCATCCGGAACGAGTACGAGCATTTTTATTTTTTTTTCCTCCAAATCAGTTTTGAGACAGTGTTAAATTAAAGGTGGGAGACACAGAGTGCCCCCTGCAGGTCTGCCAATTGAGCAGGTCCTCGGAGAGTACTCACTTTCGCTTCCTTCGTAGAGATGTAGCTTTATTCGTTTCCACCAGAGTCCGGGATAGCTTCTGAGATCGGAGGCACGTGTCTCCGATCTACTTCCTAACTTTCCCGAATATAAAACGCCAACCTTATCACACGAAACCCATCTAAATGATGTGGTGGAAAAACGAGTTTAGAAGGAAATAACTCGGGTAGCATTGGTTGTTCAAAATTTTTAGTCTACTTCCTCACAATGGCGTCGACGGCAGGACGTGATATTATGAACAGTGTGGTCGCTGGCTCGATTCTCACCGTCTTTTCCAGGCAAGGAATAAAAAGGGATTTTCTCACGTTCAAGAACCTGTAAAACTCAACCACTTAAAAACAACGATGAGAGCAATGTATAGGATCGTTGCAAGTCACTCCGATACCGAAAAAGTCGCATTGGATACTGGGTACCTCATCGGGGTTCCTGACATAATCTTGGAAATATGTCAGGTTTAGTGGGGGAGAATGTGGTGGAAAAACGAGTTTAGAAGGAAATAACTCGAGTAGCATTTGTTGTTCAACATTTTTAGTCTACTTCCTAGCAATGATCTCAAAATCGGAAAATCACAGGCCTTTCGAGGTTGTATCTAACACTAGCCCACCCTGGTTAGTCGCATATGCAGAAATATGGGAGATTCGGGGAAACTCCGGTTCTACGAACTAGACCATGAGTCGAAGATGCGGCTCCTCAAAACCCACTCCCACACCTCTAACCGTCTGGCTATGGAGCCAGGAACACGCGAAGAAAAGCAGTTGAAAGAAACGCGCAATGATTGGAAACCCATTGTGATTTCACGCGCAGGTTCGTGTCCTGCCGTCGACGCCACATGTTAAATTAAAGGTGGGAGACACAGAGTGCCCCCTGCAGGTCTGCCAATTGAGCAGGTCCTCGGAGAGTACTCACTTTCGTTTCCTTCGTAGAGATGCAGCTTTATTCGTTTCCACCAGAGTCCGGGATAGCTTCTGAGATCGGAGGCACGTGGCTCCGATCTACTTCCTAACTTTCCCGAATATAAAATGCCAACCTTATCATACGAAACCCATCTAAATGATCTCAAATTCGGATAACCACAGGCCTTTCGAGGCCGTATCTTAACAACAGGTATTAAGCTCCCAAACTCGAGGGACCTCATGAAAAAAAGTGGTGCACCTTCTACCGTACGTAGCACACGCATCCGTTTTTTTTTTTTCTTCCTTTTTTTTTTTTCAGAAACTGAAAGTGCTAACCCGATGATCAAATCCATTAAGAATGACTTAGGTTCACAAAAAAAAAGTCAGATCAGATCGCAAAAAAAAACAAGAATATACATTCCGACAACGAACAACATTCCGACGTTTTCGGGGAAGAAAATCACTTGGATTTAGTATAGGGAGGGGTTTAGGGGGTCTGAAGGGGCTACGGGGGTCTCGTTATTCAGAAAAATAAATGGCGAAAAAGTGCTATGCCCCTGTTTGTTGTCGTAGCACGCGGGCCATGTTATCAACCGTCCACGAAATGCGCTCGGCCCTGTAACGTGTACGAGTACGAGCTTGCGAGTGTCCCGCGTGCTTGCTGCGCGCGTCGCGGCCGGCGTCACGAGCCGCAGGAACCTTGCAGCCGCAGAATCGTTACAACGTTTTCATATTATTATTAGACTACGCCGATTTCGGGAACCATATCTCGCCAAAACCGCTCAGGATATAGCGAGCATTCTTAACCGGAAAAAAAAAATGGTACTGCTTTATTATGAAAATCAAATTACACTCCAGCTGTGAGATCGAATATTTTGTCGAAACTCATCTTTGCAAGCTGTGTGTGATACTCCGATCGCGCGCATTACGAGTTGTGTGTCCTCATTAAGGATATAGGTCGGCGACTCTCCTTGCAACTACAGTTAGTGTAGCTATCAGGGTCAACAGATATAGCGAGCATTCTTGACCGGAAAAAAAAAATGGTACTGCTTTATTATGAAAATCAAATTACACTCCAGCTGTGAGATCGAAGATTTTGTCGAAACTCATCTTTGCAAGCTGTGTGTGATACTCCGATCGCGCGTATTACGGGTTGTGTGTCCTCATTAAAGATATAGGTCGGCGACCCCCCTTGCAACTACTGCTGTGTAGCTATCAGGGTCAACAGGATGTTGTTAGGCAGTCTGTGCGCGGAAACTATATGATGACCCGTTTCTGAGGGGGACAAAATCTGACGGCTGTGGAAGGAAATACATCAGTTTATCAAGTGAATACTGTAAGTCGAATAACCGGTGAGGGGAGGGCGGAGTTTTGAAGGACGTGGGGGGCTGATTTTGATCAAACGGGAGGCGGGAGGGGGGCAGGGGGGGGAGGGGACGGGTGGAGCAGGTCAATTTGTGCGTGGAAACTATAAACCCTTCTTGTGGGGGAGGGGGGGGGGAATATCCCGGGGGGGGGGCGGGGGGCGGGGGGGTGCTTTATATGTTATTTAAAAACGAAAAAAGTACGCTTGTTCAGCTGTGAGATCGACCAACAAAGATTTTGATCACAACTCATCTTTCTTTGCAAGCAGTGTGTGCTATGTAAATAAGCTGATAATGCATTTCTTTCCACACACAGCTGTCAAATAAATTTTGTCCCCCTCAAAAACGGGTTTTATGGTTTCCGCGCACAGACTGATTAACATCACCCTGTTGACCCTGATAGCTACACTGTCGTTCCAAGGGGAGTCGCCGACCTATATCCTTAATGAGGACACACAGCCCGTAATACGCGCGATCGGAGTATCACACACAGCCTGCAAAGATGAGTTTCGACAAAATCTTAGATCTCACAGCTGGATGGAGTGTATTTTGATTTTTATACGAATATACTTTGATCGTTATTATCAGATTGTCGTTGTTGTTGTTGTTGTTGTTGTGTTTGTTGTTGTTGTTCTCACATTAACTCGCATAATCAAGTCCGTGGTCACAGGACAGGCTCCGGTCACTCTGGAGCTGAGGAATACCCCAGGGAAAAACACAAACAACCCAAGGTGGTACACGCATATATCACAGCTGACGCAATTAATTCATGCCTCCACCAGAAACATATACTTCGAAGTAAAAGAAAAGTGAAGTCGGGAGTCAGTCTAAGATGTGCCAGGTCCATACCGATGCATACGTCTCATTACTCACGCCTGGAGAACCCGACTTTATCCGCTTGCCACCCGAGAAAGACTACCACGTATATATTACACGTACAGATTATAGCATGCTGGACGCGTGGCGTATCGCCGCTGACGTTGTGTTTCAGGCTTTGGGCGCATCTCCTTGCCCCAGCAGCCCCAGCAGCCCCAGCAGCCCGGGCTGCTAAAAAGTGTGGTCGACGTTGTAATTAACTGTCGTTTTTTCCAATTTTCCGACAACCCGACAAAAAAATCATGTACTCTTACATTGATATTATTTTCCTCCGAAGTCCCGTATTATTAGTTAATATTCGTATTTACAGTACATAACTGCTGCGTAACTGCAGAAGGACACGGTCGGTATTAACAATTGGTGAATGGAGGTCTAGCTCGCAAAAAAATACTCAATATCTTACCAGGTGAGAGGTCTATGATTCGTGAAAAAAAGTATCCTCAACATATTTTTCTTTTCTTTTTCACACACATGACGTCTACTTTCCAGCTTCTTCTGGACAAGCCGTGGTCACAGGTGTCGTCAATTTCTTCCCCCCGGTTCTTGCCTTCAATTTTTATCGCGCATTGGGTTCAGCAATCCCACAGGTCGTCGATTTTTCATCGAGTGTTGCTAGCTCGCTTACGATCTCGCGCTTTCCATAAGTCAATTTGCGCACAAGAAAAAACCGTCCCTACGATTTTGTACATCTCACGAGATGCCAGGCAGTAAGCAGTTGAGGTCTAGTCTATAATTCGTAAAAAATACTCTATCTTACGTGGTGCCAGGTAGTATCAGCAGTGCTGTAAGGAAGGGTGGTACTATGTACCGCAGAGCAGAGTCGGTGTTGACAATCGGATGCACGTGTAATTCGTACAGACAACTCAATACCGGGTGGCAGGTAAAGTAGCAGGGACACATACTATGTTGGTTCCAGGTAATGTTGTTGTACCTTTGTGAGGGTCTTATGACCTTGGACACAAACTACTCGGAATTAGAGTGGGATCGGTTTGGCAGTACGCAAGGGAAAGGGTTAGTTTTAGTTTTTTTTTTTTTTTAATCCTCCGGCGGATGGGGAGAAATAAAGCTTTAGCTCACCACACTTCCACGTATTTTCTCACGCGTCGTGTGTCGATTTAACTCAGTTGCTTTCGCAGCCCAACGCTAGCTGGCGCACCCTTCGGGTCCCATTGTAGGTATAGCGTAAGCTGTCCCTATCAGTGGTCTTCGTTACAACCCCGGCAGCGCAAGCTAGGGTTAGTATTATATGGGGAGAGAGAGGTTATTCTGAAAAAAATGGGGCGAGCGAATGGTCTTTCTTAAGTGGGGCAATAACGCCACCGTCCAGGTATACTATGAGGGACACGTGCCTCATGTAACGGATCGTTTTGTTTGTGTGTAACACATCGCATAGAGGAGGATATACCAGCAACGAAGGAGACACGGAGTTGCTTCTTTTATGCGGTTTTTTGTTTTTGTTTTTGCTCACATTCATTCGTCCCATTTTTTTTTTTTTTTTCGCGCTTTTGCTTTTTCTTTCTCTCTCCTCCTTAGACGTAACTCATAGAAAATATCCGGAGTCACTACGAAGAAGCAGGCCCTTCTCTCCCCTCCCCTCTACGACACGCGCCTTTGTTTTCATCGCGACAAGACTGCACCAGTCCTTTCTTCCCTCGTCGACTCGCACCGAATTGCGCCTACCCACCACGCTGCCAGGCGCTCTCAACAGTTGATTCCTTCGATTATTTTTTTTCGCCAGTAATAAACTAAAAAAAGTTGAACCCACACGTAGGGTTTGCACTCTAGAACCAAGTCCACTGCAATAATAGTAGCCTTCAAGGGCATCCACAATTAACAAACCACCGGGGTATATCCCTAAACATGAACAAACATGTAAACACATTTTACTATTGATACTACTACAACGCGATGGTGGCACCCACACAGCCCTTCCTTGCATTTCCGGACAGAGTGCACGCGGTACGTACGGTATAATATCCGGAAATCAGAAATCAGGATCTGCTTCGTCGTACCTCGGCGTACGTACGTACAGTAGTAGCTAACTTTTGTGGCGGGCAAGCTCTCAAGGGCCAAGCGGCGAAACAATGTGTTTTAATCACGTATCGTCTGCGTGCGGCTGATGTTTGTTTTGCATTAAATATATGGTCTACATACAGTAGTAGCGTACTACCCAAGATGACGCAACCCCGTTGACTATTTTTCATAGGCCGCTTGTTGTCTCGTAAACGCGGAGAAGAGCGCACGTGGAAGACGGGGGAAACACGTCGACTGATTGATGCGTCTGCCTGTCTGTCTGTCTGTCTGTCTGTCGCTAGACTATTCATATGTGTAGGAAAATCGATTTTGGACAAAAAAAGACGACAATTTTCGCTGTATTCCCCCTACTACTTTGGATTATTAATGGGGGAAAATTAGATCAGCTCGGAAATTCGGCTTAGGCCGCCAGGGCGGGGGGTGGTGTTCTCTATATGCGTTACCTGGTATATATATACTTCAGCATATACATGATAAACTGATGCATCCTTCCACAACCGTCAGATTGGTTTTATAGTTTCCGCGCACAGATTGAGTTGCTCCGCCCTTTCCCCCCCCCCGCTCCCTCTTGTTCAAACCCCGGCCCCCACGCCCTTAAAAACTCCGCCCTCCCCTCACAGGTTATTCGACTCACAGGATACACTTGATAAACTGATGCATTTCCTTCCACAGCTGTCAGATTTTGTCCACCTCAAAAGCGAGTTTTATAGTTTCCTCTCACAGACTGATTAATATCACCCTGTTCACACTGGTGGAAGCTACACTGTAGTTCCAAGCGGAGTCGCCGACCTCCTTAATGAGGACACACACCCAGTAATGCCCGCGATCGGAGTATCACACACAGCTTGCAAAGATGAGTTTCGACGAAATCTTCGATCTCACAGCTGGAGGAGTGTAATTTTATTTTTAGAGTAAAAATTGTGGAGCTGCGTATCGACAGCCAGGTTTAATGCACAAACGCCTTATTATAAATGAAACACAGATCTAATGTACTACGCAGCTTGCAAAGTTGAGTTTCAACAATTCATTTGGTCGTAGTCACAGCTGAAGTTTTACTTTTTTTTATAAAATATAGCTACTATTGTACCTTCCTTGTCCCTTTTTTCCATCCTCCAGCGGATGGAGAAAAATAAGCAGTTCCATGTGTTTTCACACACGTGTCACGTCGTGTGTAAATTCAACTCAATAATTGCGTTGTACCACCTTTTTGTTTTCCTTTTTTTTTCCTCCGCCCGGATGGGGAAACATAAGCACTTCCACGAGTTTTCATACACGTGTCACGTCGTGTGTCAAATCAACTCATCAACAATTGCATCCGCAATCCAGCTGGTTTTCTGGCGTGTCTTTCAGTTCCCGCGGCAGCGATAGGATAGCGCGAGCTGTCCCTACTGGCGGCCCCCGTTACTGCTCCGGCAGCGCAAGCCACGTACCTCCCTCGGGTACGATTTTGTCAAAAGCTAACGAAAAACACTGTCATATATATAGAGCTGTGAGATCGAGGATTTCGTCGCAACCCATCTTTGTTTGGGAGTTGTATTGTGTGTCGTGTGATACTCCGATCGCGGCGTTTTTTCGGGGTGTACATGCATGTTACAGTGTCCTCTTGAAACGTATATATATTCACACACTTCTACTTTCCAGCTTCTGGACAAGCCATGGTCACAGGTCAGGTGTCGTCCCTTCTTCCCCCCCGGTTCTCGCCTTCGATTTTTATCGCGCATAGATAGGGTTCAGCAATCCCACTGCACGTCGATTTTTCACGCTCTCGCGCTTTCCGCAAGTCAATTTGTGCACAAGAAAAAGTCCCTGTACGAATTCATACAAGTATGCACTCGGGGGGGACTCGAACTCACGAAAATGACCTATACCAGGCTCGATCGAGGATAACCCGATACGCCACCGGGGCGACGGCCAAATATATTATAAAAAATGAAAATACACTCCAGCTGTGAGATCGAAGATTTTGTCGAAACTCATCTTTGCAAGCTGTGTGTGATACTCCGATCTCGCGTATTACGGGTTGTGTGTCCTCATTATTAAGGATATAGGTCGGCGACTCCCCTTGCAACTACAGTGTAGCTACCAGGGTCAACAGGGTGATGTTAGTCATAATAAAAATGAAAATACACTCCAGCTGTAAGATCAAATATATGTAGATAGGTCGGCGACTCCCCAAACGTGGTAGCTAGCTAGTACCACAGGATCAAGAGTGTCAAGCGAAGACGTTCCGTCTTTTATCCCTCCGCGCACGGAAAACTACCCGACAAAACCCGTTTTGTATATTGAATACTACTACAGAATGATACTTGAAGTATGGCGGCACACAACCCACGCGACGGCGTTAAAAAATAAACAAATCGTCCATGCATCAATTAATCATACACCTGGTGTCATATGATATCATGCACAACAGCATGTACTAGTAGTATAAATAAACGACGAACGGCATTGATCGGGCGTGCTCGATGTCGTTTGGTATACGATGCGGGGAAAGGAAAGGCGGGGAAAGGGTTGGCAGTAGGTCATAGATAGCACTACTGCTTTATGGGAGGACACATTAGACTGACATCGGAACGACATCGACGCTATTTTGTCGCAGGGCAAAAATAATACTAGTAATAATATAGAAAGGACGGTTAAATGCGAAGGCAGAACAACACGTCAACATCATAGTAGTAGCGGGTTCTTCTGCTTTAAATTTACGCGTGGTACGACAGAGGTGCACCACGTTTTTTCTTCGTTCCTCAATTTGGGAGCTTAAGACCTGCCCCCAAAAAACAATTTGGAGAAAATAAAACTGCTACCTACCGGATGAAAAATCCCATGGCCTAGGTATACAACGAGAATCATGCAAAAAAAAAAGCCTATTTCCGCCGATTTTGGGGATAAGGAGCCCCGTCATCCAAAAAACGTTTTCGCCAAAAAGAGGTATACCTTAATACTATTTCCGACTGTTTTGGGTTAAGGAGCCCCGTCCGTCGGAAAACGTTTTCGCCAGAAAGAGGTATACCTTAATAAAATTAACGACGATTTTGGGTTAAGGAGCACCGTGATTCAGAGAGTGATTTCGCCAAAAAGAGGTATACCTTGAAACTATCAACGACGATTTTGGGTTAAGGAGCCCCGTCATTTAGAAAACGTTTCGCCAAAAAGAGGTATGCTTTAATACCATTAACGACTATTTTGGGTTAAGGAGCCCCGTCATTCAGAAAACATTTTCGCCAGAAAGAGGTATACCTTAATACAATTAACGACGATTTGGGGTTAAGGAACCCCGTGATTCAGAAAACGTTTTCGCCAAAAAGAGGTATACCTCAATACTATTTCCGCCGATTTTGGGATAAGGAGCCCCATCATCCAGAACCAATTTTAGACGAAAAACGCTACCTCCAGTTGCCTCAAGTAGCAAGTTAAACTGGCGATGCTGGACGAGAATCGCCGAGGCCGACCCACACCATATACGTACGCCGTTTCTGAACGTTTTTACTGCGGAAGCATTGATACCACACTGATTGCAAGCAGTACGCCCCCCCTAAAACGTGCGTGCAGCTCCAAAGGGGACAAAAACGAGTTATTACCTACTTCGTCGCCGAGGCCGACGCACACCGTTCGCCGTTTCTTGACCATCGAAATCTTGGCAATGTGGTCGCCGAGACCGATGCACACCGTGCGCCGTGTCTTAACAACAAGTTCTTTACTACGTGGTCGCCGTGACCGATGCACAGCCTACACCGTTTCCTCCCGGCAAGTTTGCCGAGACAGATTTTCACCGACCGTTTGCCGTTTCCCCTCAGCAGGCAAGGCAGTACCACGTGCCGCTGGGGCAGTAGGCGGAACTGGCCGTCGCCACGCGCACGTCGGCTTGATAATTCTAACGAGCGCTACCTTTCCCCCGAGCCCGAGTTCCGAAGAGCGTTGTCGCCTAGACCGTGCGCCGTTTCTCAGCAACTATTTGACCCGTTTCTTAACATTGACAACAACGCGCATTCGCCGAGACCGACCCACGCCGTATGCGGCTTCTTAAAAACGAACCCTTGACAACGTAATCGCCCGAGACCGATGTACAACGTACGTCGTTTCGAGTTCTTAGCAACGTAATCGCGGAGACCGAAATGCCGTATTATGAGGTTTCTTGGCGACGAGTTCTTGACAACCAGTTCTCAGCAACCAGTTCTCGAACAACCGGTTTCTTAACAAAGAACCGGGCCTTCAAGTCGAGTTCTTAAACAGTCATTTCTTAACAACCAGTTATTAACGACCAGCTCTCAGCAACCAGTTAGTAACGACCAGTTCTTAACAACCAGTTTGTATCGACCACTTCTTAATGACCAGTTCAATCAGCTATTAACAACCAGTCATTAACAATCAGTTGTTAACAGCCGGTGTACGTCTGCTACCTGTGGCACCGGGACGTACGTGAGCATGAAGAACGCGTGTCAACGTATATCATACTTTATGAAGGTACGGACAACCTCACGGCCTACAGTATATCGTGCCAATACATATATATATATATAAGTCAGTGCACTGTTGGCGGGGGGGGGGGGGGGGGGGGGGGGGGGGTACTCGATATTCACGCACAATGGCCGTAGTCGTATGACCTTAGACCCTCGCATCTGTACAATATCGGGACGGAGCAGGTCGGGTTTTTACCGCCCGGACAGACGGCCGGGAGCTGGTTTCAAAACCGGCGATTTTGTTAAAGAAAAGCTGGGGGGGGGCACCGTATATAACGACTCCAGGCATGGCCGTAGTCGTATGGCCATAGACCCTCGCATCCCTACAACATCGGGACGGAGCAGTGTTCGGGTTTTTACCGACCGGGCAGGCATCGCGTGCACCAAACGCGGCCCACCGCGAGGTGTTGTGCGAGTCGCACGAAGGGTGGGCTGCATCTCACTGTTAATAAGAACGACGTGTGAGGCGAGCTTCCGCCCGCGCCTTGTGCGTACTTTCTTGCACGACGTTACGTGGAGGGCAGCTTCGAAAGCGTTCGTTTTTCTTCTGGCGTGGCCACTTCCAGAGACAGCCTTTTGGGGATACCATGTAGTAGCTGCCTCATGGGTGCCTTTTTATTAAATACGCACTACGTGATATCACGTCCCTTGCGCAAAGTTAAGGTTCTCCTCTGCGCATAATATTGTCTAACTCGACCACCCTCCCGGTTACTGCCAAAAAAAAAAATCTAGAAAAACTACGGCATTCTGGTGGTCTAGCTCACGCAGTGAGAGGTGTCAAGGAATTAGTGGGGTATTAGTCCGTTTGACCACTTGCAAAAGGTTAACCAATAGCTTACCCAAGCTGAGCCTTATTCCACTCTCCCCCCCTGAAACGGCGGGATAGCAGATCGGCCGGATACACGGGCGGACGTGTCATAAATACCCGAGCGGTTTCACTTCCTGGGGATACCGGGGAGAGTATTTTCAAGTTCGACATGGGGAAAGTCTGAAAAAGTTTATCATGGTGGATGATGGGATTCAAACCCAAGACCCAAAAAACCCATGGTCTGTCGACGACGCCATTTGTCAAGGCATTCGTGGGGTACTAGTCCGTTTGACCACTTGCAAAAGGTTAACCAGTACCAGGTAGCTCATACCCAAACTAAGCCTTCTAACAGAGGTTTGTTTTACAGCGTCGTTGCCAACCAACGCCAACCCTATCAGGGGGGGAGGGGGGCTGGTTAACAACAATGTTTTCGCTCGCAGCATGTTAAATCTTTTTCTGGGCAGGTGGTGAAATGAATGTTGATATAATTCTCGGAGTACGTTGATAATGTCTTTTTTTTTTGGCGCGGGGGGGGGGGGGGGGGGAGATGGAATTGTTATTGATGTTAGTAGTGTTATTGCTTTGTTGCATGTGTATACGGTATGTTGCATGTTATTGGTGTATTTTGGCCGATTGGTTTATTTTCATGTCTTCTGGGGGGGGGCGATGTAACGGTTCTCGGACCGAGATGCTGGCCAGGCTAGATTTTTATAGTGTCGCTGTTCGAGAAGGACGTGCTCGGGGCACACACCTTTTCGAAAAAAATAATAGTCCGCGCTCGTCTCCTTGTAGAATACCGCTCGGTGTTGATTTTCTCAGTCATTTCGCGGGAAAATTCGCTCCGAGTTTTTTTGCTGCTGGACTATTTGTTGTGAGAGTGCCGGCAGTGTTATATGGGTTATGTCTGGGCATCTCACATTTTCTTGCACACGCACGAAAACTTGCGTGAGGGAAGGAGCCGCTTGCACAGACGCGTGCGAAAACAACACGCCAAAAACAGAAGTTCGTACTTCGTAAGTATACATGGGGGGCACCCCCCCCGGTTTAGAGTCGTCCAAAATACGATAAAATCGACATTTTCTTGGCGGGGGTTTTGAGAGGGAGAAAAAATTGACGAAAAAAGTGACGATGGGACCCGATGCTACGGCAGGGGTGGGGTGGATTACCCCCGTTTCGCCACTTTTTTTTTCGGTGGTTGGGGGTCACTTCGCGCGAGTGACCCCCCCTGTTCTCCGCGGTTACAGGCTTGCTTTCGTGCTGTTTGACGTTATTGATGTTCATCTCCGCGGTGACAGGCTTGCTTTCGTGCTGTTTGACGTTATTGATGTTCATCTCCGCGGTGACAGGCTTGGTTTCGTGCTGTTTAACGCTATTGATGTTCATCTCCGCGGGGACAGGCTTGCTTTCGTGCTGTTTAACGATATTGATGTTCATCTCCGCGTTGACAGGCTTGCTTTCGTGCTGTTTAACGATATTGATGTTCATCTCCGCGTTGACAGGCTTGCTTTCGTGCTGTTTAACGTTATTGATGTTCATCTCCGCGGTGACAGGCTTGCTTTCGTGCTGTTTAACGTTATCGATGTTCATCTCCGCGTTGACAAGCTTGCGTTCGTGCTGTTTAACGTTATTGATGTTCATCTCCGCGGTGACAGGCTTGGTTTCGTGCTGCTTAACGTTGTTGATGTTCATGCGGAAAGGAATGGTTAAAATCTACGCTGCACCAAAAAACAATCCCCGAACGTGTTTTTTTTGTCGGTGAGGTTCAGAGTCACCCGCGCCAGTGGCTCATACGACAGATTCTACGATAGCCCCCCCCCAAAAAAAACAGAGATATTAATTAACGAACGTTTCATGGCTGCTCGACACAAGGAAGGCTACAATTGAAAACAAAGTGCCCATATATTTTCTTGTGTGCAAAGGTCTATCGATCGATGGCCTCCGGGTTTCGAGGGACACCGTATTTCAGGAGTACGACCGGGAGCTGGTTTTGGAACCGGCGATTTCGTTAAAGAAAAGTTGGGGGGGCTACCGTAGTAAGATTCATACCCGGTAGTGAAAATTGGGGGTATACCTTGAGGGTATCCCCCTACCGAGCCTTGATCATTGCAGCATCCTTCACACGAAGCATCCCTGGCTACTACATCCAGTATATTATTTCAGGTTGGTTCGAGTTAACACAACCGGAAATTCTCTCCCCATCGCGAATGCCGCTCGCAATATCTAGTCAAAGGGTGAGCACTAAAAATTACTTCAGTGTGAAGGAACACGCACAGACATACGCTTTTTTTGTAGGATAAAAAAGCAGGTGGTCTGTTAACCAATAGGTGACGTCAGCCCGTTATTGCCATTGTCAATGTTCAGTAGCGAATGAATTTGCAACTCCATGTTGTTAGCACTTACTTGCTGCAGTGCCGTAGTAGTAGCACGTCGTAGCCTACAGAGTTGCTCGTCGGTGCGGCAATGCCATCTAATTCTCGCACCGGTTAGGGACACTGCGCTATCTGCGTAGTCAATGAGTATCGGCAAATCCTACCAGATACCACAGGTACAAGGCTATTATGCTGCACAAACACATCAGTGGTGTAATGGCTGCTATTCACTGAAGGAATCGTTGTCCCTGTACTCGTGGTTCGCGTTCTAGAAAGAGGGTTCTCCGTAAATCGTGTTTTGGGACTATTCGAGGGTTTCTGACAGTCCTGTAACGGTCTATAGGCTTCTGGAGCATGGCTGACATCTAGACGCCGGTCGAATAGGGTTTCGGAACCTAGCAGCTTGTTCGACGTCGAGGAAGCAGGTGGAGCCTCCCCCCTCTCCTCTCACTCTTCTCAACCGCATCTGAGCGTCTTCCCGTTCACCGGGTAGTAAGCTGTAGTTGGGTCATCAAGCGTCCCTATTCTACCGGAAATGTGTATATTCTACACCCTATGTGATGCTCGAGGTCGTCTCGTAACGACTCTGTGAGCAACCCCTCAAGACCGCCATCGATCGGCCACCTGAGACTGTCCTAGGTGCTTACTACGGTATAGAAACCGCCATTAGTAAGTAGTGGTATTACAATAGTAGAGTACCAAGGCTCCGCACGGATGCCGGCATTCGCCGGCACCCATGCTTCGGGTAGGGCAGGGCAGCATTTCGGATTGTTCGATTCAGTATTAGATAAGAGTAAAAGAGTTACCACATACACAAACATAGTCTACGCGTACAGTGTATGTAAAACTAATGCCAAGAGTTCTATAAGACAAACAATCATGACAACGGACTACTTGCTACCGTTGTTCTTGTTAATACGATTCCGAGCTTCATAAGATTTCGATCGGATAAATCCGAACCCCTGCCGACTGACCATTTAGTCTGGCGACGAAAGGTGTCGAGTGCGTTTCGTTTGATGCTTTTACTCAATCAAGCATTCGGGGCCAGCAAGGTGACTGACCACGTCTGCCGCGGGTTCTTTTTTTAGCCACTGAGAGGCGCGCACTGAGCCAGCTTCTGAAATATACCATGCATGATATAACAGTATCATCTAGATCCGAGCCTCCCAGATCGACTGTCTGTGTGAGACGTCTGATCGCGGAGAGACGTGCTGAGGGTGTTCCAGGCGCGAAACACGGTGGTATCGCTGGCTTTGACAATTAACTCCTCGAATGCTATTGCAATGTCGCTGCTTGTTGCTAGCTGTAGATCGCTCACTTCTTGTAGATACAGTACGCGACTACAGCGCTTACGATTTTGGCAGTTAGAATGTCAGGCTCGAGTTTTTTTTCAAGACAAAAACAAAAACATGTTATTTTTGTCTGATCGTCTTTTGACCGGGATTCATACACAAAGTAAGCGTCACCCGGGCACGATAGGATCACATGCCGGAATCGAAATCCATCCACACATCTGCAACTCCGACAACCCGAGGACGAACACGGATATCGTCCGGGTTGATATCTCCCCGCACGGTGTGGAAATCCCAACCCCACCGGCTGAACTCTGATTGGCTGTAGTTCGTATTTTGAGCCAGCTCCACCTCGGAACGGTAGGGTCCCATGCCCGGTCCAGAAGTCGTTCCATATCTCCAACACTTTGACCAACCGAGGAAGAAAACCGAGCGTTCTCGGATCGACACCGCCCCTCACGGTGAGGAAACTCCAATCCCGTTGGCTAATCGCTGATTGGTTCGAGCTCCACAGCGCTGTCCCAGGCGGATAGAGGCCCATCAATGGGGGACATTTCCGTCGCACACGGGGAAGATAGGGTCCCATCCCCGATTCATAAATCCCCCGAATTTCTACAGCTCCAAAAACGCGGGAACAGTATCGACGACCTCCCGTGTCGACACCGCCCCGCACGGGGTGGAACCCCAACCATATTGGCTTACCGCTGATTGACTGGGGATCGGACATAAGGGCAGCGCTACCACGGGAGGATGGAGTCCCATATCCGTTTCAGAAATACTGACAAACCGCGAGGACGATAACCGATTTCTCCCACGGATCGACACAGCCCCGCATGATGGCGTGACAATAGCCTATTCGCATTGGCTTATCGTCGAATGGCTGTGCAACTCGTAGAGACAGAGACACCCGGGGAGGATATAGGCCAGCCGATGGGGGGGGGGGGCGTTCCGACGCGCCCGATGAGGATAGGGCTCCATCCCCGTTTCACAAATCCTTCCATACCCCACCAGCTCCAACAAACCGGGGACGAAAACCGACTTCTCCCCGGTCGACACCACACCGCACGGTGTGGAATCTCTAGAGCTAGCTGAGTGAGGTTCATATACAACGCCAGCACCACAGGATAGGGTCCAACCCCTGGTTCAGAAAATTTTCAAGGTATTTACAACTAGAAAATAATTAGGCAACTCGCACTGCTGAATTTTTATTCGTATACCCCAACCCCGGTATACGCGGACACTTCATTTGACCCGCTGCCTCGATATCGCCCCGCACAGTGTAACCCAACCTCCGGGTATTCGATTGATCGGTTCGGCTGGGGTTCGTGGATAGAGGAAACCACCACTGACCAAGAAGTTCAGCAAGTTCAATGACTATCATCTCATAATGGCCTATGACTAGAGAAGTTATACATGGATCAATTGTACAATTTATTCCAGATCGAGTCGGAGATCTGTGCAATTTACTTGTTTATCGTATTATAGAGCAGCAATAATAAAGCCGATTCATTTTTTTCTTTCTTGTCATCTCATTTATTATCCTCGCACTACTTTCGCCCTCCCGCCCAGTAGTAGAACTCAGATCCGGGGTCACATAGCGGGCCCTCCTGCCCCCTCTCCACTACGGTACAAGCCTTCACTTCTATCGAGAAGAATTCAGTATTTTCTTCCCCCGTCGATTCGCGTCGAATTGTACCTACCCACGCTGCTAGGCGTTCTCAGAAGTTAGTTGATCCTTTTTTTTGCATTTCTGCAAATAAAGTCAAATCTCACAACGGTGGGAATCGAACTCAAGGACCAACGCTAGTAGTATTCGAGGGTAACCACTAGACCACCGGGGCGACCGCCTCTATATAACTCACTAGAGTTGATCAGTCAGCAATCAGCAGCGAGGAGCATGTCAAGCAGGAAGCAACACAACATTATTTGTCAGTTACGTACCAACACGACCGCATCTAGTTGACCGGCAAACGATCACAGCAACGGAGACAGGCACCACAACAACAATACAGCACGGCTTCCGCACCGCCTATACTTCTCCAAAGAATCTTTTCCGGGGAAAGAACCACCAAACGATGCGATACCAGAACGAATGCATGCCACTGGTTTCTTCCGTGGATACCATCTACTACTACGACCTTCGCGTGGCGCAACTTAACAACATGAATGACTTTCCCTCTCGTTTTCTTGTTGTGTCGAAAAGTTATTCCCTGTGTTTGGTACACCCTCCCCACGCCATAATTCAGACAAAAAGCGTGTTTGTAACAGAGCATCAGGGTGTGTGCTCTTACTCGTACCTATATTACTTGCACGAGTACAAACTATGTCGGTGTGCCCGAACTCGTATGATACCACCCTCGAGACTGGGGACGCAGCCGCTCGCAATACTGCTGTGTGGGTTTTTCTGGCGCAGTAATCGCAGTCACTACCTCCTCGTTTTTGTCATGCGTGCGCTTGCCACGTGTTATAAGGCTTAGTTTGGGTAAGCTATTGGTTAACCTTTTGCAAGTGGTCAAACGGACTAATACCCCACTAAAGCACTTAACAAATGGCGTCGTCGGTAGGACCATGGGTTTTTGGGTCGTGGGTTCGATCCCCACCACCCACAATAATAAACTTTTCAGAATTTTCCCATGTCGAACTTGAAAAATACTCTCCCTGGTATCCCCAGGAAATGAAACGGCTTGGATATAGACAGAGGTCCGCCGTATACCCGGCCGACCTGCTATCCCGCCGTTTCAGGGGGGGAGAGTGTTATAAGGCTTAGTTTGGGTAAGCTATTGGTTAACCTTTTGCAAGTGGTCAAACGGACTAATACCCCACTAAAGCACTTAACACACGTCTATCCATGTACGTAAGTACCTACCGAAAATCAATAAATAAATTCACTACTCTGACACATACCGCGGTACCATGGGGATATTTTTACGGTAAATATTCTTTCTTCTTCGGGACAAAATATGACGCCAATTTGAAATTCATGTCTAGCAAAGTTTTGATTTTATCGACTTCCCCATACATCAAGATCATCTGAAGATTAACTGGAGAGTACCGTTCAAAATACAAAAAATTTGCGCACTTCTCGCATGTTTCGTTCAGCCCCCATCTGCGTTCACGTCGAGGTGCGGAACGCATAAGACATGTTGAGGGGCGTTTGAGCCGCCCCTCTAAGACGGCGCTCGAACGAAGCGATTTGACCGAGAAATTCCAGTTTCGAGAATCCCATACTGAGGCCAAGACGAAAAAAACTCCTAACCAAATCCCTGTCCTCTCAAAAAAAGAGAATCATTATATATGTATCTATGTGCGGGGTCCGTAAAAAACATCAGTGAGCGTACGTATGGCATTTGTATTTGTTATGGAAATGGTATAACACCAGGCAATAGGTATGATGTGTTCGACCTTTTCCCCGCGGCCACATTTTTTTGCTGTTTGTTGTTGTTGTATGTTTTGCGGACAACTTCAATCGTGCGGACAACTTCAATCGTGCAGACAGGTCGGGGCGGGGTTGTGGGGTTGGGGTTGAGGTTAGGGTCCCAGGGTTAGGTATGATGGCGTTTTAATCAAAACCCTTCTCATAATACGAGTGGAATCACGCGGCACAAATAGGTATATATATATGATTTACAAGTTGTTTCTCCCTTCTTCGTATTACGGGGGACCCTAGTAAATAGGACCTACGGTGGACACACAAACCTATATATTCATCTATTTTTACTAACAATATTTGGTCCTATTTACTATCGTCCTCCGAAATAGGTGAAACACAAGGAGTAGGAGGGGAATGCTAGGCAGAGAAATATAAAGTGAGCGTACGTAGCCTAACATATGATTTATATACTACTGCTGCTGCTGTTCCTGTTGTATCATATATATATATATATGTTTTGTTAACATGTCTCGTATAATATAATATACGGTGCATCAAGCGTCCCTTTCAAATCACTGACGATTTGCACTTTTCCCCCTCGTGCTAAACGGTGGTGTCATTGCATGACCACATCACCTCGCTTGTTGGATTTTGCAATATGTATCTCTGTCTTATAATTAGCAACCTCAGAGCCCCACATCGGCACGTTAAAATCATGTCAAGCAAAAGGTGTAACCGCGTAAACACTGACGATTTGCACTTCAGAATCTGCCCCTCGTGCTCAATGGTGGTGACATTGCATGATCACATCACCTCGATTGTTGTATATTGCAATATGTATCTCTGTCTTATAATTAGCGACCTCAGAGCCCCACATCGGCACGGTAAGATCATGGTAACTACATGGTTACACCTATCGATTGAAATGTTCTATCTTGAGATCCATGTACAATAACACACTACGAAGCTGTAACATATTGTATACCACACCTGAAAATTGTTTTGTACGCCATACCTAACATCAAATCTGCTAGAGAGAATAATAAACAATGCCAGGCAGGTGATATAGACTGATGCATTCCTTCTACAACCGTCAGATTTGTCCCCTTGAAGGATTTATAGTTGCCGCGCACATATTGAGGTGTCCCGCCCGTCCCCTCCCCCCCCCGATCCCTCTTGTTCAAACGCCCCACCTAAAATCAAATTCTGCCAGAGTAAGAAACACTACTACCAGGCAGCTGATATCACCTCATTTTCTTTCTAGCGATCTATGCCGTAGCTCCAATTCACCCCCCCCCCCCCCCCGCTCCCTCTTGTTCAAACGCCCCACCTAAAATCAAATTCTGCCAGAGTAATGAACACTACCACGCAGTTGATATCACCTCATTATATTTCTAGCTATCCATGCCGTAGCCCCAATTCACCCCCCCCCCCAAAAAAAAAACGCCCCCTCCTACCCCACCCGCACCATCGCCTAGCACCACGTGTATAGCAAGTCCCTACATCTATGCGACCTAAAGCTGTTACAGTTGGAAGTCCCCCTTCCCCCAACCTTAACCCCCACCCCCTCGAACACTCGGCCCTCTCCTCACTGGTTGTACGACTTACAGCATACAGTTGATAAACTGATGCATTTCCTTCCACAGCTGTCAGACTTTGTCCCCCTCAAAAACTGGTTTCATAGTTTCCGCGCACAGACTGACTAACATCACCCTGTTGACCCTGGTACAAGCTACACTGTAGTTCCAAGGGGAGTGGCCGACCTATATCCTTAATGAGGACACACACCCCGTAATACGCGCGATCGGAGTATCACACACAGCTTATTCCAAATATAAGTTTCGACAAAACCTTCGATAATCATCACAGCTGGATGCAGTGTATTTTTATTTTTTTAAATGCACCAGGTAATAAATAGTAGGCGGCTCGAAACCACGGAGCATTACTATTGTTGTTGTTGTGCGGTTGTGTGAGACGCGTGCTACGATAGAAAGAGCAGGTGGAGGATAATTTATTAGTTTTCTGAGACTTTCCTCTTCAGTTGAACAGCCCTACACTATTAGTAATATTAATAATATCTCACACTCCAATAACTGACGTTGGAGTGAACTGAAAGTGCAATGTAAGGTTATTGGGCGGGGACCCGGAGTGCCCCCTGCAGGTCTGCTAATTGAGCAGGTCCTCGGAGAGTCTCACTTTCTTTGCCTTCGTAGAGACGTAGCTTTATTCGCTTCCACCAGAGCCCCGGATGGCTTCTGAGATCGGGGGCACGTGCCTCCGACCTATTTCCTAAATTTCCCGAATATAAAACGCCAACGTTATCATACGAAACCCATCTAAATGATCTCAAATTCGCATATATAAGGCCTTTCGAGGCCGTATCTTAACACTAGCCCACCCTGATGAGCCGCATATGCAGAAATATGGAAGTTTCGGGGAAACTCCGGTTCTACGAACTAGACCATGAGTCGAAGATGCGGCTCCTCAAAACCCACTCCCACACCTCTAACGGTCTGGCTATAGAGCCAAGAGCACGCGAAGGAAAATAGTTGAAGGAAACGCAGACCCTACAACAAGGCAAGTCACCCATCAAAAACCAGCCGCGTCCCGCCGGTGTGGCGGGGGGGCAGAAAAGGCTCTAGAACTGCCGCATACCGCCGGTGTGGCGGGGGGGGCAGGAAAGGCTCTACGGCAAACCAATCACAGAAAGGGTACTATGGCGAGGCGAGCCCCCGTCGATACGGAGGGAACACAGGCGCTGACACAAGGGAGAAGTCATGCGCAAAACCTCCCGCGGGCCATCGGCATGGCGGGGGGTCAGGCGAGGCAACGACAAATACCCGGGATGGGGGGTGGCAATACCTACAGCCCCGCGAGGGGGGGAAGTGTTCAGTCGAAAAACCAAAGTAGAACAAATACAACACGCAAAAGATAAAAGATGACACACAGACCCGTACATAACCCTGTACCACGTTACGCGCGAACAGGGAACCTGGTCGCCCCCCGGCTCTGGGCTGAGGAGGGCATCGGCAGGGCGAAATTGAACAACGCGAAAAAGCGACAGCCCTGCGCCTCAGATAGCGGCGTTTTATCCGAGCCCTGGCCCGGAACTGAGCAGGGGGTTCGGCAGGACAAAAAAAAAAAATGGAAAGAGCCGCCCCAAAACCAGACCAAGACTTTCAGAACACCACAAACAACCCAAAGACAAAGACCCAACACTCATAACCCCAAAATTGAAAAACTATCGAGGAGCGGTGGCGGCATGAAAGTCAACCGGCCACAGCCGCGCCTCGAGATTCGTCTGCGTTACGTTGGATTCCCCGAGGAAACGCACTGGCGATGTGAACTTGCAGGCACCAAGAGCCTCGTACGGCTCCCGTCGAAGTCGTGTAGCGCGCCGGGGGAAGAGGAAGTTTAATCGGTCCCGCGTCATCCAGAAAGCGGCCCAGGTATACCTTGTCCTCGGTAGTGCTCGCGCTGATTTTTCCAAGCCACCATAACCCATCGTCTCCCCTGTGCCAAAAGTGGGCTCTCTTAGGAAATCCGTGTCGCGGTAGCGACGGAGCCAATCAGCGCGGGGAACACAGGCGTAGCCCGGCTCTAGGAAACGTTCCCCGTTGTTGCGGGAGAGCTCGCGCTGCGCAGCCCCGATCCGCATTCGGTGGTAGAGGCGGTTGAGTTGGCGGTGCTGGTCCGGGATTCCGGTCCAATAACGCAAGATGTGGGAGCGGGAGAGGTGGAGGTCCATTTCCCGCTCCCTGGTAGGTTCGGAGAGTCCCGTCCAATGCGTCTTGTATAGCACCGCGATGACGCCACCTCGCCCTCGACTGATGACCGGTGATCTGCTCCACCTCCAGTCGTTGGAGGGGAGTCGAAACATCGTCTTGAGTGACGTGGTACGGCGGGGACTTCTTGGGAAAATTCTTGAGCACGTACTGCGTCAGCCCCGCCGGTAGGTATTTGGGCATGTCCCCGCTGTCGTGAGAGTTGGCTCAGGGTTTGGGGCGTTCGATGGCCATACGCCGACGAGCGTCCGAACCGGGCTTGACGGAAGGGAGATCCAAATGGAGGGGAGTGCGCCCGAGCGGCGAACCGTCCGGGGTCTCGGCGCCGGAGCACGGACCGACTGCCAGGATCTTGTACGGGGCCATCCAGTTAAGCGCGACTTTGGCGTTGAGTGCCTTGGCGTCGGTGTTCGCCTTCACACCCTGGCGGATGGTAGAGGCAGAATTGTACACCCATGCCCAACCACCCACAGCGAAGTTAGGTGCTGGACGCAGCGCGTCGGCGAGGGCGGAGTTTTTGCGGTTAACACGGGAAACGGTGAGGGCGTGGTGTGCGCGGACAATGTTGTTCGTGCGCTTCTGCCGGTCGGTGGCCAAGTTGCAATAGGCCAGGTGGTCACGAGCCAGACTCTGGTGGCCCACGACACCAGTGCCGTCGAAAATCGTCAGGGGGAGCTATGGGAGTCTGTCCATGTGTACCTCGTTGGGCGCCAGATCCGTCGCCGTGCTGACGGAAACTGTTGTAAGCGAATTCTACGTGAGGCATATGCAAGTCCCCCTCGTCTTGTCGCTCGTTGACGACCATAGCCAGCATTTGGGCCATAGTGTGGCTTACCCGCTCAACGCCCCCGTTACAGTTGGGATGATAGGAGCTTGTAGCAAACTTGTGCACACCCAACAGCTGATGTACAGCTTGTGAAAGCTTGGAGCAGAACTGAAGTCCGTTGTCCGAGAGTATGGTGCGCGGGCACCCCCACAAGGGGATGTATTGGTTCATCAGGATATTGGCTGTACCCTCCGCGGTGAACTCAGCGGCAGTGACGGGGAACATGTCGGCTCGACGACTGAAGCGGTCGGTGAACAGCAGGATGCAGGTGTTGCCTCGTGGTGTGACCGGAAGGGGCCGAAGTAGTCAACACTGACGGCGACACCTGGACCTTCCGGTAGAGGCATCGAAATGATGGGCCAGCGGGCAGTCAGCCGTGGGGTTTTCCGCGCTTGGCACTTCAAGCAGTGGCGAAGCCACCACCGGGTGCACAAATTCATGCCAATTCACCAATAAAAACGCTCCGGCATGCGCAACGTGCGCGTGGTGCCAAGGTGACAAGACGCCGTCGAGTGACAAGCTTGAATGATCCAAGGGCGAATGAGCAGGGGAACGTAGATGCGAACTGGCTCGTCGTTTAGCAAGCAAGCAGCTCGCCCCACAGAGTTGTCTGACCTTGTTGGCGGCAGTGTCGGGTTACGGACGAGTATGACGATGTTGTCGTCGGTTGTATGTAGTCGACCTTTACCCGCCAGCTCCTTGATGTCTGAGAGGAATGGACGCTTGTGCGAGGGGTAGCACGCCAAAACGTCGGGCGGCAGGACCGATGGCCGGCCGATTGGAACGTAACGCGTCATGGCGTGGCACGTCGGCTCAGCGTGCTGCTCTCGCTTCCAATAGGCATGAATAACGCGCGACGGAATCAGCGAACCACAATTCAGCAGCGTCGCCGAGGGCATCCAACCTTGTATGTGCAGTCGGCGTGTCACCAGGAGAAGGCGTGAGACGTCCAAGAGAAGTTCCCATATAGGCTCTGCGTGGTCGCGGTCGGATGGTAGTGGCACCGTGCGGACCGGCGAGTCGGCAAGAGCAGGGGTCGCGGCGGCGGGCGGAGCCGGCCGGGGTCGTGGGACTCGCGGCGGGGTTGTACCTTGTCTGGAAGATGGCCGAGGGGCCCCGCCGGGCCCGAATCTATAATTTACAGCGGGGGTGCATTACCCGTTGCTGTCGCTGCTCGTCGGCCCGTCGTCGACGGCGGAGGGATTGGAGTGCCAAGCAAGGCGGAGACGGACACAGTAGAACCAGTGGTCGCGGCGGGGGGCGTCTTCTGTGTAGAACTCCTTGATAGATAATTCGACTGTGCGATGGGCGTCGCTGCCGCCAGGGTTTCTGCGGAGCCCGTGCCGCCCTCGATGGGTATGGCAAAAACCGAAGCGAAAACGGTGCCAGCGGCAGGCGAAACCGACCCGCGGCTGGTACAGCCTTCGGTAGTGGCGACGGGGGCAGAAACACGAGCGACGAATCTCCCCGGAGAGGCAGAAAGGCCGTCAATCCATATACGTGGCTCGTGTGTGCGAAAATCGTGAATGCGGTAGAGGAGAGAGGGAGCCCACCCAAGGCTGCATGTTCAGTGCGGGGCACGAGCCCACCCAAGACAGTGCTTTCGGCGAGGGGAACGAGTCCAGCCAAAGCAGTGCTTTCGGTGTGGGGCACGAGCCCACCCAAGACAGTGCTTTCGGCGAGGGGCGCGAGTCCATCCAAACCGACCCCTGGGATTGGCGAGGAGGGAGCGCGCAGCCCGCCGTTCCGTAGGAGGTAGATACCGCTGTCTCCAACGGGGTTGGGGCTTGTCAACCCCACGGGGTTAAAGTTTGTCAAGCCACTGCGGTCGTACTCCGTAGCAGGCTCTGGAAAGCGGGCTAGAATAATCGGCGATGCCGTTGGTGCTGCCTTTGCGGTACTCGAGTGTGCAATCGAACGCAGTGACGAACTCAAGCTACCGCTGGACTCGTGCATTGAGGGCCCCCACTTTGCCAATGCTCTCCTGTGTCTTGCGGCCGGAAGATATGCGGAACTTTGTTCCCCGCAGTACCCTCGGAGGTGTTTGGGAGCCCAAACAATATTGCCGATCCCCAAATCTAGAGGAGTCCAGTGCCTCTCCGAGTCGAGCGTTGCTCGACTGATGTAAGCGATTTTCATAGTGAACGAAACGTCGTCCAGCCTCACAGTACCCCCGACGAAACAGGGGCCGTGCTCTGACAGCGCAAGGTCAGGGCCGACGCCAGAAGCTATCTCCAAAACTTCCCGGCTTTTAGTTGGCCAACGCGCCCGAGAAATAGGGCGGAAACTCCAAAGGGGAAGCTTTGCGAGCGCTGGCCGCTGTAAACGGCCCGGCCGCGGAATGGACGAGATTTCTCGGTTCTTGCATTCGCAGTGCAGGTGCGGAACCGACTAGGAGAGGCCGGGTGCGCCGACCCGGTCTCACTGTCGCGAATAACTTCGCAAACGGCAGAAAGTGCCTCACCGAGCTAATATTTCCTCTCCACTGGCATGGGTTATTGGCCCTGGGATCATCCGCCCGGAGACCAATGCCCCACACTGGGTCCAGAGGGTTGGATTCTGTCCGAAGCTTGTTGTCAGAGCTCAAAAGGTGATTTTTCTTTTAAGGCTGGATTCTGCGTTCATTTGGCGTAGGTGCCAGATAAAACGGCGTTTTTCTTCCCCCTGTCCCCAACACCGGAGTCAAGGTTGCGCACGCCTCGACCGATGCGTTTGCGTGTGCTTGGACTAGGCGACGACATGATGAGCCCGACTGCTTGATGGTCTTGGAAAAGCCTGGTCTTTTCGGCCATCATGTACTGCTCCGCGCAAAAATATGGCACGTCGTCCACGGCAAACGACGAAGGGGAGCACGGTGGAAAATAGGATGGGGGCTGCCAGAATAACTCCACTTTGTCTGTGGAGTATTCGAGAGAAGGGTCAAAAGCCGTGTTTTGGACCTGCAATGTCCCCGTACGGGAACACCAGGCCTCGGGAGCACGACGCGAATCCGAACCCGTGGTTTCTCGCCTCGGGTCTTTCTTCGCTCGTCGGCGGAAAAACGCGAGAATGCGCTTTAACTGCGCCCGAAAAATGGCAAAAACCGACGGTGCCAACCCATCGGTAGCCTCGTTTACATTTGTGGGTCTGCAATGTCCCCTTCTGGGAACACCAGTCCTCGGCTCTTTGGGCCTGTAGTGTCCCCTTGCGGGAGCACCAGGCCTTGGGAGCAAGATGCGAGTCCTAACCCGGGGTTTCCCGCCTCGGGTCCTCCTCACTCACTGGCGGAAATTCGTAAGAAGCCGCCCTCGCTGCACCCGAAAAAGAGTCCCAACACCAACGGCGCCAACCCGTCAGTAGCCTCGTTGGACGTTTGGGTTTGTAATGTCCCTCTCTGGGAACACCAGTCCTCGTCTCTTTGGGCCTGTAGTGTCCCCCTCAGGAACACCAGGCCTCGGGAGCACGACGCGAGTCCGAACCCACGGTTCCTCGCGTCGTGGCCTCTTTGCTCTTTGGCGTATAATCGCAAGAAAACTGCTCTAACTGCTCCCGAAGGGTCAGGGGCTCTGAGCTGCTTCTGCTTGACGAGAGGCGCGATTCTTCCGTAAATTTACGGGAGTAGCGTCTAGTTGATCAGGCCAGAGGCCGTGGCGTCACTACTGGCTCGTCGCGCAGTGTCGGATCTTCTCCCTGTGCCACTGGGGCAGACGTAGCCAGAAACACGTGGGTTAGCGTGTTGAAAGACGAAGCAGGGTCCGTAGACCCTGTGGGCGTCTTTTGGAGCGGGGCTCGGGCAAGTGGCAATAATGTTTTTACCCGAGGAGGCTCTTTTCCGTTAGGCATCTTGGAGAAGGGAGACGAGGGAGCTAATCTTGTCGACTCTTTCTTGATGGAAAAAGGACAGAGCGCCCGCTGTTATCGCGAACAAACACCGGATCGAGCCATGCAAAAGATCTAGGTGTCTCACCTCAAATCGACCGCCACCTCGTGGTCAGAAAAAGTGTTTGAGGGTCAACCGTCCCACACCTCAAACCGACCGCGACCGCCTGGTCAGGGAGAGGGGGGGATGAACACATTCGCATAAAAAGGCGACGCGCCGTCACCGCAGCTATATTGTTGCTCGACGCGTGCCTGGGGGGGAGCGCGCAAAGCGCAGGCTCCCGTGCCATGGTTGATGGGGGCGGCGTGTGGGGCGCGCACCCCCATCGCCGAGTTTATGCCGTGGTTGAGGGAAACGGCGCTGGAAGTGCGGTTCCCGTCGCCAAACTCAGACCATGACCGAGAGAAACGTCGCTGGAAGCGCGTGTTCTCGCCTTCGAAAGAAAAAAAAGAAGTACCTGGCTGGAGGAAACCACGCTCGAAACGCTAGTTCCCGCCGCCGGTACTACGCCGTGAGAATCGTCCGCAGGCGGCGTAGGAGCCCCTGGGCTCTTGACAAAGGCAATCTGTGCTGCGTTATTGGACAGGCTAGCAACAGAACACGAGCATTTTCCGAAGCCAAAAGAGGTGCCCCCCGACAGTGTTGTCGACGGTGCCATACCGCCGTCGAGCTGTCGATTGCCGTTACGGAATGTGCCAGGCTGGCGCGCGAGATTATTTTCGCCCGAGTTGTAGACGGCTCCCAAAACGCATTCGAGGAGCAGGAGCGGGGGCAGAAGAGGCGGGCGAGCGCGGGATACCACAATCGTGATCCGACGTGTATGTGGTATCGTTGTGACAGTTTACCTGGCCCTGATCCTGGTGGTACTCTCGCGATTGACCCCAAGTTGTGGGCGGCTCCAAAGCGCATTCGAGGAGCAGGAGTGGGGGCAGAAGAAGCAGGCGAGCGCAGGATACCACCATCGTGGTCCGACGTGTATGTGGTATCATTGTGACAATTTACCTGGCCCTGATCCTGGTGGTACTCTCGCGATTGACCTGAAAGATGGCGACGATATTTCTTGTTGTTCGGGCGATAAGATTTATCGTCTCGGCGGTAGCAGACCATGCGTGTTTGTTAACGTCGGTGTGCGTCATCGTCGCCAAGTTGGCCAAGTTCAGGGTTCAAGCAGCTACTCGCAGTAATGAAAGGGGGCCTACAATTCTTGAAGGAATGGTTATCTTGGTGGCAGTTGAGGTAAAGCCCCCGGTTTTCTCGGAGGGCATCAGCGCGAGGTGAAAGGAGGCCGCTCCAAAGGGGAGGGTCGTCTGTCTTAAACGAGATAATAACGGCGAAAACTTGTGCATAATAATGCTCTTCTAGTGGCCAGCAGTTCGATGTGTGGTCAAGCCAAGGGTCAGATGAATCATCGATGGGCACGACAGTTGAATGATGGCTCAATCCCGTCTGCCACGAAAGCGACCGAGACGGCACTCGGCCCTGGCCGCGCCCATGATCGGCGGGCGGGGGTCCCGACGGGGCGGGTGACCGCGCTCCCGTCGAAGAAACAGGAAAAAAAAAATTCGCCGTTGACGGCAGGTGTCTTATTATGTGCTTAGTCACTACAAGCCCGCCATATAGCATCCAACGAGGCGTATGGCCGCGGGTCCGTTGCCTTCGAACGGGGGTACAACGCAGGTATGAGAGCCGGAAATTGCTCATTCGCCGCCACCCGAACCACCTCCAACAACAAACCCATCCCCGGAGACAAAACACGCTCACTCTCCGTAGCGGTCGGCACAAGTACGCGAAACTCCCGATTGGAATCAGAAAAAGGCGTGCCGTTGCACATTCCAAAAGTATGTAACTTAGTGTAGCCCTCCTCCATGCCAACCCCGTCGAAGTGCGTCATCAGCAGACGCAACAGGAGGGTGAAAGCCTCAGGCCCAGATGCTCCTCTTGCCATGGCTCTTGACACCTCTTGCCTGCTACCACGGCCACCTCGCAGTGGTCGTCCGTGCTCGAGAACGAAGACGAACGGGAGGAGGTTGAAGAGCCGTCCCACGCTGAACGTCCTCTCGCGCCGTTCCTACGCCCTCCGTTGCCTCTGCCAGAGCTGCGGCCAACTGCCCCGGTTGTTGGATCAAAGTTGCCCCCTCGGCGGCGCCCTCAGCCTCACCGCCATTCCTCCGCCCTCCGTTGCCTCCGCCAGAGCTTCGGCCAACTGCCCCGGTTGTTGGACCAAAGTTGCTCCCTCGGCGTCGCCCTCAGCCACACCAGCACCCGATGCGCCTCCCCCGCCTCCACCACCGCTGTCACCCCCGCGGCGGTGGTGGTGGTCGCCACCCCAACCATTTTCGCTGCCACCCCCACGGTTGCGGTCCCCGCGGTCGCGACTGTCGCTGCGTTGCTGTTTCCCCCGGTTGCGTTCCGCCAACTCTTCCTCCGGGGTTCGGCCAGAAGACGTGGTCGGGGGCCTCGTCGTGGGCCATCAGCAGGGCCTTGACGAGGGCAAGGGTCGGGACGGCTCTCGTCTGCCCGGCATAGGGCGTACAATACATGCGAGTCCAGGCCGCTTCCACTGAAAGGTCGTCCACTTGCCACGACGTCGGCCTCTCGGACGTGAAGGGCGGAGGCCGCTTCCACCACCGCGGCCGCCAATGCTGGGGAAAACTCTACCCTCGGTGCAGACGCCATGCACGCGACGCTGACCTTGAAAAAGGCGGCGTCCTCGGGTCGTGGTCGCTGGGGGCGCGTCAAAGGCGAGGGGGCCGCGATAGTTCCTGCCGCAGCCGACGCAACTGATTGGGCAAGGGCTTGTTGCGCCCTCTCCACTACCAGAGACGCCTCCCGTGCAGCGGTCTTCGCCTGCTCGATATCTCCGTCAAACCGACGCCGGCGTGCTTCACGCCGGAGAACCATCTGGTTGGCGTCGTCGAGCGCCCGCTGGGCCCACGCCGCCGCATATGCCAAGGCCAAGGCGGTGGTGCCCTGTCGAGAGCGGGGGGGGGCAGCTGGTGGCGCTCCCCCAGGGCTGGCGAGAGCTGGCGTCGAGAGGCCCTCGAGTCCAGTGGCGGTTGGTCCGTCTTGTTCTCTGCGCGAACCGGCAAGTCGACCCTCTGGGTTGGTAGGTCCGGGTGGTGGTGTGGTGGTTCGTCTTCTGTCTCGTCACCGGAACCCGCTTCCGGTGATTCCCCCCGTCTCGAGTCACGGGATCTCGAGCGATCTCTCCCTGTCTCGTGGGCATCCAGGTTGGGGCGCGTGGAACACCTCAACCTGCCCCGAGTAGCCCCTTTCCTCACTAGTAGACATGTTGCTTGTTGTCTGTAGGGAGGGAAGCGGAAGGAGGGGGTGTGGGGGAAGGTGGCGGGATGGGAACGACGCGCAAAGAAGCTATGAAGGCAGATATATTGTTGTTGTTGTCCCTGCTGCAAGTAGCGATATATCTGTGTCCCAGCAAACAGCAAGATATGGGTCTCGACTCCGTCCAGCATCAGTGATGGTAGCAGCCACGCCAACTAGCCGTATAAATTGAGGACAGCGGTAAGAAGGGTACCATCCACCAAAACCGCAACATAAGAGCAGCGCCCAGTCTGACCGTAGGGTATACGGGTAACGTCCGCACGAACCGCAGTAAAACCGGCCAAAAATGGGCAGCACTGACCCTAACCGCAATGCAGGGGGTACAACACAGTAAACGTACGTCGGCACCCATCGCACTTGAACAGGCTGCATTTAACCTAGGCGGCGGGGTAGCACAGGAAGGCGTCGCCCAACATGCCCACGCGCATCGCACCGAAGCAGACAGCATTTAACCTAGGAGCAGTGTAGGGGGGGGTAGCACAGTAAAGGGTTGCATAAGAAGCCCACGCCCATCGCATCAAAACAGGCAGCATTTATTCCATGCACAGTGTAGGGGGCCAGCACAGTAAAGGGTCGCCTAACACGTCGACGCTCATCGCACCAAAACAGGCAGCATGTAACCTGGGTGCAGTGGAGGGCGTAGCACAGTAACGGTTCGCCCAACACGCCGACGCTCATCGCACCTAAACAAGCAGCATTTAACCTAGGTGAAGTGTAGGGGGGTAGCACAGTAAAGGTTCGCCCAACACGCCGACACTCATCGCACCAAAGCAGGCAGCGTTTAATCTAGGTGCAGTGTAGGGGGGTAGCACAGTGAAGGGTCGCCAAACACGCCGAAACTCATCGCACCAAAACAGGCAGCATTTAACCTAGTTGTAGTTTAGGGGGGTAGCACAGTGAAGGGTCGCGCCGCCAACCGTATTGAAAAAACGGGCAGCATCCGCCCCAACAGTAGTGTAGAGGGGGGTAGCACAGTAGAGGGTTGTACATGTGCCATTCACAGGACAAGGTCAGTACAACTCTTGAACAAAGTAGTTTCCCCACCGACCGCACTATAGGGGGACGGTCGCGACTGCATTATCGTTGCTGTGCCCATAGGTATCGACAATACCAACCGCACAAAGATGGGCAGTATAACCTCCGAACAAGGCTGTTTCCCCACCGTCCGCACTATAGGGGGGGGTCGCGCTTACAGTGGTGCTGCTCGCTGCATTATCGCTGCTGTGCCCATAGGTACCAACCGCACGAAGATGGGCAGTATGACCCCCGAACAAGGCAGTTCCTCCACCGTCCGCACTATAGGGGGACGATCGGGCCTACAGTAGTGCTGATTGCTGTAGTATCACTGCTGTGTTAACAGGTAACGGCGATTTCAACCGCACCAAGATGGGTAGTACAGCGTCCAAACAAGGCATTTCCCCCACCGACGACACTATAGAGGGACGATCGAGCCTACAGTGGTGCTGATTGCTGCAAGATTGCTCCTGTGACCACGGGTGACGACACCAACCGCCTCAAAAAGGGTAGCACAATACCAAGACCAGCTGTTGAAAAGGCGTGTACGCCCGCAGCCGAATAGAAAGGCTGTTTGTCCCCAAGTACCGCATAAAACGGGCTGATCCCCGCTTGCACTACAAGTATTAAAAGCTGTAAAGCGCAGTATCTCCGCGAACTGTAGTAAACGCTCTGTAACGGGCAGTAGCTGTCCGAACATGTGCAAAGAAGAAAAAATGCCAGCATGGACCCTAGCAGCATCGTGAAAGGCAGCTTATTATGTACCACCAGCAGCAGAAAGACAGCGTTTGCGCCGAAGGTATAGTGCTTAGCGTCTCCGCCAACTGTAAACCGCATTGCAACGTACAGTGTTAAGATACGGCCTCGAAAGGCCTGTCGCGTGTTCCTGGCTCCGTAGCCAGACGGTTAGAGGTGTGGGAGTGGGTTTTGAGGAGCCGCATCTTCGACTCATGGTCTAGTTCGTAGAACCGGAGTTTCCCCGAATCTCCCATATTTCTGCATATGCGACTCATCAGGGTGGGCTAGTGTTAAGATACGGCCTCGAAAGGCCTGTAGGTATCCGAATTTGAGATCATTTGGATGGGTTTCGTATGATAAGGTTGGCGGTTTATATTCGGGGAAGTTAGGAATTAGATCGGAGGCACGCGCCTCCGATCTCAGAAGCTATCCCGGGCTCTGGTGGAAACGAATAAAGCTACATCTCTACGAAGGAACGAAAGTGAGTACTCTCCGAAGACCTGCTCAATTGGCAGACCTGCAGGGGGCACTCTGTGTCCTCCACCTATTAATTTCACAACAGTATCCGTCGTGACTGCAGGAAAAAAGAAATGCAGGTTTATTCTATTAAATAGCAGCATTGTAGAACGGCAGCACATGTACCGGCAGTAGGAAGACGGCCTAATAACGCCTGGACAGCTGAAAAAAAATCCGTGCCCACACAGACCGCTCCATAAGGGGACAGTTGCATTGACGGCAGTGCAGATTGCCGCACTATCGCAGCCGTGCCCACACAGAAAAGGGGTAATAGCCCCCGCGTACCCATGAATGGTGGAATGTAGGGCATCGCACGCGCCGACAGCCTTGCCCAAAAAAACAGTTCTAGTCACGGGGGGACCAACACAAACAAGACTCTCGAATCGAAGTTGCAAGGAGCACTCGCACAGCAGCGGAGGGAGTCAGAGCTGCAGTGCTGTAACTGTGAACGCTGGGGCAGTGAAGGGTCGAGTTATGGTGGATGGGCAGGAGCAAAGTAGGCGGCTCGGCTACTGTACAGTGACTTCTACAACACAGAATCCGGCGGTATTTGGCATGTATTGACAGCGAGCCCATTCTGCTGCTGCACTGTAGTTGGTAGCGCTGCGAACATGATGGTGGTTGAAGCTACGTAACGCAGTGGAACGCTGCTCATCGCGAAATGTCGGGGAGGAGTCCGGGTTGCGTCAAATTAGTAGCTGTACTATTTTCAGCAGAAAGGGGCACAGCAGTTTGTTCGACGCGCAAGACAGATCGACGTATGTACTGAAACCCATACGATAACGCGTGTACTGGAAAAATCGCGGAACGAGAAAGCCAAAACATTCCACGAGCACCCCCTGTTCCTTTCCAGGGAGAACCACAAGGAAGGAGTCCCGACATGAGCTCCTACAGCACGGTGCCCGTATTCCAAGGGGGTTCCGCGAAGTTCGGTCTGGCTCCGTCAGCAAAGGTGTATGCAGGCCGATTGGCTCTCTCAGCAAGCGAGGTCCCCGTCGATGGTCGTTCGAAGGGTTGATGCCAGTATGCTTGTCCGTGGCGCGTCGTGCATATATATGCCTCAGCCCCGAAGCGCAAAAAAAAAGTACAGGTCGATGGGCGATATTTGGGCTTGTGCTGGTAGCTCGCGGAGTAATGCAGTGCAACATGCTGGCTAAGCGCGGAGCAAACAAGTCTGATGGGTGGGGCTTGGGCAGTTCCGCTGCGGCGTGGTCTTTGTGACACAGCTGGCGGGGAACTGATGCGACCAAAAGCCGAGACGAGGAGTGTGCTCCGAAGAGCAGTGTCGTCCGTGTGGTACGTGCCCGGCGATCAACAGGAGGGGCCCCTGCCATCTCACTGCTGTTGTGGTCGCCTTTGTAGGAGAAAGGGCGCTTCCTCCATTGAGAAGCCACCCGTGAAGGAACAGGGGTTGTGATCTCGATGGAAAGCAAAAGCAAAATCGCTACGAAAAATAAATATCGGAGAGATTGGAGGAACGCTGCCACAATAGCAAGTCAAGCTTAAGACGACGCCATTTGTAAGATTATTGGGCGGGGACACCGAGTGCCCCCTGCAGATCTGCCAATTGAGCAGGTCCTCGGAGAGTACTCACTTTCTTTGCCTTCGTAGAGATGTACCTGGTAGCTTTATTCGCTTCCACCAGAGCCCCGGATGGCTTCTGAGATAACTACCGGTTTTTCGAGGCTGTATCTTAACAGCAACTTGACCAACACAGACTCACGACCTGATATAGGTATAAATTCGTGGGGACTTTTTCTTGTGCACAAATTGACTTGCGGAAAGCGCGAGAGCGTGAGTTAGCAACACTCGACGAAACATCGACGAGCAGTGGGATTGCTGAACCCAATGCGCGACAAAAATTGAAGGCCAGAACCGAGGGGGAGAAGGGACGAAACCTGTGACCATGACTTGTCCAGAAGATGGACAGTAAAAGTGTGAAAAAAAGGCATAGAAATGTTAACAATGTTGCAAGAAAATGACCGACGTTCCGACGACTTTGCGGGTTGGGTCTTGAGGAGTAGCCCCGTCATTCAGAATATACTTTCTCCAAAAAGGGCAACCTCTTCTATCGTACGTAGCACGCGTCGTGACCCGAGTGTGATTCCTGCGTCAAGGGGAGGGGGGGGGGGGGCGCTGTCCGTATCGTAGAGATCACAACAACAAGCAGTTTCTCTACGTATGTGTTTGTATACGGAGCCACGGATAGTGCCGGTAGGCTGACAGAGCTAGATAGAAGCCAAATTTCGAAACAGGGGCCAAAAATAAGTCGGATTTTTCCGAGCATGGTATGGGCAGGGTCGGGTTGGGCTTATAGGGCAGGGTCATATATAATATAAATGGGTAATTAGAAGGCTTTTAAAATCAGTAGTGTTATTGAAGTGCTTTGAGCAGTTTTTTACTATTCTTTCTCATACTGTTAATGCTGGAAGACACGTTCCACGACGATAGAGGGTCACTACTTTTTTTCTGTGGTTCTCCTTTTCTGGGATCTTAATACCTCCCCCCAAAAACTGATTTAGAGAAAAAAAGAACTACTACTACGTACGAGTAGTACCGTATGAAAAACTCCACTGCCTACGTACACAACAACGAGAATCGTTGCAAATAAATGGCCTATTTCCGACGATATTTATTTGGTTATGGAGCCCCGTCATTCAGAAAACGTTCCATACAAAAACTGCTACCACTACCGTGACGCGTATGAAAATACGTGGAAGTGTGGTGAGCTAAAGCTTTATTTTTCCCCATCCGCCGAAGGATAAAAAAAAAAAAAAAAAACTACCGTCGTAGCACGCGTCGGAAGCACACGCGGGCAACACCATATATTTCCAGGAACATATTGAGCTGCCCCCCCCGCCCTCCCCCCCCCCCCCCCGCCAACCCCCCCCCCCCCCCCCCCCCCGCCCCAACCCCCCCCCCCCCCCTCGCCCCCAATAATATACTGGTGCCAAAACCGTCAGATTTATCCCCTCGAAAGGATTTATAGCTTACATGCACAAATTGCCCCTTTCCCCCCCCCCCCCCCCGCCCCCCTCCAAACCCGCTCGCTTTTGATCAAAACCAGGCCCCCCTTTCCCTTCACAGCTGTCAGATTTTGTCCCCCTCAGAAACGGGTTTTATAGTTTCCGCGCACAGACTGACTAAAATCATCCTGTTGACCCTGATAGCTACACTGTAGTTGTAAGGGGAGTCGCCGACCTATATCCTTAATGAGGACACACAACTCGTAATGCGCGCGATCGGAGTATCACACACAGCTTGCAAAGATGAGTTTCGACGAAATCTTCGATCTCACAGCTGGAGTGTATTTTAATTTTTATAATACATTTACGTGTAAATTTGTTTTTCCTTCCACAGCTGTCAGATTTTGTCCCCCTCGAAAACGGGTTTTATAGTTTCCGCGCACAGACTGACCAGCATCACCCTGTTGACCCTGATAGCTACACTACTACTGTAGTTGCAAGGGGAGACGCCGACCTATATCCTTAATGAGGACACACAACCCGTAATAATACGCGCGATCGGAGTATCACACACAGCTTGCAAAATGAGTTTCGACAAAACCCTAGATCTCACAGTTGGATGGAGTGTATTTTGATTTTTATATAATATACCAGGTAGTCTATATATTATATATTTATTCCCTGCTCTTGCCATCCTTTACATGACATTGTGTATTCTAAGCAGTATAATAACCCAACGTTGCCGTAAATAAAGTCGGCTCTCTATACCAACCAGAAAGTAGAAGTAGGTATCAGATGCACCGTAAGATAAAGTAAGCGTGTAGAAAACGCGAAACATCTCGTGTGTGACCTGCATGTGGTTCCACCCAGTACTGTATGTACGAGAAGGAAGGGAGGTGTTACCAATAATTATTACTCCGGAGTATAAAAAAATAAAATACACTCCAGCTGTGAGATCGAATATTTTGTCGAAACTCATATTTGCAAGCTGTGTGTGATACTCCGATCGCGCGTATTACGGCTTGTGTGTCCTCATTAAGGATATTATAGTATTATTGTATAATGTTGTATGTACCCGGTATGCCTATTCATACTAACTGCTGTATCGTATACCATAAAGTTCACTCGCAGTTTTTACGGAGCCAAGGATAGTCTCGCAGGCACCAAAAAGAGCTAATATTACTTGTAATAGTAATGAATAGTAGAGACGACACAGGTCAACGACAGGCACGACGAGCCTCGAAATTCGAAGTACCAGATTAAGTAGTACCGTACATAGATTAAGTAGACTAAAGGGTGCGAACAACAAAAACGAAATGCCAAGATCCAAGATCGCGCGGAGGGTCTGAGCGAGAGGTTGATTCATAATAATTCATACCCTGGTACGTTGTTACCAGGTAGTATGTATGTATGTATATGTTCGATGGGCGCTGTACGCGCATGTTGTGTTGTGGCACCACATTATTGTTGTTTTTGACAGCTATATTACCTTGGTACCTCGGGATTTTTTATACCTGGTACGTACGTACTTACTTGTACGTAGTTCGTAATTATCGTACTACTACAGCAGTATTGTCAGGCCGACTATTCTTGGTATTCGATGTTATTATGCTGCTGCTTGTATGAACACTGCTGTGACTGCTTGTTGCTTGCTGTAGATCTAATACCCACACAAGACGACAGTAATATCGATAATAATGTTGTTACGCCGACAACGTGGTGTGTACAGATGATGGTGTTGGGTAGAAAGAACGCCGTTTCAATGTGAAGACAGAACACACACCGATACTAATATATTACAGCTGCTAGGATACACCACAAGCCTACGTAGTGCCTGCCTGCGGTTGTATTAATACACGTTCCCGTACCCTTCTCACCCTTTTTTTTCAAACAAGTAGTACTGTAGTGTGTACTCGTACTTCGAAGTATATACTAGTAATACGCGCAATCGGAGTATCACACGCAGCTTGCAAAGATGAGTTTCGACAAAATCTTCGATCTCACAGCTGGAGTGTATATTTGCTTTTATAATGTACACTACCCCTGGTAAACAGCAGCAGAGTGTGTGTTGCCTTTTAACCCGTTCTTTCTACCCAGCAACATATATATATCATAAATCAGTAAACCCAGTGTCCGTGCTGCTTTTCTTCGTCCTAGAGAGACAGAAGCTATCTATGTGGTCACAGACTGTGAGACAGAGAGAGAGTAAACCAAGAACAATCGCAATTAACCAAGGTAAAAAAGCATTAGACTATTATTATTATAGACTATAATTATTATATATAATAGTTCACCATTATAGTGAACAAAAAATGGGACCCCTCCTAATAAAAACTCACCTATACAGTCTAGTATATTACAAGTGCCGACAACGCAGCTTGCAAAGATAAGTATTGACCTGAAATTCGTCGAACTCACGGCTGACGTCCTTGAAATATTTCACGTGAAATATTTTTTATAGAATTATTAGTTGTTCCTTTTATAAATAGTACCAGGTATCAACAATAATTCGTCGAACTCACGGCTGACGTCCTTGAAGTATTTTCTACAAAATAGTTGCTCTTTTATAAATAGTACCAGGTATCAACAATAATATTAGTAGGATAGGAGGGTAAGATGCCAAAACTTATTATCTTCGAAGTATACCGAGATACGCATATATATATATTTCATGAAGGTCGCCTCCTCCGGTGATGTCGGCCATGTCTTGGTCGTGGACGAGAGGGTCAACCGAATAATCGGAGATTGGCAGTATCTCTACATACGTACCCCGTCCTCCACACACACATAATATAGCATACATACAAGGTTTCCCTTCGGGATGCGGGTAACGTGAAATCCCGGGGACGCCGCAAGGCGAAAAGGGAGACACCGGACGCGTGCTACGATAGAGGTAGCACTTTTCGTCTGAACTGTTTTCTGAACGACGGAGCTCCTTAACCCAAAGTCGTCGGAAATAGGTCATTTTTTCACATGATTGTCGTCGTGTACCTAGGCTACATGGGATTTGGGATTTTTCATCCGGCAGCTTTATTTTTCTCCTCCAAATCAGTTTTTGGGAGGGACATGTCTTAAGCTCCCGAATTGAGGGGTAGTATTAGAGAAAAAGTTGTGCACCTCTATCGTTGCACTCGTCACCGGTGGTAGTATAACACACCTACCTATAAATGTTTTCCGACCTATAATGGTGTTCCGCGTACTCGCATAGATAGATATACCCCACTGCTCTTCTTAGAGGAAACGTGTGGCATGAGCTATTAAAAGCGCATTGCTCGAAAGAAAGAGTAGTACTCAGTGGGAAGAGTGTGATGGCGGTGGGTGCACGTTGTACTGATGATGCATGCGCAAACGAATTATTAGGGGTCAGGAGATGCTCTGTACCGTACGTGGAATAGTGCTCGTTGCTATATAGTACGCCACATACACGTGTTTGCACTTGGTGGTAATATGTCTATAGGGTTGACCAGCCAATCAATGCCAGTCGCTCTTGGATGTTGTACAATAATCAATCGGTTGGCGGTAACTATTTCGGTATGAGTGGCGTACGTGGTAGGATTTTCCATGAGTTGGAGGTAGTGTTCAACGCGTTGGTACTGTGTTTGAGGGGAACCGAGACCTTGATGTACTCCTCGTTTATCCCCGTAGAAAGTAGAGCTAGATCGATAGTGTTCCCGCCTGAAACGCCACTACTTGATGCATGTGGTCAGAAATGTATGTATGATATGTGTGTACGATAATAGCAACAGACCTAGAACCGATCCACCCAGCCAATCAGATGGCGTCCTGGGCGCGTGGCGAACGCTGAAATAGAACTGTACCCGATTTTGGCCACAGCAGCACTGCGTATATACCTGAGTTTGGCTATCGCTAATAAGGAGTAACATATCCTGGACCCTACCCATGGTTCCACTCTGCACACAAAAAAAAATTGGCCTGGTCGAGACTCGCGTGCATGCTGTGCTCGCGATGCCTGCCACTCTCGCCGCGCTCGGCGCCATCTTCCAAGCTTTCTCCGCTCTATGTCCCTGTAAGCCCCATCTCCCGCGCGGAGAGATGCAAGCCGTGTCCTGTGGCGCTCGTTCCTACACTCGGCTGCTCCCGGCCTCTACCTCCCAGCCTCCTCCTGCTGGCATCCGCTCTGTCCGGAAATATAATACCGGGATACGTCTTTTCGTTCAAGTATAAACGGTCCTTACATTCGGACACGTCTAGTTATTCCGCAAGAGAAAAATAAACACACCGGGTCAACCACGCCCACAGACGCTTTCGCTCCTGCCTCGACGAGCGGCCGTCCGCGCGGCGGGAGAGTGCAGGCCAATTCACCCTTGTCTGCACCCATGCCCACGCACCCACGTCGAGATCCGGGGCCGAAACGTCTCAGGGCGGCGCGCTCCCAAACCCCACACTAATCCGATCCACATGTGTACTGCTGCTACTACTGCCGCGCTATGTTGCTGCTACTGCTACTGTTGTGCTGCTGTTGCTGAGGTAAAATTAGTCCGGGTGGTTGCTGCTACTGCCGCTGTGCTGCTGCTGAGGTTAGTTGAGTAGCGGGCCATTGTTTTACGAACAAAACAACGAAGAACTAAAAAATGTAAAAGTTTATCAAATTATACCCGAACGATCCCAAACCGCAACACAGGGGGTTATAAATCCTGCGAGGGGGGCTCTTTGGTTGAAGTTGATCCTTAATCCTGCAAGCAACAAGCCAGTTTTCGTTGATTGCCTCACACACTCCACCCGCCCCACACAACGATATCACCTCCCCCTCCAAACGCTCTACATCAATCACCACCCAGCCCTGTAGGGCACGGACACGAGGTAGATGCGGCTGCGCCACCATAGCTAGGCCGGGAGGGCCCTCTCTCGGCTGTGCTGTGGTGGGCTACTACTACTACAGCTGCTGCTGCTGCTGTGTCTTCGCGTTTGTCGCCATACACATCCGTGCTCTTGTTTTCGGTTGTGTATGTCGCCACACGCCTGCCCTTGTTTTAGACTACTCATCATGTATGTGTCTCGCGTTTTCCATTACAATCGTGCGCTGCCGCGTCCTAGCGGCAGATGGCAACCACGTGTGAAAGGCTGCCGGACAGCAGCACGGGTGAAGTTCTGTGAGGGGGCGCGCACGTGCGTGCGCACACGGTGACACTACTCCAATGCATCTCGAGGATTGCCCACACAAGATGAATGCCGTCTGTCCCCCAGTTTTTAGGACAGTGGACACAACATCCCGATCTACGAAGACGACGCATTGATTTCTGCTGTCACAGCAGTTATGCAAGAATGTTGCCGGAAATTTCCGCCAAGAATTTTCCCAGAAGTTCGTGATGGGCATACTTTTATAGTGATGGAAAAAAAGATTTCCAATTACATCGCAGGCATTGTTCCTATCGGACCTGGAAGGCGTTATATACTCTCGATTTACTCTACAACCACTTTACCTTTCACACAAATTATCAAAATTTGAACAACTATTTTGGGCGTTCCAAGTGACCTGCTCGTCTCAGGGAGGCGGAACGCAATTCCTAGCCAAATAGAGCCAGCTAAGCGACGTTTAATGCGCCGAGCGCCGCCACGGAGCTCGGCCGAGATCCAGACACGCTCCATAATGTACCCATGGCAGGCTAGCTTGCCCCGCGGCCGAAAGTGCGAGAAGAAGCACGCCGTCGCCGGAGAGCAGCGAGCCAAAAAAAAAAGACCACATTTTACATATAGACTATCTATATACATATTTTTGAAATATACAAGGTTCCTCTTCGGGTGATGGGGTTGATATGATAACCCGGGGGCGTGTGGCAAGTCGAAAATGGAAAACACAGGCGTTTCAATCATAACAATTGAAAAAATAAAAAAAAACGAAAAAATACACTTGAGCTGTGTGTGAGATCGACCAAAAAGGAATTCGATCAAAACTCTCAGCTTTGCAAGCTGCGTGTGATACTTCGATCGCGCGTGGTACGGGGTGTGCATACCCGCCTCGTGAAGGATGCAGGTCGGTGACTCCCCTGCTAATGCCAGGGTCAACAGGACTGAGGACTAACACATTCAGCCTTGTTCTGTGCGCAAGGAAACTACACAAGCCGCATTGAACGGGACCAAACCAGACATCTTCTGTGGAATTCAGTATGCATAAAACAAATCATTGTTATAGTGTGAGTTAACTGTTGGAGTGGGCTACTTGTGGGTCTTAGAAATCTACCGGGTTTGTACGCAAGCTCCTGTGTACTCCCTGTATAGATGTGGCTACTATGTGGCAGGCCAGCGGAGGTTCAGCCCAGGCCTGATGCTCGGGTTGTTAGTGCTGTCGGATCACGATGGAACATGCGGTGGACGTCGATCGCTACTGTTCCGAAGTGAGATCTCTCTCCTGCTCTTCTTGAAGTAATAGTGCAAAGGCACACTCATTGTATGTACAAGGTATACAGGTATGAGCTACATCTAGGTGACTGTATTTGCTGCTGCGGCTGTATGCTTCGTATACCTGGTATGAGGTCCGACGTTGTGTGCTCGACTGTTATGTTGGACTTGTTAATGTTGTCATGGTTCGATTTCCTGCTGCTGTACACCAGCCACACGCGCATAAACCGTGACTACTGGCATAAAGGCGAGAGCTTGTGGAGGGCGGCTGCCGTTGTACCGCGGCTGCTGCTGCACTGCTGAATGCTGTTTTAGTGGCTGCTATTAACAAGGCTGAGCGGCCGCCTTAAAAACAAAAAAAAAGATTCTCTTCTTGACCGTTTTATGTGACTATGATACTACACATCAACAGAAAGAAGCGCACACACGCACACACGGAGGCACCGTCCGTGGCTGTCACAAAGGAGTGCTGCTGCTGCTGCGTCGTAGCAGACAGCAGAGAGGGTAAAACAATTGGACTGCTATGATGTCTTATACAATCACTATTGCTGTACGGCGTGCGGGAAAGCGGAACAAAAACAAAATGCCAGAGGGGAACGGGCTAGCGGGCTAGCTGGCTATTTAAAACATGTTGGGGTTATTACATACACCCGTTCGGCTTACTGAGCAGCGAGGCGAAATGCAACCCCTCGAAAAAAAGAGCCAGCAGGTCAGCGACGTTGGACGATCAGAGCACCGCCACGAAGCTCGGCCGGGATCAAGGCATGCGTCGTAATGTACCGACGGGCGCCTTGGGAGAAAAATTCTCGGCCGCCCGGAGAGCAAGCCAAACCGAAAAAAGTGCAATATTTTACATAGACATTTATATATGTATACTACTGCAGATGTAGTAGACTAGATTCTGTGAGTATCAAAATCACGCCCTGGCAGGTCATCGACAAACCACAAAATTGGAGACACCGAACTCGCCCTTGAGGTCGATCAAGCTGTGGTACACCCTCTCGATTCTGCTGCACTCGCAGGATGGCCGTGTGAAGCAGCGGCAGAGGTGTGCGCCCGCCGAACGCGGTGACCTCACTCTTTTTCTCCCGTGGTTAATGGCGCATACCTGTCAAACTTTGACAAGGCAGAGCGGCCAAGCCCGCGAAGCGACGGACGCTGGTATGTTTAAGGGGGCTTCATCACCATGCCGTCATCCAGGGGAGGTGACTGTGGCAGCACGCAGCCTCCTCGTGGAACCGCGCGCCCCGCGGAGTGAGAAAAACGAGCGAGTGAAAACAAAGTTCTCGGAGGAGGATCAGACCTGCGTCTCCGAAGCAGCAGCGGGAGCGGTGGCAGCAAGTTCCTCCTACCCGGAGGAAGGGAGAGTGGTCCTAGCTGCTCCACGGAGGAAGAACTCGACTCGTAGGTAGCCGTGGATGTCAGATCAATCATCTTAGCCCGTTATCAGACGCGGGACGCGACGGCCTGTACTTTTCGCAATTGCTGTTAATCGTCAGGACTATGGCTTCGGGCGAGCAAAATTCGGGGCTGGTAGCCTTCTGGAGAAGAATTATCGGCGATCCAAACGCCATCCCGTCGGAATTCTGGCACCTCTTCTTGCAATCTAACCTCACTGTCTTGGATGAAAAACGCTGCCCCATCTGCGTCAAGATGACGTAGAGGCACCTTCTTGCAGCCGGGACCATGCGGCAGTGGCAACCACGGCTGGAGGAGACCAACCGCGAAGCGAGACAGTTTGGAGTCGAAGTACGAGAGGCGAGGTTGATCAGGTAGCGCTACGCGCCAGGGCGCATCACGAGGGAAAAAACTCGCTGAACGATTGCTTCAATGCATTCTACAAAGTGAAACGGACTGCCGTGTTTGCGTAGCAGCCATTTGCGTGCCATCACTTACACCGTTCGTGGCAACATGTTACGGCGAGAGATCTTCCTTCGTGTTCTTTCAGATGGAATTGGGAGAAAGAGGCAAGATTGGCTACTTCAGTGGGGTACAGCGAGGGGATGCCATGGGGTCGGCGTTGGCGTTGTTCTGCATGCCGCTCCTGTCGGTGCTGAAACGGATCCGATCGAAGTTCGAGCCAGGAGGTGTAGAGTTATTCGCCTATCTAGATGACATCAGCATCGGCACGATGGAAGTCACACCCGATACTGTGGAAGTTGTACCCTTCCTCCAGCGTGAGGTATCCAACATCGGCATTGACATCGACCCGAGTAAAGCGGTTGCATTACCCCCGAAGGGGCAAGTCTCTATGCCGGAAAAGATCGCCCTTCTTGAAGACATTGGCGTCCGCATCGCCGAACGGGGTGGGGTACAGGTGGTTGGGGTGCCTGTCGGTACTGACGAATTCACGAGGGAGAGCGTAACGGAGATATTCCAAAACGGAGGAGCGGAGCACTCGCGCGGACGTTGCCGCGCATGCCGGACAAGCAATCAGCCAACCTGATCGCCACCGGCTCTATAGTGCAACGGATTGCCTACATTGAACGCGCTATGGACCCCGATTTGTCCCTACTCGCATGCCAAAAAAAGGCAGACAGCAACGCCATATGAATGCTTGAGAACTGCATTATCTCGCGAGGGCAACAGGTAAATCGTCGTTTTTCGAGGACGGGTACCCGACAAATCAGTTGGCCTTGCAACCCTACCAACAGGCGCAGGCGAGCCTGTTCACGGGGAACGGAAGGTTTGGGCTTTCGTCGACTAAAGTCCGGAGGATGTCAGCACCCGCCGGAAGCTTGGTCGCGATGGTGCCGGAGGTGTTTGTTAGGTTGTCTGGCGTTATGGTGGACAAAGTCCGGAGGAAACCGTCCGATTCAGACCTCGTTCGGCGCTTTTGGAACAGCGTTAGCGAACCTCGGTGATTTGCATGGAGTTTCAGAGGGAGGCAAGGAGAATAATATGCCGGAAGTCGGACGGGGCAGAACCTGTAGAGCAGGAGAGTAAGATGGCTCAGGGCAATCAGTTGCGGACGTGTTGCCGGCATACGACGCCAAAACTACCAGCTCCGGCAAAGCACAGCATAGGCTGGGGAAGCTGGTAAACTGAGTCTGTTATGAGAGGTACATTGCTTCGTTGGACCAGCTGCCAGTGACGACGCCCCAGCGAGGCGTGAGCGACTCACAAGGAGAGAAGGAGACGAGAGGTTTGGTCAAGGCCCGGCAACGGATTCAATCCGGACCAGGGGCTACCGCCTTCTCAAAGGCAAGGCCTGCCGACTCGGCCAAAATCATCCCAGAGTCAGAATTCGTGACTGCGCGAAAGACATTCCTGGGAGTTGAGGAGATCCTGCCGGCGAGGTGCCCTGCTGCGGTGCAGTGGGGAGGCTAACACGTGGCATGCACCATTATATAATCGGTCGGGCGTGCTGGTGAACCAGCACCAGCCCCTGGTGCACTCGCTCTTCCTCACCTTTCAGAGTATGTCCATTCGTCACCAAGTGGAAAGCGGAGCCCCCTTCCATGCAAACAGAGATTCCGCATGGACACTGTTTTCGATGCGGGAGGACCCCAAGATGCTTCGGCATCGGAGTGTCGCAACAAAGCGATATTACTCGAGATCACGTATGCAGAGTCACACGCGGGGATTCGCGTGTAGCGCTCACCAAGACGAGTCAATTGCTTCCACTTCTGAGGCGTGCAAGCGCAATCACTACGTTCGTCCGCGACAGGTGTCCTTGGACGGGCGCAACTAAATTCTCGCGGCGTGTTTAGAAGAATTCGTTTTCAAAATACTTGCCACCACCGCGGTGAAAAGCTTTGGGTGCCTCGGGAAGGAAGGCAGCGACCTGATCGATCAGGTAGCGGTCAGCATCGTCGGAGGGACGGACGGATCGTCCAAATGATCGACCAGGTAGCGGTCAGCAAAGTTGTAGGGGCGGGTGTGGTCTCTATCGCGGAAAGGCGTCTGCAAGGAACGCCTCTTATGCAAGGAACGCCCCTTCTACAAGGAACGCTCCTTCCAGACCATCTCTGTGACCATTCAGTATCGCCGAGTAAATAGACACAAACCAGCCCTGAGGGACCGCTAGGCCCCCTGGAGAAGGGAGGAAGAAACCGGAGGACTGTGAACAATTACCTGGGGACGGAGTGGTTATGAGGGCGAGGTTAGATTATATCGGTAGCAGCTAAAATTAAAAGATGCGGGGAAAATAAATCGAAAAACGGTTGGCAGAGTGTCATCGGAGAGATACCACTGTTTTCACGGAAGGATCGTAGTCGATTTTTATGTCGGAACGACATCTACGCTACATTGTTGGCGGGCAACAATAATAAAAAGGTACCAGGTATTGTTTTCAATTTTTAAAATTGAAAATGCGCTTATTGAGCTGTGGGATCGAGGATTTCGTAGAACTGTCATAAGATGTCAAGTGTGTTTATATGTTTTCCAAGACTTTCCCAGAAATATAAGGACCATTTAGTACTCGTATAATATACAAACGGTCCTTATACTCCCGGCAGAATGGTGTATATGTTGGTTCGAGAAATTGTAAGTAAGAGAAACGCTGGCCGGCTAGAAGCAGCGAAGAGGTCGCCTGTTCGTCGCTCGGTCGCCCTTTTGTTCTTTGCTTTTTCCAACCGGCCCATGCTTGCGTCGAAAATAAAAAACAAACCCATGAATACAGCCAATATGTCATAGTACAATCAATAATAATTAATGTTAGACTAAAGAGTACCCGCCTGGTAAATGGAAAACAGGGTTTGAAATCAGGGAAGGTGTTGCCTTGTTGTGGCGTTTGGTCACCTCGTCGCCAAACTGACCACCGGCCAGCCCATCCGTTCGTCCCAAAAGAAAACAACATGAACTCAACCCGAAACAATCGCGCATTTTTATGTAGGTAACCACACGGACTTTGGATTGACTGATGATGTATGAGGCGCCGGCTATCTATGTGTTGGTTTGGCTAGGTATTACAGCAACCAGATGCGTCTGCGTGGAGCACTATATGTATGGTGTTTACGAGATGTCAAATTTGGTTGTGGGTAGGAAGACATACCCGGTACATATAACAGCAGTGGCGCGTGCTACGATAGTCTAGACTAGACTAGTCTAGAGGTATACCTTTTTTTTGCTGAAATGGTTTCTGAATGACGGGGCTAACATCGTTGGAATGTCGTTCTTGTTTTTCAATACCATTTCTCTGTATACCTGTGCCACCGGTTGCACTTCCAGTCTGCTCATAATCATTTTGCGGGTGAGGTTCGGATCTCCCCAAGCAGCAACCCGCAGAAGGAAAAAAGCCTTGTGCACCTCTATCTTAGCGTGTCTAAAGTTTCGAATCCGACGAAGGTCATAATCCAAGGACAATCCAAGCAAAAAAATAGTAGGGTTCTCAAAGGGTCATCTTTTTTTCCTACGCAACAAATTTGGAGGTCCCACAAAGACTCTACGACGAGTATTATAATGCGAGTCCGTTCTCACTCTCCAGTAGGTTGGGATGAAGCATTAGGCTCACTTCACACGGCTGCTGGTGCTGGTGCTGATGGGACCACCTGCCACGGAAAGGGAGCAAGGAAGTATATCAAGCTTTGGTCGAACCTGATGATCATGCACCCCCCCTTCTGACTGAGCCATCTTCCCAGATGTTCTGCGTTTTCTTGGTGGGGACAACTCCTAGCAATATGCTTGGCGGAAGAGAAGCTGTGGAGTGGTGGGACCATACCTAGTGCACTACATGGTATGCTCGTTCGAGAAATCTTGTGTGAGAGAAAGGGCGGAACGGAACGCTAGAAGTAGCGCAGAAGCAGCGAAATAGCCCCTGTTTGTCGCCTAGTCAGCCGCATTTTGGGCTCAGGCCGGCCCATCCGTGCGTCCAAAAGTCCCCATGGAAACTTCCACCTTACATCATACAACAACATTTGAAGTAGCACTGACATTATTAGAATGCGAGCATCAGCACCCGCCAGTGCATAAGAACTCGGGTTAGTATTAGTCTATAGTTAGAAGTCCGAACTGTTGGGCTACAACAGTCATGTGTCTGACGCATCCCGTCGGCTTGGACTTCTAGCTAACAAAATGCATACTTTGGGGCTCGAAGCACCCAATCTCACCAGGATTGACCTCCGGGGCGTCCTCTTGCCACGTAGTACCAGTAATGAGGTACCCAGTAAGAAAGACCATTCGGTTTAAGGCTGTTCAGGAAACATGGTAAATCGGCTTGTCACGAAACCATCTGGGGAAGACCGTATTGTCTCACGTCCCCCGAACCCGGTCTTAACTCCGGATAATAACGCCTGTATAGAAGTTCCCAATCGCTCGTACTACTGTCATGATTTTTTTTCTCTGGGGGGGGTGGAGACCGATCTCAGGCTACGTTCAAGTCTTAGACTATAGGTCGTGTTTACGAGAAATCGCGCACGTGACTTGTTTCGCCGATGTAAGGCCGTGTTAAGTCATACATACCTGGTATTCCGGAATCAGACAATGTTCGGAAGTAGTAGCAGCAGTAGCAGTGGCAGTGGAAGTGGTAGCAGTAATATAGTAGTAGAAGTAGTAGAAGTAGTAGTAGTAGCAGCAGTAGTACTAGTAGTAGTAGCAGCAGTAGGATAGTAGTAGCTGTAGTAGTAGCAGTAGTAGTGGTAGTAGTAGTGGTAGTAGTAGCAGTAAAATAGTAGTAGTAGTAGCAGCATTAGGACAGTAGTAGTAGTGGTAGCAGCAGCAGTAGTAAGTAGTGGTAGTAGCAGTAGTAGCAGTAAAATAGTAGTAGTAGTTAAATGAGGGATGTACCCCCCCTATACCGGAGCCCCGGCTGTAGGGGTAGTAGCTTTAGGCGACTGCGTGACATGACGAGGAGGAACTACAGTACCCAATATCGCCGGAACGCAATCTATGCTTTCACAGCAATATCCGTTAACAACTCACTTAGGCCGTGAGAGTGTTCATCGGGTTTCACTTTCACTTTTCTCAAGGGTCAGTTTTGGATCAATAGTAATAGTACCAGTACTATAGAGCTCCTTGTAAGTAAGAAGCCTCAGAAACAAAAAAGTGCGCCCTTATCGAAGCATGCGTCGGCTGGCGTATCTTACCAACCGCAACACACGCTTCATGCGGAGGTCTATTGTCAATGAGCGTGTGGACGAACACTCGGCTCAGGGCGAGCATCGTCTAAGCAGCGGAACCAGAGGTGTTCACCCACTGGACACACCTATGAAAGAGCCTTGTACTACAGCACGCTGGGACAGAGTCCTGTGGTCATAGTCAGACCGATCGCTGCCCCGACAAGACAAGAAGTGATGCTGTGATGCAATGTTGTACAACAGCATCAGCAAACCATTACGATACCCTCGCTAGATCCATGTATCCCTTTATCTAGGAAACCCCGGGATGTACCCAGGATGTACCCTGGCAAGCACAGATCCCCCAAATAGCTGCACTCACATGCCAGCGTAGATTATACTGCCGAACGATGCACGTAAACATTCACACCAAGAGAAACGATACCCTCTCACGTCAGCCACGCAGAACTCACTGGCACTACACGCAGCTTGCAGCACAGCAACAGTATAATACCTGGTAAGTAGTGTTCGCAATAAAAAAGTATACGTGTAGAATACATAAATGAATGCTCTCAAAATCTAAACGATCTTACCAACCATTCAACCAACTTTGCATTGCTACACCTTGTACTGCTGTATCTCTTGCTGTCAGCACTAGGGCAGCTGTAGCACGTCCGTTACTGCGGTATTCGGCGTGGTATAATGTATTGGATACGGTATTTTGTACGGTACATGGTACGGAATAATATTGGTTGCTTTCATCTCAAGACTTTGTCGCGACCGCTGACTCTGTCCCCGCTCTCCACATAAAACAGTAAAATAAACGCACATCATGCCAACGACTGAGCAGCGGATCTTTCAGTACTACCCCCCCCCCCCCTATCCCCCTCCACCCGTCCCCACCCCGCCTTCCAGACACGCACAAAACAAAAGTCCAAAGCACACATAATAAATTGTAGTGCATACGATAAATATAATCTAAAATATAATTACACACATGTTCGAACCAAACCAAGGAACACCCTTGTTGTGTTATTTGGTGGAAACGTGCGCCGCCTTGCTTCCACTACTTCGTTTCGTCGTTTCTTTTACTATCGCCCGTCGGCGTGCTAAACGGTGCGGAGTCACCCCGCCGGCAGGTGAAGCAGACCTACCTGCGTGGGAACAAGCAATGAAAACACCGACAACACAAAAAAAATACTAACACATAAAATTCGAACACAACGGAAAAATCAATACAAACCAAAAGCAAAATAAATCAACCTAGCAACACTAACAACACAATAAAACAACGATAATAACGCAATAAAAACAAATCAATATAAACAACACTAACGCCACAGTACAAACGAAAACACACACGAAACCACACAACGTGAAAGACAGCACCCAACATAACATATCACAATAAACGACGTACTCATGCCCTTGTACGAACGGCGGCAATATAGAGGTATAAGGAAGAAAATATAAAAAAACAGTCAACTAGAACGCGTTCAACCTTAAGTCGAAGGCGTCCCATGCCATGGATGTCCGCCCCCTTTCTCCGTCATCAGCCGATCCCTTCCTACTCACTGTGACCATTGACTTGAACGAATCATTCCCCGTCGAGGAGAGTCGATCCGATCATCGTTTTGGTGGTTCCGTAGTCGAGTGTTCAACGGATCGCCGTTTGCTATGGGTTATACTCCTTCCCACCCACTCCCCCCTCGACTTGCCGCCTCCGGTGGGTTGATGCCTGTCTCCCGCATCCCCCCCCCCCCTCAGCCAACCGGTGTTATCTTGCAGGTTGATACCCCCCCCATCCCCCCCCCCCCCCCCCCGTGCCTGGTTGGTGAAAACCCGACGCGCTCCGTCCCGGCACAGAAGGGATGCGAGGGTCTATGGTCATATGACTACGGCCATGCACAAACTGAGTACCCCCAGGCCCCCCCCCCCCGGTAACTGCTGCATGCTGTGTGCCCTGGTCGCTATGCATGATATTGAGTACACCCCCTCCTCCCCCCCCCCCCGTCCCCTCCCCCTTTCCCCTGTTACCGCCTCTCCATTACGTTGCCCCCCCCCCCCAACGCGCCTATCGCCTCTTGATGACTGAATCACATATATTTCCGCCTAAACAAACCCGAGATCATGTTTTTGCGGTGTTACCCGCAGACGTCGGGGTCCAAGCTTTCCACAGACCGGAGAGATCACGATACATACCATCTATGCACTATATCCTATATTTGAGGTTGTGATATGTTGCCGTATCGTGTAGATCACACCCGGCAAACATGTGCGCAAGATCCGTGTTATGCAGACCCCACGATCTAGATCTTACAGACAGCACCAGAGATATGTCTGCGTTGAAAAACCTGGATCACGAAGGGTGGGTCTCATCGATCCAATGTGTGCATCTGGAGCATACGAAGCATATCGACGTCTTTGTCTTGACCCCACCTGGTGCGCCCGCCCTCGCCCCTCCCCCTGTGACTCCTCCACGTTTCCTAAAAATCACTCCTGGTCTGATAGGCGGGGGGGGCGGTTAGCCTTCCGCCTCAAGAGCTCCGTGTCCTGCGGGGACTCCAACGGCTCTATTCCTTGTAGGGATACCGCAGATTCCGTCCTCTGGAGAGGTACAGCGGATTCTGTCCCGGGATGGGGTGCCGTGGACTCGACCCCTTGGAGGCGTACCGCAGGTGTTTTCTCCTCGAGAGGTGCCACGGATTTTGTCCCCTTGAGAGATGCCACGGATTTTGTGCCGTGGGGGGGTACCGTGATTTCTGTCTCCTGAAGGGGAAACGAGTATTCTGTCCCCTGGAGAGGAACAATCGAATCCGTCTCCTCCTCCGAGGTGCTTCCGTCGCGGCCCGAGGGGGGGGGGGGTGGAGAAGATGACGGCCCTCCCCCGTGACTCGAGTTTTGCGGAAATACGCCTCCGTTATGCTTGGCGGGAGGGGGAGGAAAAGGGCTTTCTGCGCTAGTGTCCTCGCATTCTTCTCCGCCACCGCTGCCACCGGTGCAAACGCCTTTCAACATGTTTGGCACGCCGTCCGGGAGAGAGCCAGCGGCGAATGCTTGTTCTTTCAGTGGCGGCTGTGGCATGTCACGCGACAGCGCATTCTCTTGCCGATCTTGCGGTTGCGCTCGCTGCTGTTGCTGTTCATGCTGTTTCTCCCGCTGTTGCTGCTGTGCTTGTTGTTCGATGCCGGTGCCGTTACCGTCAGCGACAACGTTATCGATACCACCACCGTTACGAGTCCCGTCAAGGTCACTGTCGCCGCTACGGTTTCCGTTACCGATCCCGTCATTGCTACCGTTATCGTTCCCGTCACCGACCTCGCCACCGAAACCGTCACCGTCACCGATCACGACGCCATCACCGTCATCGATACCGCTGCGGTCACCGCCATCATCTCTGTCACCGCTACCGCTACTGTCGCCGTCACTGATACGATTACCGCTACTGTCCCCGTTCCCGTCACCGATATTGATACCGTACTCGATACCGTTACCTATAACATCATCATCACCACCACCGATGCCGTCACCCATATCGTCCTCGCCAACGTCACCATAATCATCACCGTTACCGCTACCGTCTGCGTGTTCCATCTCGCTACCCACATCACTTTTCAACCCAACCCCTTCTCGCAACTCCTCTCCCCGATCTCCAGCACCCCCCACGTGGTCTGCACACACCCCTTTCCACTCAAGGTTGGAGCCGGCTGCCTGAGAATCAATAGTTTTCGATGTGCGATGCACCTGCCGTTGCTGTTGATGGTGACACGCTTCTTGTGGGGAGACGGGGGTACGACAAGTCGTGGAACCATGTCCCGCGTTGCTTTGCCCTGCTGAGTCTCCTGGTACTTCTGTTGGTACGACGGCCCCATCCGAACCCTCACCGTTGGCTCCTCCTCCTCCTCCTCCTCCTCCTCGTCTTTGGCTTTGTGTGTTTCGACTTTGGCCAGGGCTATTTTGGCTAGTGTTGCTTTGGCTGGAGTTGCTTGAGCTGGGGATGGTCTTGCTGGCGCCGCTACCTTTCACCAGCGCGAAGGTGGCAGCTTCGGCAGCGGTGGGGGCGGGAGAAGTGCCGGCTTCCGGGTCGTCGAGATCACTGAGGTGCTCCTCCTCGCTCTCGAGCTGCCGATAAAAATACATAACGTTAACGAACCAATTGAGCCGTTGGTGGTATGGTGCGGGGAATGATGCGACGCAAAAGTCCGTGTTAATGTGGAACAAGATCACACTAATCCAGTAAGACACCTACGACAACAACACCAACAACAACAAGAACGACGACGACAACGACAACAACAGGAACGACAACAACAACAGGAACGCCAACATCTTACCGTGATAGCCATTGCGCGCGCGTCTGGCATCGCCAGCAGTTCTTCCCGGGACATGTTCAGCTTCTGGAGGACCTGCCCCGCCACAAGAAAAAAACCGAAAAAATGCGATCACAAAACACGCTAACAATGGAAACAGGCCAACTCTTACAATAAACTGTTCCTAACAGAGGTTTCAAAACCTTCGCAAGCGTGCTGTGACCCGGGGAACGGGAAAACCGGGCCCGTTCTTCTCAAAGCCCCAGTAGATTTTTTGCGAGACACGTCAAACGATGCTTGCTGTTTCTTGAGGATGGGTGTTTGATTTTTTTCGGGTCACCGCAGTTTCCTCAAATCAATTTCGGACACTTTTTATCCGAAAATATGCCATGTTTCAAATGAAACTGTGATATATGTTCGAAACTTATTTTGCGATATTTTGTACGGAATTCAAATTGCCATCCTGAAGAAACGGCAAACGCCGTTGGATGCGTCTTGCAAAAAGGCAGTCGCAATTTGGAAAAGCTGGCCCGATTCTCCAATTCCCAAAGTTAAACACACCTGAGAAGGTTCTGAAACCTCCATGTTCGGTTTTCATAATCATTTATCAAAGAGTTAGCCACACTGGGAAGAACACAGGAAATTGTTTTTTTTTTTAAAGGTGACAAAACAGCGGGAAACACAACACGAGCGACCTAAGGCAAACAAACTGAGCAAACGAACGAGCAAAACATGCACGAAAACGCTAAAAAAACGAGCAAAAACTAAATCAAAGTTAAAATCAACAACAACGAACATAAAGTCAAAACCAAATTCAAACCCAAATTCAAATAAATAGCAAAACGGCATTGTAAGGAATGCGTCACTTCCTCAGTCACCTCCGCCTGGGCTCGTTCGGCGCGCTTCAGCAGCTCGCTGAAACCCAGCGGGTGTTCTGGAAAAGGGGGGGATGGGCCGGTAACATCCCCTCTGCTTTCACCCCCCGCTGGAACCACTGCATCCATCCCGCGCTGCGGGGGTCAATCGGAAAGGACATAATCCAACGTGCGAAAGGCAAACATTTTGTTGACGTTCGTGTTGTATCACTATTTTTAACAATACTGCTGCGATGTAAAAGTTGTTATCCGACAATGTAAAGCATACCTTTTAAAAATGAAACACCGATTCCACGCTGTGGGCTTCAATCGGGAAGGATGCTCTATAAATAGGACAACAAAGCATGTTGTTTCGATATCATGTTTTGTAGCTGGTAAATACAAAAAAGTAAGCACATTGTTTTGCGTTCACGTTTTGTGGCTGGTTTAATACTATTAATACTGATGTCGTGAATTTTGCCGTCCGACTATGTGCAGCATACACTACGAAACAACAAAATTTGACGTATAGAAAACAACCACTACGAAACAGGAAAACTGGTCCAGCCTGGATTCCGTAGTTGAAAACGTATGCGCTCTATACCAACTTCAGTGTAACGACTACCGAATTTCGTGTGTGCCCGTAAATCAACCTGACTGTCCTAGCGCTCATTTTCTGAATTGATGTCCTGTTCTGCTGTGAATAACTGCCAAGTTGGATAAACCACAAGAATCTCATAAAAAGCTCAATTTCGCAAACATAGCTTTCGGGTCAGCTGTGAAGACTGACTGTGTAGATAATAACATAGTTATGTCACACATATCTTTCACCGACGGCGCACATGACGAAGCAGTTATACTCGTTGTATATTGTCGAACCTCCCAGGGCCTTTCACGGGGCATAATCCGACCCGCAGGCCGGGTCAGGAGTTTTCTAAACTTTCTCGCGTCGAGTCGGGTAGGGTCAAGAGGCTTCACGAACCAGGTCGGGTCCGGAGGTTTTCAACTATCACGGGCCAGGCAAGGCCATATCGGGTCGGGACACCCTGACCCCACCTGACCCACGACAAGAGACCTGACCCGTGAAACGGCCTGGAATATACCAGCCTGGCCCCACCCGACCCGCGACAAGAGACTTGACCCGTGAAACGCCCTGGAACATACCAGCGTGTTTAGACCTGTCCTGTGACCATGAGCTAGATGACAACCGCGTCTTAACGTGATAAAGCGACAGCAAGGACGACAACGGCAGCGAAATCAACCACACAACAACAACAACAACAACAACAACAGCAACAACAACAACAACCACAACAACAACAACAACAACAACAACAACAACAACAACAACAACAGCAGCGGGCGGCGGCCGCCCTAGAATCACGGGGTGGGGAAAACACCTAAATGAGCCCACACACCTCCAAGTGACGAGTGTCGAAGAGAAACTTTCGGATTGCCCTTTCCTCTCCCGCCTCTTCATCCCCATCCTCGTCCGAATCCTCATCACCCTCTTCCCCTCCCTCCTCCTCCTCCTCTGTCTCCTCCTCCTCCTCCTCTGTCTCCTCCTCCTCCTTTGTCTCCTCCTCCTCCTCCTCCTCCTCCTCCTCCTCCTCCGTCTCCTCCTCCTCCGTGTCCTCCTCTTCCTCCTCTCCCCCCCCCCCCCCCCTCCTCCTCCGCCTCCGACTCCTCCTCCGCCCACTTCAATCTCCCCGACCGTTCTTCCTCTTCGTCATCCTCCTTCTCCCTCGCGAACCTTACCCCCCCCAACTGCTCCTCCTCCTCCTCTTCCTCCTCCCCCCCCTCTTTTCCTTCCCCGGACTTTCGCCACCGCCTGCTGCAGCTGCTATCGTTGCTAAGGCGGCTGCGGACACTACCCCTTGCGCCGTATTCGGGGACAGCGCTAACGTTTGACCACCTCCTGTTTTCGTCGTCGTTGTCGTTGTTGTCGTCATCACCGTCATCGTCGCGGTTTTCCTCGGGAAATATGCCACCGCTGATGCTGCTGTTGGCGTGACTGTTGGCGCCACTGTCGATAGGACCGTTGGTGCTACCGCTGACGATGGAAGCATTGTTGAGGCGATCGTTGCTGTGGCCGTTGATCATGACACCGTCGAGTCGACCGTCGGTGATGTGACCGTTGGTGTAGTCGGTAATGCTACTGGTGATGCCAATGTTGATGCTACTGGTGGTGCGACGGTTGAGGCGATTGCCGTTGTGACTTTTGGTGCTGCTGATGGGACCGTAGATGTTGCTGCTGATGGGACCGTTGGTGCTGCCGTTGATGCCACTGGTGATGTCACTGCTGGTGCTACGGTTGGTCCGACCGTTGGCGTGACCGTCGGTGTTGCTGATGTGACCGTAGATGTTACTGTTGATGGGACCGTTGGTGCTGCTGGCGATGCCACTGTTGATGTTACTGCTGGTGCGACCGTTGAGGCGATCGTTGGTGTGACCGTTGGCGCTGCTGATGTGACCGTAGATGCTGCGGTTGATGGGACCGTTGGTGCCGCCGTTGATGCCAATGTTGATGCCACTGTTGAGGCGATCGTTGGTGTGACCGTTGACGCGACCGTTGATGCCACTGCTGATGCCACTGTTGGGGAGATCGTTGGTGTGATTGTTGATGCCACTGTTTAGGCGATCGTTGGTGTGACCGCCGACGCGACCGTTGATGCCACTGCTGATGCCGTTGTTGGGGAGATCGTTGGCGTGATTGATGCCACTGTTGACGGAACCGGTGACGCCATGATTTAGACAATCATTGGTGTGACCTTGGATGCCGCCACGGACGATGGGACCGTTGATTTGGCGGTTGGTGTCACTGTGGATGCCACTGCTGATGCTGATGTTGTTGATACGGTCGTTGATACCACTGTTGATACTGTTGTTGATGCTACTGTTGTTGGTGCGACCGCTGGTTCGATCGCTGGTGCCATCATTGATGCGATCGTTGATTGGACCATTGATCCGATCGTTGATGTTGCCGTTGAGGCGAGCATTACTAGGAACAAAACTGTCACCGTTACTGCCGCCACTACCGCCGCCGCTGATTCGGCCGTTAATGCGACCGCTGAGTCCGCCGCTCATGGATCCTGCTGAGCCGTGTATGATCGCGGTCCGATAATCACTTACATCACCCTCCCCAACCGTTGCGGATGGTCTTGTGCCGGGAAAGCAACCAAGCGGTGGGAGGGGGCGGAGAGAGCAATTATAAAAGCGGCGACAACACATATAACACAGAAACGAACACACGAAAAAAGAAAAGCAGTGGAGTCGCGCGCGGGGGGGGGTGCATGTCGTCGTCGTTGTCGTCTTTAAACCTACCATCATCGTAGGTTGAGTGGCTACCAGTGTCAGCAGCAGCCGCAGCTGTTGAAGCAGAAGCAACAGGAGGAGCAGGGGCAGCAGCAACAGGAACACAACCAGCAGCAGAGGCAGCAGCAGAAGCAGCAGTAGCAACAGCAGCTTCAACGATGAGAGGTGGACGGTGCACAGAGCATCCACCTGGCACAACCAAAAACAAACCGATTGTGCCGTCATCCGTGGGATGGCGTGGAGAGCACATGCAGGAAACAAACGAAAAGCACGCACCTTCTCAGGGTGTCGAAATCCTCGCTGTCCTCTTGGCCAATCAGCGCTCGCCTCGGCGGCGGCGGCGCATTGTGGGCGGTGGGAAGCCGACGATGGATGAACACCGTTGCGGGTCCTGCCGCATGCAGGAATGATATACGTGAAAAACAAAACGCACCCAAACGAACACAGCAGTACACAAGAAGGTTTAATTCTGCACACACAGAAACACGCAAGAACGCGTTAAGTCTACCGAATATTGTTTTTGTAAAGGGGATTTTGACAGGCAGCAGACCAGACACAATACTATCTACCGAACCCCAAGACTCTTATTTAAATAACCCTCGAGCCAATGCAAAAATATTCCGACATTTATTCGAAGTAGATTTTACCCTATGTGCGATAAAAATGAAGGCATGTACAGCGGGGGGAAACGGGGGACACCCGTGACCGCGGCTTATGCAGAAGGTCGCTGAGGGTAACACCGCTGAAGGATTGAGCTGGAGAGGAAAAGCGGCGATTGAAAAAATAAAAAGGTAGCGAAAAACAAGGTTGTACTTCTAAAGGGTGTTAACCCTCAGAATTTGTTACTGTTTCTGCCCAACACAGTCAGTGGTGATCCCTCCATAGCACCGGTATGTGGCAGTCGGAAACAGTGGCACTATAATGGCAACCGGCACTATGTGTTTACTTGTTGTTCCCGTCTGTGCCAAGCGATTTCACAGGCACTGTAGAGGGCAACCGGCACTGCTCAACCGGCACTATAGAGGGATCACTAGCTTATTGCACACGTCGGACAGACAGACCAGATCATTGTACAGATCACAAAGATCAATTTCACGAATCTGCCATCATCTATACAAGTTTCTTCACCAATGTTGTTCCTCATTGGAAGATCTAGCCTGTATCTTGGGAATGCCAATCGTGCTGTTTTTCAATATTTCTCGTTACTTCTCTAGAATGTAAAGTTCGCGACAGAGCTGAGAACTTGGCCCTTGAAAAAAAACTCGGGCTCAATTTTTAGACTAAAAGAATAATAGCCTGGCCTCTTTCGTACTGTGAATATTTATAGGGCGCACTCCGCCTTAACAAAATAACTCCAGCCTGGCCAGAAATAGGAGATTGTTAACTGGTGTCGAAATACTGTACCAGGTACTGTAGGCCATGGGGGCCGTTCATCGCGTTGCACTTTCAACGTTTCTTCAGAGTCACTCATGGGGGTGAGTTATGGGAGCTCCTTACGTGAGGAAGTAACCCCAGAAAAAAAAGTTCAAGTCCTGCCGGAGCACGGGTGGAGCGCAAAAATAAATGGGTCTCCCTACCCCAGCTAGTTCCGAAACGCTTTTTCTTTTACGTACAGGGTACACCGAGCATCGGATACAAGCACGGAATGAGAAACAACGGATACCGCATATTTACACGAGTACCAAATATTGAACAGCGAATGCCGAACTGAAATACCTTCTGCGAAATGCGGAAGGCTGAGTATCGAGTATCAACGCAAAAGCGAGCACTGGTACTTCGTATGTGACAGAACCCCACCCCAGCTCATTTCGAAGCCCTTTTCGTTCGCTGCGGTACACCGACCATCGACTACAAATACCGAATACGACGTAACGAAAAAATGACTGAATACCAAATACGGACGGAAACTGAAAAAAGAAGGGTCTTCTCACCCCAGCTCATTTCAAAGCGCTTTTTGTTCACCACCTCGAAGCACGCCGACTCAAGGCCTTTGGTGAAGGTCACTACCACGGATCCGGGCTTAAGTTCTTCCGCCTGTATCGTGCGGGGATAAAGGGGAGGGGGGGCGATGGGCAAGGTTGTTTATACAGAGCAAGTGTTGCGATAGTGTTCGTGGTGAATAATGACTGTCGCTGCTGCTGTTGCCACAAATACTAATACGAATAAAACCGCTAGTACTACTGCTAGTACTACGACTGCTGCTGCTACTGCTGCGACGACGACTACCACTGCTACCATTACTACAACTGCTACTACTACCACCACCACTACTACTACTACCACCACTTCCACTCCTCCGCCCCCTCTTCCCCTTCCCACCACTACTACCGCCGCTCCCCCCTCTAGCCCTCCCACCCCGATCCCCCCCCCGGTTCCCCATCTGACGAGCCAGCGCTACCATAAGGTCAGGCTACTACTACTATTACTACTATTACTACTACTGCTACTACTACTAATGTGCTGCTCCTACTACTACTGCTACTACTATTACTACTAAATATGCTCCTACTAGTACCACCACTACTGCTACCACTCCGACTATTACGACTACTACTGCTACAACCACTACTACCACTACAAGCCCTACCCCTATTACCACCTCCAAACCCCCTCCGCCCCCCCCAGCCCGACCCCCCCCCCCCCCCCCCGCTCAGCTCCGTTTCGAAATTCGAAAGGGATGCGTGCTCAATGATCAAGCAATTAAGGCAAGCAACAAAAAATGAGCACGCCCCCCCCCCCCCCTCTACCCCAGCGCGGTTGGTGCACGCAATGTCTGCCTGGTCGGTGAAAACCCGACGTGCTCCGTCCCGGGTTGGTAAAGATGCGAGGGTCTATGGTCGTACGGGCTACGGCCATGCATGAACGATCATTACCCCCCCCCCCCGCCCCAGCCAGGATACCGACCACAGTCTAATTTGGACAGAATCAACAGACGAAAGTTATCAAGAATAGACGCAAAAGAAAACCGTACAGATGGAGAATAGATGTACTAGAAATCAAAGAAAAACAGCAAGAATTCCAACAAGAGATTGCCAAGAATGCAGAGCGTTTTTCCGAGCTGTTGGAAAGCATAGGTACAACAGAGAACGAGACGGAACGAGATAGTGCAGGAGACAGGATTATAAAAGGATGGGAGCAATTGGTAGATGTCAAGAAGACAGCAAATAAAGTAATAGGGAAAAAGTTGACAATACGCAACAGAGCAATAAAATGGTGGGAAAATGAAGTAAACTAGGCCACAAGAGTAAAGAGAGAGGCGTACGAAAGGGAGTACATCTAGTAAAACTGCGGCAAGATGGGAGGAGTATGCTACGGCTAGAAAGCAAGTAAAGGAGGTGGTAGAGGAGAAAGGAATATGAAAAGACGTAATTTATTAAACAAACGAAGACTTTGGTGGCGGGATGAAGCAGATGTGGGTAAGGATGAAAGGGATACTGGGCCAACAAGCAGGCGAGGCAGACACGGGAATAGCTACATTAAGAGCACACAACGGTAAAATGGTTACTAATGATATCATAGCTCAAAGGGGAAGAGGAAAGCTCTTGTAGAGCATTACCGCAAGCTAGGAACGCTCACAGCCTACGAAACGTTCGACGCAAAATTCGAGAAGGAATGCAACGCGTGGGCAGAGGCGACCGTGGGTGCGTCAGAAATGGAAGACCATGGTTCAGATAGGTTACAGAGAGAGTTCACAAGAAAAGAAGTAAAAAAGTGTGTAGCTAAACTTAAGAACAGAAAGGTAGCGGGGGCAGATAAAATAGTGAGTGTTTTATGAAGTACGGGGGACAAGGTGTGCTTGCCATGATGGTTATGTTGTATAAGTTGATATGGAAAAACGAATACGCGTCTAAGAGGTTGAGAGAAGGAGTAGTAGTAAACTTCTTCAAGAAAGGAGATGAGACCGACTCGAGGAACTGCCGAAGAATACCGCTATTAAGCACCGTAGGAAAAGAAAACTCTAATAGTTTGAACGATATAATGGGAACAATGTTGGAGAAGAAAGAAAAAATAACCGTTAGGCAAGCAGGGTTTAGGCCAAATCGTAGCTGCGTAGACCATGTGTACACATTAGGTAAGATAATCTAAGGTAGGAAAGTCGCCGGGCTGACGATGTGCTCTTTCTTCCTAGATGTACAGAAGACCTATGACACAGTATGGAGGAATGGGTTAGGGAAAAGTATGTGGCAAATTGGGACCAAAGGAAAGATGTGGTGAATGATGAAAAATAATGCGGAATGTGTGTGATGCCGGACGGGGAAACATCCAAATACGTTGATATTTTACAAGGAGTTGCACAGGGATGTTCACTATCACCCAATATATTCAAGGTATATACTAATGACACGATAGTAGTCGAAGCAGCAAAGCAAGGAGTCACGATGGGGAAAGATACGTTGTCAGGGTTGATTTTTGCGGATGATTTCATGGGGACATCAGCAACACCCGAAGGATTGAAGAAACAGATAGAGAAGGCACTAGAGTACGCTAGGGAATGGATAGTGGCAGCGAACGTAAAAAAGTGAGCAGTAGTTGTATGTAATGAAGATAAGGTGAATCCGGAAAATTTCAAATGGAAGTGGGGAGAAGATGACCTACCGATCGTAAACCAGTATACGTACCTTGGCGTAGAGATCTCAAAGGACTGCTTTTGGGATGCACACATAGCGAAAGTAGCAGGCAAAGGGTAAATAACAAGTAGGCAAGATGGATGCGATCCTAAGAGATTCGCACCTTGGCACTAGGATCAGAAATATTTTCTGGTTAATGTGATTGTACCAAAACTAGAGTATGCAGGAGAAGTATGGGGAGGGAACGCGAAGTTCGTAAAACAACTGGAAACAGTGCAGATGGCAGCAGCTAAAAAGATACCAGGATGCTCAAGCACGGCGAGTAATACAGTATTAAGAGCAGAACTAGGGATGTACCCATTTAAACCAAATAGAGACGTGAGAAACTTGAAATGGCTATATAAAGTAAAGAATATGCCAGAAAGTAAGTTGCCAGCCATAGCCGATAGGGCTGTATGGAAGAAAATAACAAAAGGGCGAGCTAGAACAAGATGGAATAACGTAGTCGAGAAAAATTGGAAGACGTTAGGAGGAGACCAAGAAGAAATACTGTCTATAGAGAAGTTTGGCGGGTACACAATGAAAGTAAAAGAAAGAATAGAAAGAAAGGGAAAGGTTAGCGCTAAGAAATAAGGTGAAGGAGGAGAAACACTTGAAAGATACACGGGGAGTTGAAGGAAGATATTGGAATGAGAACGTAGTTGCACGGCCCAATGGACTACGCGAAAAAGCTGACACTGCGATTTCGTGCAGGGGGCCTGGACCTACCAGAAAGAAGAAAGGCAGTCGGGAGGAGGAGGACGTGGTTACACATATGTGCCCGTGTGGCACAACAGTAGAGAGTAGGACTCACATAGTAGGAGAATGTAAAATGTACAAGGAGAAACGGAATGTGTTAGAAGAGTAGATGAGGAAATTAGACGAATGTGGCATGGAAGAGTTTGGTAGACTAGAGAGCAGCGAGAAAACGGTCGCTATCGTAGGAGATAGATGGTGGCCACAGACGACGAAACAGGAATGGGATAAGATAAGCAAACGGATTTTATGTAGTATATGGAAAAAACGTAACGAGCGCCCAAATGTTGGAGGTGTCTCTATTAGGAGTAGGAACGGCTGTGCTCCGTCTCGAAAGGAATGCGTGGTCAATGGTCAAATGACTAAGGCAAGCAACAAATGAGTACGCCCCCCCGCCCCCAGCCCACCCCGACCCTCCAAAGTCCCCCACCTGGCGAGCCAGAGTCGTCATAAGACCCTGTGGGAAGCAAGTGCTGTTGGTGAAAACGCAATCCCCGTCCGACCAATCGTATTGAAGGAACGATCCCAAGAACACTCTTGCGTTCTGCACTCGGCGGTCAAAAATCGAAACGAGTTGCGAGAGGGACAGGTAAAAAATCAAAGTGACGATTGCAGTTTACAAATGACGAAAAACAACCTATAACTTACAAATCAACAACTACAAATTGTAAATTACAAACCACAAGCTACACATTACAACTCCAAAAGTACCAAGTACGAATTGAAAATCACAACCTGTAAGTTTCAGTTTGAAAAAACAAATCGCAATTGCACCTGCGGGCGTAAGCCATCGAGACGTCTCCGATACCTCTCTTCAATCCCCCTTTAAATAACACACAAAGGCAGGACGATATAGTCTATATGAAGCGCGTAAATTTGATATATACCACGTGTATACATCACCAGGTAATATATATAGATTATAGACCATACATAGGGGGCGTGGGGAAAACTATTTAGTTCATATGAATTCAAGACATGAACTAATTTCCAATTTCGACGCAGACGATACATACAAATTATATGTATACATCACCTGCAGACATGAGCCATCGTGATACCTCCGATACCTCTCTTGAAACCTTGCTAACACACATAGACAGCTTATGTATACATACGTTTATTACAAGGCAGAATATATATATATACGTACATAGACGTATATAGACAGTAAGTACACATGTATAACACGAACTTCATACATATGAAATCGTCTGTGGTGGCCTCAGCCTCAATCTAAATCCCCACCCTGTTATTTCCCCTGGGCAATGTGCTGCTCGCTGTATTCTGGTGCTCTCGTTTGCTCGATGGACTACCGAGGCGCATTTCTTCAGCGCACGGTATGATCTTGTGTGGATGTGAGACTGGTACGTATTATATTAATACATACACAAACTGCCGGCAGCGCAGCTCTCCACAGTACACAGTGGTGCGGGCATCCACGACGACAGCAGCCACGTAGCGCTGCCCTCTCGGCTGGCTGCAAGACAACCGCACAGCTGTCGTTGCTGCTATATATACTGCTATCACCAGACTAGATATTGTCCGCCATGTTCGCTATTTTCGACTTGAAAAATAGAGACTTGGTCAAGCGGCCAGTATACTGGTTCGATCAGTATATAGTTGACTTGAGATCAGACAACAGCCACCAGTACATACTGGGCTGCATGAGCATGCTGGGCGCATTTGTCTTGAATACAGGAACTTTAGGCTTGGAGCAAGTGACGTAAACTTTTTGGGAATGTTTCCGGGATTGCTCGCCGAGCTCAGCAAGCAGGGGCGCGAGACTTCCCAGATGGCGGCGGGTGACACGTGCAGAGGAACCGACGCGAGCGCGTGGCCATCGGGGCCCTGAGGCGGAAGTCATCAGCCGCGGGAAAAAACTGATTTCAAGAAAAGATAGCCGTCTGACAAATAGCAAAACAGAAACTAAGCCCTAAAATTATTTAGAATTTACCCGCTATGTACATGTATATATCACCTGCGGACGTGAGCGATCGAGACGCCTCTGATACCTCTCTTGAAATCTCCTCGTTACATGCTGAGCGGCGGAGTGTAACGGCTGCAATATCTCGATCCCCACGCAGTGAGCGAAGTCTTGTGTTAGACGGGCCTGGCAGAATGTCGCAGACGCGAACCGCACAAGTTGTTGGGGGGGGGGAGGTGGCGTGCATGGGAAAACGGAACGGGGCGGCGGGGGAGGGGGGCGGGCGTACTCATTTGATGCTTCCCTTAGTATTTTTACCAGTAACCACGCATCTCTTTCGAAACGACACCAAGGGCAACGTCGGGGGGTGTTCATTTGTTGCATGCCTCAGTCATTTGACCGTTGACCACGCATCTTTTTCGAGACAGAGCACCGTTTAGGGGGGAATTGAGAGGGGGGGGAAGTGGCGAGGGCAGTGAAAAGGGGTGAAGCGCCACAACATTTGCAAACGCATATACAATAATTGCCACATCATATGTGATATACGCCTAGCCAATACGATTACTCAATAGGTTGCGCGGCATTGATTTATGAAAAACGTTTTTTGGGGGTGAGGGGAGGGTGAGGTTGTCAGATATTACGCTTTTACAGAGTTTCTACATGTGTTAAATCTTATTGGTGAGGTTGCACCGCAGTCGTATCAAGTTGTGCCGCATGCTAGTGTAAAGTGACTTTCAGATACGTACGAGTAAAGGCCGCGTTTACCTACCGACCTTAGTTATTATTTCTGCCTTCTGAGATTGCGAAGTGCTTCGTCTACCTTTCCTTCGCTAGAACCATTGGCTCAACCTAGCGGTTCTACTGCATGGATGCAGGACGAGCGTTACTGCACACCTGCTTATCAGGTTAAAAAAAAAAAATGTGAATCAAGCGAAGTGACGACATCAAGATATCGTGCTCTAACGAGCATTCGGGTTCTCCCTTGTTTGAGCTATGGCTGTGATATCGCCCACACATACACAGGCGCCTGTGTTAATGTAGCACCTAGCTTCGTCCTTGCTGCCTGCTTACACACAGGTGCCACACAGATCCCCATCATATTTTTGGCAGGTTAGAGCACTCGTGCTACGCGAGGACCTACGCCTTTTCGCCAACTCTTCTTTGCGATTCGACGAAATGGCTAGAAAATCGGCAGATTCTAGTCGAACGCATGTCCTTCGGGGTACACCCAGATTTAGCGGCGACCAATAGCACTGGATAAAATACAAGGAAAAAATAGACGACGTCCCGTGCTTCCACAGCAGCAAGCTCCTTCGCGACATATTTCCGGGGCAAGCGCGCCCAGACAAGTACGTGATTGCCCTAAACGACGTACGAGTAATTCCAACGTTGAATCCACACGACCCATCTACGAGGCAAAACCTATCCCCGACCAATGGAGAGGGGTAGTCGAACGAGAAACCCAGTGGGTCGCAGCACAGGATGTCGAACGACCAGCAGCAGAGACCGCAGGGCCGATAACGCCTGCTGCACCCATTGCAGGTTCTGTGATCGGACATGTAGATCTCAGCTAACCCAATTATCTGAGGTTCCGGGGAAGATTTCGTGTAATAGCAGGAAGCACGACAAAAACATTTGTTTATTAAAAAAAAACCGCATGCGAACAGTGGGATATTGGAAAATACAAACTCTTTCGCGTTTTGTGTCATACATGCAAGAATGTTGCACACAGTTTGCTGCAACACCTTCGTCCGGTGGACGGAAGCGGAGACCGAGGTAAGAGCCAGGACGCTTTCCCACGAAACAGGTTCGATGGTAGATCGGAAGTCCGCGCACCTAGCTTACTCGCAGAAATGTAGGGCTGCACTCTGCAAGATGGTAAGGACCCTGACACATATTTCGCTCGGCTGTACCGCCTGAGATTGCAACTACAGCAGGTGGGTTGCACCGTAGATGGCTACAAGCTTAAAGCGAATGTTTTGTCGGGACTGTCCGCCGAATATATTCCCACGTTAAACCAGCTGTGCACTATGCAGTCCATAGCCTTGAACTTGGTGAATGACATGCTGAGGGAAATGTATGTCAGCGACAACTTGCCCAGGAAGGCCGAGAAGGATTCCCTCGGAGGACATCGGGGCATGGGGGGCAATGACCACCACCACAGCGAAACGATCGAGCATGAAGCGACACGTGCGTGAAGTTGCCTGCCACAACTGCAAGAAAAGGGTCACCGTGCCAACAAATGCCCTGCTGAGAAACCTCGCTCTTGGGGTACCACAACGAAGTGGTGCTCCCTGCACAAAACGCGGTCGCATTCAGACGACAAGTGTATGGCCAGCGGGCATCACCCCAATCAGTCCCCCCTATTTCAGCATTGCCAGCGTGTATTCCCCCGGCTGCAGAGACTTGTTCATTTTCCTTCGTGACAAGCTCATCTGTATCGTGTATCAAGAAGGAAGGGCTACAGCTACTGGTTGACAGCGGCTCCTCATCCCGTATGATCGACCCGGCGATGATCTCGAGCACAGACCAGCACCTTACCGCATACCAGGCGCTTCGATCACCAAATAGTGTTTACGGAGCCGGATCGCACTAGTTGTTAGCCGCCGGAACGGTGATGCTTACGATAGGTGTCGACAGCACTGCGGGCAAACAGCGAGAGGTGAACATGTTTGTTTTGATTGTAACTGGTCTTGGTGGTAATCTATTGTCTTTGTCAGCTGCGCTAGCGAAACGGGGTAGAGACGACCATATCTTCGTTTACTGCGCTGGAAGCAGAGGGAGAAAGCTTCCCGTTGCGAGTAGGCCAAAATGTTTCTTTCCTGGACACAATCCTACCAGAACCGCCGAGCGCACACGCTAACGTTGGAGAAACTTTCAGTGTAATGTTGTAGCACCGTGGCATCTTAGGCCATATCAACGCTCGAAGCATGGAGAAACTTACCCAAGAGAAGGGTACAGCGATGGTGAATAATCACAACCATTCCTGCAACCTTCTCTTCCGTCAGTTTCTTCGTGCTTTGAGCGTTGATATGGCTTGAGCAACGCTGCCACAACATTGCACTTCAAGTTCCTCTAATGTCGGCGTGTTTGCTGGGCGATTCTGGTAGCATTGCGTCCAGAAATAGTCTGCGCTTGACGGGAAGCTTTTTCCCTTTGCTGTCAGCGCAGGAAATGAAGATATTGACGTTGGCTGGCTTTTGTATGCGCTTTATGAGTATGAACACACTGTGTGTTCAACGAATTTTTTATGTTTAAGACTTGGTGCGCGTAGTCTACACACGCACCTCAAGTCTTTGTTATTCGCGATATTTTGCCAGATTCGCTCAGACATGACTTCTGAAGTAATTGCTCTGAATAATTGGTCTTATTAACGCGAAACGCTTGCGACGCTCACCATAGTGGCGACCCCGAGGCCTAGCGATGGGGTAACAATATCTGGTGATGTCGGGTGCTCGCTGGGACCTTTGTTCATTGTCATTTTTACGTCTACAACTCAGATGCGTTTTTTACGTTGTTACTATTCATACGTTTTTGCGATTACCCATGCAGCGATTCTGTTCAGCTACGGGCGCGTCAGATATTGCGATTTTACAGATTATCTACATGTGCTGAATCTTATTGGTGAGGTTGCACCGCAGTTGTATCAAGTTGTGCCGCACACTAATGTAGCTTATCTTTGAGATACGTATGTACGCGTACATGACATCACGTTTGCCTACCGACCTCAGTTATTATTTCTGCCTTCTGAGATTGCGACGTGCTTCGTCTACCTTTCCTTGGTTGGAACGATTGGCTTTTTACCTAGCGGCTCTACTGCATGGATACAGCACGAGCGTTTACCGCAGGTATCATCGAGTTCAATTTATCGTGAATTACGGGAACTGACGACGTCGAGATATCGTGCTCTAACGAGGATTCAGGGTTCCCCTCTGTTTGAGCTGCTGCTGTGGTATCGCCCACACACACAGACACCCGTTTTACTGTAGCACCTAGATCCGTCCATGCTGGTTGCTTCCACACAGGTACCACATAGATCCCCATCATATTTGACAGAGGTGTCTTAGTTTTACAATTATTTTCGCTAATCCCATGTATTATCTTCGCACTTGTTCTCTCTATTTCCCCCTCTCTAGACGTTACTCAAATCCAGAGTCACTAAGCAGAGGCTCTCCTCCCCCGTCTCCACCTCGGTACGTGTCTTCATTTTTATCCAAAAAAGATTTCAGTATTTTCTTCTCTCGTTGATTCGCATAGAATTGCGATTTTGTATCGACCCCCCTTTCTGCAAAATTAGTCAATTGCAACCAATCCCGCTGAAACTAAGTTAATCAATTCAATAATTACATTACCCCCCCCTACATATAGATATTACTACAGATATCTCGGTAACTAAGTTCGTCTTGAAATCACTTGGTTGTAAAACCCGCCTTCGCTCTCAGCGCTCCCGCCCGGAGCACGCCTGCCTAAACCCGCCTATCGGAGAACCTTCCCGGCGGCTTTCTTTGTTGCGTTCCCTGCTTTCTTCGCCTGTTTCGTGTTCTTCGGGATCGCCCCAACACTAACTTCAAGACAATGTATCTAGCACTGCTTCAAGATAAATATCCCCACAATATTTCAAGGTGTGGTGTCCACACTAAACAAAAGATGTTTTTTTTTTTTCAAAATATCGAAAAATAGCATAAAATTGATCTCCAAAACTCGGAGCAGAATAAAAAGGAGTAAAAAATGAGCAAGATACCAGGTAGCCGTTCCCACACCAAATTCAACATGAAAAATATCGACAAAACAAATCAGGTCCAACAACTTGTTCGAATACGTAGTACGTGCACGTTTATTTGCACGCATATAACACGTTGTGTAGACTACAGCGACACGTTTATTTTGCACCTGCTTCTTCTGCTCAAATCACAATAAAAACACACCCACCCGCAGCTCGTAGAGCTACAGCAGGGGTAACATGTTGCTGTCGGGCACGTATCACAAGCACAGAACGGCACATCACTGCTCACTCAGCCCTCACAGACTCATATTATGTAACGGCATGTACGTGTGAGCTGCTGTGTATTCGTCTTTTTGCTTTCTTCATTAGTGGTCCTCTCTCGGTCCTCATGCCCCCCCCCCCGCAAATTACACCCGTACTGCCCAACAGAGCGTGAAGCCGCCAACATGCACACAGCACAGCACAGGGCGATCACTTCCGCGTAAGTAGCTCTTAGAATGATAAAAATAGTTTGTTGCACCAAATCATTGGCCTCTTTTTTCTGCCCACTTCGCACTTTGTCGTATTCTTCCTCGCGCGAGCGTAGTGGGCGGGCGTCAGCCCCCCGCGGAGCGGATCCCTCGTGGTGCATACAATTAACAACCCACACATGCTACGCTAGAGGTGCATGAGGAGATCCATTTCTCACCCAACTCTGTTTTCTAGAAAACTGCAAGCGACGCGTGCTTCGATGGAGGTATACCTTTTTTTGGCGAAATCACTTTCTGAATGACGGGGCTCCTTAACCCAAAATCGCCGGAAATAGGCCATTTTTTTGCGTGATTCTCGTTGCACACCTAGGCCATGGAATTTTTCATCCGCGATAAAGCACTTTTTTTTTTCTCCAAAGCAGTTTTTTGGGTTAAGAAGGACATGTCTTAAGCTCCTAAAGTGAGGGGTGGTATTAGAAAAAAAGTGGTGCACCTCTATCGTAGCAAGCGTCAAGTGCAATCCAATTAACTAACCCGTGGTCCAGGTACAGTGGTGTACCCAGTTTAAGACCACCCCGGGACAAGCCAATCAGGTGGTCTTATTTCTACTGCGGTCTCATCTTTAACTACTGCAAAAATCATCGCAAACTAATTCCAAGTAGTTTTTCTTCGTGACAAGCATATTTACCTGGTCTTATCTCTACTATGGTATTAAACCGGGTGATCTCAAAATGGGCACACCACTGCATGCAAAACAATCAATCTGCAAAACAAAAAATGGCATTCCGGCCATTTTGGGGTAATGAGCTTCGTCATTCATTAGCCAAAACGTTCTACCTCTATCGTAGGACGCGTCAACCCAGCCCCCTGAAAAACTAAAAATGAACTAACTCCTTCAACAAAATCACGGTAGCCCCCTACTTCGAAGTATATGTTGGGGACATACACTAAGAGGGTAATGTAGTTACTCTTAATAAATATGGGGTAAATGTTTTGTGTTGACTATTTATTATTCGCAGAGGATAAACAAATTTTAGACGGGGGATGGTGAAATGCAACAAGCCTACAATTTCAAGGCTTTAGTTGATTGTTAATGTTCGAGGGGGACTATATTGAGCTCCTCCTGCTCTCGCTCCCTGCACCCTCCCACAGACAGACAAAAACGCCTCTCTCACCACATAGACGGCCTTTCCGGTTCCGCTTCCTAGGTCGTAGAAAACCCGTCCCTGGTTGGGCTCCATCAGGAATGCCGCCTCTCGAAGGATGGTCGCAAAGCTTCCGAAGTCCACCTGCAACAGAGTTCACCACAGCAACGACAACAAACAACAACAACGACGATGGCAACAACAACATTGTTAAGACAACAAAAGAAACAGCAACAACTGCAACAACAACAACAGCAGAAGTCTCATTTCGACAAATCGACACCAATTGCATCGCATCCAAATGTTCACCAGGCATCACAACGCCCAATTTAGACACAACGGCACCGATTTCGCCGCAATAGAACCCCAAGAAACAAAACACAAAAAAACGCCTAATTTATGAGGGTCGATTCGGAGGTAAACCCTCTGTTAGTTGAATTTACGTTGGCGGCTTATATCTACGCTTTTTTCATATAAACGTCTCATTTCAGAACACGCGCTACGCGCCACGCCATCTCTCCGTAGATGAGCAGTTTTCTGTTCACAAGATGCATTACTGCAGACACCAGGCACCATAAAATATGTACTACAGGTAAAATGCGCCATTTCGACAAAACGGCACCAGTTGCGCCGCATCCAAAACGCAAGGAGTAAGGTGCAAGTATTAGGGTGTTTGCGGTATGCCAAAATTTTGGTTGGGTAGGAAAACATAACACAATAGCATTGAAACCGACGAACGTCATTACCGAAGGCCAGCTCAACCCACGAAGGCACCCTTCTAAGGAGAGCTAGGCGGGGCGGAAGGTGGAGTCTCAAATGAGTTGCTTCGTTTTATGCCCCTCTCGAGGTTGTAACTCGGCGCAATTAATGTCGTTCTGTTGAAACGGGGAGTTGCGGTGTTGTGGTGCCTATATGTACCTTACACCTTGCTGTTGAGGCGGCGTACTTGGTGCCGTTTTGGCGAAACGAGGCGTTACTCGTGGTGTCTGTTAATATTGGTGCTTAATATTAACAGTGTATATTGTGTCTAGCGTCTACAGTTATGTGTCTTGTGAGTAGAAGGCGGCGCTCATCCAAGGAGAGGTGGGGCGGAGGGGAGCGCGGAAACTAAAACGATATGCTTTGTTGGTATTCATCTTGAGATTATAATGCGGCACAACTGGTGCCGTTCTGACAAAAGGGGGTGTTGTGGTACCTGGTGTAGTGTAGAGTGCTCTACACCAGGTACCACAGCACCCACTATGAGCAGAACGGTACCATTTACGCCGCAACATAACCTCGAGAGGGGGAGCACAACAATACGCATCGTTTATAGAGTCCTTGCTCTTCGTCGCCCTACCCCTCCGCAGATGAGCGCCACCTCCCAATCACAAGTTGCACTATTAACAGTGCAACTACCAGACACACCAGGCACACTATTATAGGCAGTACAAGATATCCCATCACTTTGGCGTGTAGATGATACTGGTAGGTCAGGGCGAAGCAAAGCGGGTGACGCAAGATTTACGCTCCCACGGCGAAAACACCAGGAATTAATGCTTTTTATGCCGGCATGATATACAGGAGTGCGCGTTTCGTAAAACTATTTCAAATACGCCAGATGTGAGTTCGACCAGTTGAATAGTCGATACTCATATTTGCAAGCTGCTGATGTTTTCAGTGATCGATGCCATGTTGACCGCCAGCTTTAGGAACACACGGAAAAGTTTTGTTCTAATTTCTCTGTGTCACGGCGGCATCGGCAAACACGTGCGCATACAGGCGTATGGCGTATCACACACGCGAAGGGCACAACGGCCTGACCTACAGCCTGTCCGTGGACAGCTGCTGACAGTATCGGGCTATTCGGTGACGGTGTGAACAGCTGCTGACATTTGCTGGGTTTTTCGGTAACGTTTCAAAAACGCTTTTGAGGCATGAATCATAGAGAGCGCTTCTCAATTGAACGACTGCCTAGGGATATTGACCGGAAGCGTATGTTTTTCTGCGTATCCCTAACTTCGTTTAAAAATAGTTGAATGATATGTAGCGCGCAATATCAGGCGTTTTTGCTTTGGGCCCCTCTCGAGGTTGTGATGTAGGGCAACTGGTGCCGTTCTGGCGAAATGGCGTGTTGTGGTATTTGGCGTACCTGTGAACAGTACGGCAGGTACCACAACGCCTCGATTCGACAGAACGGTACTAACCCCGACGCATTATAATATCGAGCGGGGCACAAAAACAAAATCCATAGTTTTAGATCCCGTGCGCAGCGCCGCTCCACCTCTCCGTTAATGAGCACGGCCTTCTAGTCACAAGTTGCACTACTGTAGACGTTAGACGACTTGACACGCTACAACCTATAGAGCAACCGATTTTGACAAAACGGCTACGTAAAACGTAGAACGCCCCCGTTTCGACAGAACGGCACCAATTGCGCCGCCTCCAAACAGCCCCACATCTCCGTTAATGAGCGCCGCCTCCTACAATGGCAAGGTGCACTACCGTAGACAGTAGACACGCTAGACACACTTGACACAACATGTTGACATCAGGTATCTGGTAAAGACAGTACGTAAAACGCCTCATTTCGACGAAGCGGTACCAATTGCGCCGGACCCAAACAGCCCCACCTCTCCGTAGATGAGCGCCTTGTCATTTAGTAAGCCCCTCCGCTTCCGCTCTGTCTTGGAAAGGCTCTTCCCTTCCGACAGGGACAGGCCGGCGAACAACTCGTCGTACATGCACCTGCTGTCGCGGTCTGCCATCATCGCCGTCGGTTGTTGGTTGGTTGGTTGGTCGGGCAGGAGTTGTGTTATGTTATTATAGTTGTGCTCAGTTGTTAGCTAGTTTGTTAGGTAACATAGTTGGGTTTTTAGTTTAGTTAAAGTTAATTGATTATGATTATGAACAGTTGCTTGGTTAGGTCTGTAATTAATTAAATGTCTCGTGGTACATGCGCCTGCTGTCTCGGTTTGCCGCCATCGCCGTCGTTGGTTTATTGGTAGATTGGTTGCATGGTTGTTTGTTTGTTTGTTTGTTTGTTTGTTTGTTTGTTTGTTTGTTTGTTTGTTTGTTTGTTTGTTTGTTTGTTTGTTTGTTTGTTTGTTTGTTTGTTTGTTTGTTTGTTTGTTTGTTTGTTTGTTTGTTTGTTTGTTTGTTTGTTTGTTTGTTTGTTTGTTTGCTTGTTTGCTTGTTTGCTTGTTTGCGTGTTTGTTTGTTTGTTTGTTTTTAGTTTGTTTGTTTGTTTGTTTGTTTGCTTGTTTGTTCGTATGTTGGTTTTGTTGGTTGGTCGGTTGGTTGGTTGGTTGGTTGGTCGGCTGGTTGGTTGGTTAGTTGGCTGGTTGATTGGTTGATTGGTTGATTGGTTCGTAGGCTGGTTGGTTGGTTGGTTGGTTGGTTGGTTGATTGGTTGGCTGGTTGGTTACTCGGTTGGTTACTCGGTTGGTTGGTTGGATGGTTGGCTGGACACGCGCCACGACATCGTTTGAGCCTTTGTTCGTGACCACGAGCTATTTCGAACGAGTTGACCTAACGTAAGAACATCGCCATCACCATCGTCGTCCGGGGTACACAGCACGTTCGGCCAACACCTGTCGGACTGACGGGGTTGCTCAGCTGAAAAACTACCTGACATCACCGGAATACCACTTGTGTTACCGGATAACAACATGTTTTGCTAGATATCTAGACCGCGGGGTTGTCCATCAGGGTGGACTTTCGTTTGGTCTTCAAAGTCTAAACAACTGGAAACCCTTTTTTTACAAATTTACTTGAATTTAGTATAGGGAGAGGTTTTGGGGGCTCTAAAGGGGTTACATCAATGTTCGTGTGAGGTGCAGAGCACTTCAAGTGAGGAGCCTAAATATAGTGCACCCGTTTTTTCGATAGTTAGTTCGATAAACGATAATGATATGATAAAACGGTGAAAAAAAGCCGAACGTCTCCCAGGGAGACAGGTGACACACCTACCGTAGCATGCGTCACTTCCAACTAATAACATTTCGGAATAGTTTGCTCTGGAATCGTGGTTGGTCGGCAATATAGCCGCAACCTGCACTACTCCGGATACTGAAACTACTGGTTGTTCTCATCTGTGCCAGGCGATTTCTCAGGCACTATAGCGGGCAACCGGCACTACCCAACCGGCTCTAAAGAAGACCTATACCGTATTGTAGTCTTCAGGTGGACTGGATTTTCTTCGAAAAGGAGGGATAAGTCGCTCACCGATGAGCTTGTTCACTTCTTCGAGGAAGTTGGGGTTGGCCCCGAATCCTGCGAACACCTCCAGCACGCCCTCGTCTCTCCTCAAGATCAGCTCTTTGAGGAAACCCTTGCCTGGCAAGGAGAGAAAGGGGGGACACAGGGGAAGCATAGCAGGACGCGTGCAATGATCTTGAGCGTTCTACAATACTTAAAGCCGTTCCTAACATACGCACTCAATCATGTTTGGTGACAGGATTCAGACATTTCAGCTCCTCATACCCGTGGGACTGGGTCCTCCTGCATGACTGGCACTGGCGAGTCATTGACTGAGCGCCGAGGACTGGTGGTGGTACTCTGACAACCCTTGCAAGGTCTAAACTTTCTACATTTCTACCGACGTACCGACTAAAATACTCCTCGTACTGTACTGCGACAACACGTACCCTGGTAAGCAATCATGCACTGGCACGTTGGGTATAGAGTACGAGCCCTCCGAGTACCAGTCATTTCAGCTCCTGGTGCCGTTGAAACTAGCGAATACGGTTTCATATCGGCCCTAGATACCCTTGGAACTGGCGAAGATTCGTGATGAAAATGCGAGAGAGAGATATGAGCCCACAAGACTTACCTCGAGACCAACCGTCACATTGTTCGTTGTATTTTGTCTTAGTACGAGCTTGTCAAGCTTGTGCTTATTATGCGCGATCGTTTATCAGAACGGGGGGGGGGTTCTGGGGCGGCCCATCGTTAACGATCGCGGCAGGCGAATATTCCGCAGGTGGTGACGACGGATCCTGTGACGGCGGCTGCGGAAGCGGCCCCGGTGGCATCGTAGGCACCACCGCCACCTGCCTTAAAAAATGAGATGGCGGCCGCAACAGTGGCCTCGGGCAAGAGTAATTTTCTTGTCAGTAAGCTCCCTGTCTCTGAGATAGGCATGAACACCTTTCATGTCACCCACGCCCACGCAAAACGAATCTATTTCGAAGGCAACGGCAAGGCAGCACGGCACCCGCCTCACGGGAGCTTTCGTCCCCTGCGCTAGATGCTCGATGGCCAAAGGGGTCAGATCGGGAGTGTCAAGACCCACAGCATCGCCGGACGTGACGTGGGCGTAACCTCGCACAGAGCTGGTGGCGCCGGCGTAGAGAGGGGGGGGAGGGGCGACTTGGTACGCCGCTGCGCCGACGCCACCGGTACTGCCAGATGTTGGGTATGTGGCAGAGCCTGCCGTGTCGCCGGGGCCGCTTCCGCAGCCGCCGTCACCGAAGCCGCCGCCGCCACCACCTGCTGAGTATTCGCCTGCCGCGATCGTCAACAATCGTCCGCTTGCCGAACCCCCCCCCCTTCTGAATTGAGTGATATCGTGTACGGGGTCATAGCATTTCAGTTTCACTGCAACTTTGTCATGAACATGGGGTGGGTTTGATTCCTTGGAAGGGAATGGAGGAGTAGGTTAACGTTTAATCAAAACGGATGATTGTAGATGAAGTGAAAGGGATCGTTGTTTGATTGGGGAATGTTGTTGGGGAATAGAGAACATGCTGATCGGAGAAGATAATTAGAATCACGTCCAAGTGAGCAATTGTGGACGTGGCAGATGGATAATCGGAACATTGGCGTAAGTGTGGTAGCGTTTGTAAAGTAAACTATTTTTGGGGAGTTGATGTTGCGTTCAGGAGATTTGTTTATGAAGTTTGGTTTATGCTAGTAGCTGAAAATGATTGCCGTTTTCGTTGGCAGTTAGTAAGCTATGTTAATACCGAGTTTATGTGCTCGAATAATTGGAGTTTTACGTGGAAATTGTGATGATATATCGAGGGTGCTGCCAACAGGGGGGCTGTTGTGTTCATGAATGATGTTATGTTTTTATTTATTTTTGTAGATTTGTGCGTTGTTATAGGAGGTTTCCCACGAGGTTTTTCCCTTGTTACACGTAAACGGACATATTGTGCCGTACACCGAGCAGGGGGGCTGTTGAGTATGCTCGGAGTAAGACTGTGAGGTGTCGTACGGCCTTGTGTGGGGGGATACGTATAGTAGGTGGAAGATACGTTTTCCCTGTGATGTTTCTATTTTACGTGTAACTTCTGAGAGGAACCGACGTCTCGACGACCGAGGTTAACGTCTTCATTCTCGCTGATAATTCAACGCGAGTCCTTCCAACAATGATCATAAGTGCTGTTTACCTCGCCTAACTGCCTGAAACCTGACAAGTCGCAGCCTCTCAAATACAGTGCAGCTCCCGGTACCCTTCGGACTGGCGAAATCAAATCTTGGCACCCTTGGGACAGGCGAGGACATAATACTTTCAGCTCCTGGGACCCTTGGGACTGGCAGGGACTCGGAAACTTCGGCTCCTGGTACCCTTGGGACTGCCGAGGACTCAGTCATTTGAGCTCCCAGTACCCTGAAGACAGGGAAGGACTCAGTCATTTCAGCTCCTGGTACCCTTGGGACTGCCAAGGACTCGGTAATTTTCAGGGCTTGTCATGGGTCGGCGATGGTGGGCCGGCCCGGTCCATCAATTTTTCGTGTAATGGGCCGCGGCCCGGCTCGGCCCATCCCTTATCAACGTTTCTCGGCCCAGCCCGGCCTGGCCCACCGATTTTTCAATTGCCTCTGCCCGGCCCGGCCCGGCCCGGACCACAACATTGGCAGCGAGACCCGTGAGACCCGGGCCTTATATGGGCCGGCCCGCCATTTTGTGGGTTTGCCCGCATATATGACGGGCTGGCCACGAGCCGGCCCATGTGTTGTCCCGTACTAAAAGGTGAATTTTGACGTGTTTTTTAAGTCCACTATTTGCGTTTCTTCCTGTTTTTCCTTCTGGGTTCCGTGGGCCAGCTGCACCCGGGTCGTGAGGAATACATACCCACTCGCTTTCCCACTCAATGCTCCACTAGCGGCCCGGTCCGATGGCTTCTATCTTGACTTCGTAGTGGACCACTTCCTCCTGCTGCTGCTGCGGAGCTCACAGCAGCAGCAGCAGCAACAGCAGCAGCAACAGCAGCACTGAGCGCCTACCCGCTGCTTCAACAACACCAGGTACCTGTTGCTGCAACAACACCGGCTGCTGCAGTACCCTACCTGCTTGTTATCTATCTGTCATCCGAAAGAGAGCAAACTTAACGTCAGTGGTCCTTTGGCGGGGGCTTCGCATGCACATCAGCATTCCTCGGTCCCGGTTCTTCAACGACACACACGAAGATGGCCGTGGTTGCAACGCTCGGTCAGAAGATACCTCGTGTCACGAAATTTCAACGGCGGTTCCGTCCGGACCAAACCACGGCCAAAGCGTCAAATCATGTTGCCTAGGTCACGGAGACGCCAGTGAGTGTCCTCTGTCCGCCCACGACGGCACTAAGGGTTTGCTCAGACATTTGCACAAGGGTCACGAAACGCAGTAGAAATTGTTTCTCGCTGCTAGCAGCAGATAAGCACAGGCGAAGAATCAGCACGAAAAGGCGCTCTTGTAGATTTACTGCTGCATCTCTCATCGAGCTTGTGCATGGAGTAGTATGTACAGCAGCATCTGAAGCAAGTGTGTACCTACAAAAAAAGTATCAAACGCCAGAGCAGCACTCGGACTGCCTGTTGGTTTACTGCTGCTGGTTGAGTTCCATTTTGCACATCTCATGGGCGGTGGCCCGGGCCGGCCCGTAAAAGCACATGGGCCGCCTCATGGGCAGGGTGGATGCTGCATAGCACTATTAATAGTACCAGTAGAACACCATATTTCATGGGCCGTGGCCCGGACCGGCTCGTAAAACCACGTGGGCTGCGATGATACCCGCATTTCATAGACCGCGGCCCCGCCCGGCCCGTCAAGTTTGTAGACGATGGGCCGCGGCCTTTTCCGGCCTTATCAAACTCTTGGATGCTGGGCCGTGGCCCGGCCAAGCCCATAACATTTTAATATATCACGGTCCGGTCCGGCCCGGCCCATCATTTTTTCGACATTCTCGGCTCGGCCCTGCCCGGTCCGGCCCATCATAATTCCAGATCGGCCCGGCCCGGGCCAGCTTGGACTATCGGCTCATGACAAGCCCTGGTGATTTCGGCTCTTGGTACCCTTGGGACGGGCGAGGACTCGGCAACTTTGGCTCCTGGTACCCATGGTACTGCCGAGGATTTGATAGGTTCAGCTCCCGTACCCTTGGAACTGGCGAGGATTCAGTGATTCAGCTCCTTTCGTAAGCTTGGGACTGATGAGAACTCAGTCAATTCACCTCCTGTTACCCTTGGGACTGGCGAGACTCGGTGATTTCGGCTCTTGGCACCCTTGAGACTGGTGGGGACTCGGTAATTTCGGCTCCTGGTACCCTTGGGACTGCCGAGGACTTGGTCGGTTCAGCTCCCGTACCCTTGGGACTGTTGAGGATTGAATCATTTCAGCTCCCCTCGTACCCTTGGGACTGGCGAGGACTCAGTCATTTCATCTCCTGGTACCCTTGGGACTGGCGAGGACCCGGTAATTTCGGCTCTTAGTACCCTTGGCTCTGGTGGGAACTCCGTAATTTCCGCTCCTGGTACCCTCGGGACATACGAGGACTCGGCAATTTCAGGTCCTGGTGCTCTTGGGACTGGTGAAGACTCAGCCATTTCAGCTCCTCGCAACCTTGGCATTGGGTCCTCCAAAGCGACTGGTACTGGCGAGTCTTTGATCGGGTCCCTTGGGCTGGCACTGGTACTCTGGAGACGTCCGAACTACAGGTGTATTCGATCTCGTGAATTCGCAGGCAAAGCTTGTGTGGTATGTGAGACACCCGGATCTTTCTAGTCGCTGGACTGGAATTCCCGAGTGCTCTCTGCCCTTCGAGGCCTTTTAATCGACATAACGTGGACCTTTTCGTTGCCTGCTCCCGCCACCGTGCCCGCCTGCCTCGACCGAACCCGGGGAGGGCTTTCCCGGTGGCCTGCCCGGTGGCCTGTTCCAGGGTTCGTGCCACAGGCGTTGGAGCAGAAGTATGCCAATTTTTCAAACGTCGGCATGTATGCCGTTTCAGAATATTTTACGTGTTATGATACACGTGGTACTGAAGTTGCACCCAGCCTGTTGCCGTGCGGGGTTGTGCCCGCACTCAATTCGACACAGGCGACCAGTTGTGGGCCATGTTGCCTACCGACGGCAACTTGGGCTCGTGACGCACCTGAAATGGACCCAAAACGCGCGTGACGTCACATGACGGCTAATCTGGCGATGAAAAAACAACGACCATTTTTTGAAAGAAGGACTGAACGTGGGAAATATGCTGTTTGCTGAGCGATAGTGAATCTTGATGTATGGGAGGCGCGTGTGATTCGGGGACGCCTACAGCACGTATCTGGTACAACCAGTGCGTGTTAGGTTGAACTTGCGCGCAGGATTTGCCAAGAATACGCGGGCAGTTTTGAAGCAAATGTTAGCGAAACGATCGGCAAGAGCTTGTTCCGCATTGGTCAAAAGCTCGGGTCTTCACAAAGGCAGGCAGGCGTTCTTGTAGGGGGTAGAGGGCACTGTCGCGGGACGGCTAAAAATTGGTGGCGTGCCGGCGTCACGGACCGCTGGCTGTGACGTATGACCGTCAATAGGCCAGGAGTCTGCTGTGTTGTCCTCTCTCCCGATGTGTATATAATAACACCTGATATTATGTCAACCACCCTATCTGCAAACCGCTCTCCAGTTCTCGTCGTTGTGCCGTTGCTGGTGATGTTATCAATATTACTGATCGCCACTGCAGTACCCCGTACAAGGTACCAGGTATCTCTCAAATAGTCCGTCTGGTCAAAGACAGACTATGTTGTTCGTGTTAGCATGACATTATATATACGTGTGCTTCTAAAACGGGTTTTATAGTCTCCGCGCACAGACTGACTAACATCACCCTGTTGACCCTGGTACAAGCTACGCTGTAGTTCCAAGGGGAGTCGCCGACCTATATCCTTCATGAGGACGCACACGCAGTATTACGCGCGATCGGAGTATACTACACAGCTTGCAAAGATGAGTTTCGACAAAAACTTCAATCTCACAGCTGGAGTGTATTTTTATTTTTATAATATACGTGTGTTTGTTCCTCACATTAAAGTGTCCGTTCCACCCATCGAACATCCAGCACACCGAGTGTCCGTGCATCCTATTTTATTAGACACCATTGAGTGCAAACTCAAAGAGAGGCGACTCAAGTGTTCGTGCATCCTAGGGACACTATTAACGCGTACAAACTCAAAGGGAGGCTGCTCGGTGGTCACAACCTACGAAACGTGTGCACTGGGAGCTACCAAGCATAGTCTAATAACAAGACAGGCAGAATACTCGACAAATAATACAAAGAAAACTGCTGTGATACCTGCACGATCGAAAATATAAAGATCGGCACACTTTGAGGCATATTTCAAAGTCCCTCATATTTACGGTTAGTCTTTTTTTTTCAATATACTCGTACTAGTACGTCGTAGTGCAGCAGAGTCAGTCCTCTGACAACAGAATCTAACAGACGAGGAACCAGGATACTCGCCTAAAAAACTACCTGGTACCAGTTATATCTACTAACTTTATATAATAGTACGATAATAACCGCTCTCGATTTTCGTTCTCCTGACAATCTGAGTTTTTTCTGGAGCACTAGTCTATATTTACAGAGCATGCCGGTATAAGAGAGGGTCAGTATAGCGTACCATTACAAATAGAGCATCGGAGTATGTAATTGTATCATGCCAGGTACCAGGTACAGCAGTACCAGGTGCGAGGCACTACTGCTGTTGCACCAGGTGTCAAGTACTGCTGGACAATGTACCAGGTACCAGGTACTACTGCTGCACCAGCAGGTATCTGCCAGTAATTGTTGGATTCCGTTTATTTTTTGTCTACTCGTAGATTTTCTGTTTGCAACGCCCCACCATTATGCGAGATCAGGCGGTCCTTGGCGAGCAGCGACACCAGCAGCAGAAGCCTCGCCGGCTCGGAGAGATCATTCTCCATCCCCATCTCCCCGATCTTGCCTCCTGACGTCAAAGCCGGCCTGCTCGCTGGAGCATTTCAACCGCTGTAGACTTTCGTAGATTGATCTGAAAGTTTTAGTAAAGAAGCTGGATTGTTTTGTCGCAGCGGGGGCAGGGGACGTCGAGATCTTATCTGACAGGTCGGTGGTCTCCGTATCCGTAGCAAAGAAGTCTATCCATCTTTTATAACAAAATATTCATCTTTGCAAGCTGCGTTGTTGGATCGTTATTTCGCCGCAATTCTGGGCCGCGGGAGCAGTTGGCGCAGCAACCTGTTCCCTACACCTGATGTTCTTGGCTGCTGCATCCTGCATCTCTACGCGCGGGAACTGCCACTGCCACCCCTGGACGGCTGAGACGAGTGTATGTTCTGGTGTCATGTGAAGGGGAGGATGCTCTTCAGGGTATTGGAGGAAGGACTTTTTTTCACTTGAAGGATGTTGGTTATATAGAACTACCCACTGAGCTACGTTGGACTCTACGAACAAAGGATGCCACACCTGCCCAATCTGCGCAGCAGAGATGACCAGGCAGTGTTCACCGATGATGGATGCGCATACATGCGCGGCGTACCACTTCACCCTGCCATGAGCAGTACATGTGCTGCTGCGAACGATGAACCACACATACATGATATCTAGTCTTCTAATGGCTGTGCTATATTGTTGTCGCTTGCACAGCTTGCCATACTGCTGGACTTGCAGTGTGGGCAGCTCTCCTCGGTATTATTATCGAAAGCACAGGGCAGAAAACAGCAGTGATCAGCAGTAGAATTTAAAACCACGAATGCATGGATGCCAAACGCGCACAGCAGTCCAGTAGTACTACTACTGCTGCTGCTGGGCACGCTGCGCACGCCGCGCACGCCGCGCACGCTGTGCACGCTGTCGTTCGCTGTGTGTACGACACATGTTGGTGCTGTCTGATGGTTGTGCTCTATTGTTCTCGCTTGCACAGCAGCGCCGTGCCGCTGGACTTGCAGCGAAATGCTGAGTTGCTCCCCCGGTACTATTATTAGTACTTCGTTAGTACTATATTAATACCTGGTCGTACCTGGTAGTTATTACTTCGTATAAAAAATGAAAATACACTGCAGCTGCGAGATCGAAGATTTCGTCGAAACTCATCTTTGCAAGCTGTGTGTGATACTCCGATCGCGCGTATTACGAGTTGTGTGTCCTCACTAAGGATATAGGTCGGCGACTCCCCTTACAACTACAGTGTAGCTATCAGGGTCAACTTGGTGATGTTAGTCAGTCTGTGCGCGGAAACTATAAAACCCGTTTCTGAGGGGGACAAAATCTGACAGCTGTGGAGGGAAATGTATCCATCCGTTTATCAAGTGAATCCTGTAAGTCGAATAACCGGTGAGGGGGGGGCGGAGTTTTGAAGGACGTGGGGGCCTGGTTTTGATCTAAAGCGAGCGGGGTTGGAGGGGGGGGGGAAGGGGGGGGGGGGGGGGGGGGCGGACCCGTGGGCGGGCAATTTGTGCGTGGAAGCTATAAATCCTCGTAAGGGGATACATCTGACGGTTTTTGGAAAGAAAAAAATAAAAAAGTCATTATAAAAAATGAAAATACACTCCAGCTGTGAGATCGAAGATTTCGTCGAAACTCAACTTTGCAAGCTGTGTGTGATACTCCGATCGCGCGTGTTACGAGTTGTGCGTCCTCATTAATGATATAGGTCGGCGACTCCTCTTACAACTACAGTGTAGCTATCAGGGTCAACAGGGTGATGTTATTATAGTGAGCTTCATTGTAAAAAACATCACGTGTACAAGATTTTTCCAGAAAACACAACAGGAATCAGCAGAATATAAAAACGGAATTTAAAAAAACGGAGGATACCAGAGACACGCACAGCAGCAGCAGTACTTGTATATGATACCTTTCCGCTGGCAATATTGCAAAGCTATCCCGGCAATGCAGGTCTGATGATGTTGCTTTCTCAGAGCTGTATTGATTCTAGTTCTTCCACGACAACATGCGCATCATTCGAGCAGCAGATTGTACTGCTTCGTAGAGCATTTTGTCGGCACTGGCACTGCTGTATTGTAAACAGTACGGGCGCCTGCGAATGAAATAGTACAAGTAAGGTATTATAACATCCCCAAGGTATGATGCGGATGCGCCCGGACAGCTTCGTAGTGGCAACTGCAAGCGTTGCACGCACAATGGTATGGTGCATAGACTGGACTACTAGACATTATGCTAAATGAATTAAATAGATGTCGTCGTTTGTTAAAAAAGAAAGTAGCGACGGGGACCCACCGGTAGGGACAGCTCGCGCTGTCGCTACCAGAGAGAACTGAAGGGCACGCCAGGTATAGCGCTGGATTGCGAATACAACGGAGTTAAATTGACACACGGCGTGTTGTAACAAAATGCGTGGAAGTGTGGTGAGGTTAAGCTTTATTTGTCCCCGTCCGCCGGAGGATAAAACTCCACTTTTGTCTTTTGAGTCTCCCTTGTAAAGCTGAAAAAATGATTTCTCAGCATAGACTATTATAGAAGTGACGCTGAAAACACATGGTAAGTGTAATTCGATAAAAAGTGCAATTCGATAAAAATAATCCGAAGGGTTGGACGTGTCACGAGGAATTTAAAAACCGGAAGCGATGCGATTCGATAAAAAGTAATCCGAAGGGTTGGACGTGTCACGAGGAACTTAAAAACCGGAAACGATGTTGCATAACTACGCAGAAATATGGGGGGGGGGTTCTTCACTACCTGAGGAACCCCGGATATGAAAACATTCTGGACCTAAATGTCTTACCCTACCGCGGAACTACTCATGTTTGGTGCGAGTGGAGATCATGTCAGTGGATACGGACGTATGGATAACAGCACTTACTTCTCGTCTACGCGGTGTATCCGGCGACACATTATGTGCGCGTCGTGGTGCGCTCGCAACGAGGAGTCGGCAGGGGGAAAGAATGCCAGAACATCCACGTCCTCGAACTCTTCGACGATATCGTGGCCTTGACCCATTGGCCGCAGGAGTTCACCCCACTCCGACGATGCTTGCCGGTCACCGCAGCACTCCCTGATGTCCCTCAGCATGTTCGACGGGCTCTACCAAGCTTCCAAAAAAGCGCGCAACTTCGCTTTTATTCGATCACTGGGTGACGCCAAATTAGAGGGAAACGTTATTACTGGCTTGAGCGTATCTCGGGACGAGTGTGTCAAGTTTGTAGGACGGTGCTACTGCTGTGATAAAAACAGAAGATTATTTACCGAGACCCGACGCCCGGCCAGCAGGTAACCGTAGGAAATGAACGCGACGACACCAAACCTTGGATCGAACTCAGCACACATAGTGAGGTGGACGTATTTTGAGTGTTTCTCGAGCGCGAGTGTTGGGAAAAGGTTGTGCCAGACTATGACGTCATTGAGCTACACGTCCAACGTACGGAATGGGTCTTGTCGTACTGGCTGTCGTCATACAGTGATTGCAGTCGGTACCCTTGTTAGTGTCCCATAATGTGATCGACTGGGTTACGTCAAGGACGTCGACGAAGGACATGGGGTAGCGCTCATGCACATGCGTCGTGTGCCCAAGGTCACCCTCAAGCCAGGCGAGGGCATTCATGTAGTAAAATGTAGCTGTATGCTGAAGCAGGGTAAACGTGCATGTGTAGATTGCATTTTTACCAAGGAGAGGGAAAAAAAAGGTGCTCCTCACTGTGTAGTTGTGGCGGTGAGTGCGGGAATGTTGGCGCTGGCGATGGAACCAGCACGTTGCCCAAGTGAAGCAGGGAGGGGCGTGGGGGGAACAATCTACTGTGAGAGCTAGGGGTGGGGGGGGGGAGCTTTTTCTGATTCAGACAGCGACACCAATGAATTCGACATGGAGTCCGACGCAGGTGACGAGAAAATTGGGATAACGACATGGACGTTGTTGGGGACGATGCGCTTGAGGGAGCCATTCCGCTTCTAGGTTTTGACAGAGATGATGAGGCGGAATGTATGGCCAACTTGGCGGAAGAAGAGGGGCGAATGGTGTACGTATATAGATGCAGAAGTGGTGCGATCAGTGAGGAGAGTCGTTTTTCGGATTCGGTGTTGGGAGCAGGAAGCAGTAGCAGGAATCGCCGACCCAGCCCGTCTTTACAACACGTGGCCCTTGTTATGGCTGCCTGCATTGGTTGAAAGTGTGGACTCCTAATTTTTCAGAAGATCAATTCTTCATTTTATTTTTATTTTTGTGTTTCAGGGAACCCACTCCCAGTGGGAAGTGTAAGGTTATTGGGTGGGTATCATACGAAACCCATCCAAATTATATCAAATTCGGATTATTGCAGGCCTTTCGAGGCCGTATCTTAACAGAAGGGGAGAGTGGCCCCAGCAAAACTGGCGGTGAATTCACACACACGCGCATGGATTTCACCGGTTTAGAGTGCCATAACTCTGCATGGACAAACGAAAAAAAACACTACATCTCTTCAGGTCACCACCACCCCGCCCTAACAAAAAAACATGCTGTTCACGGTCATGTAAAGCATGTTGGAGACAACCCTAACCGTTTATACCATTACATCTGCGTCTTTCAAGTTCTCTTGCCACACAACATATTTCGCTGCCTACATGCCAGGTGTCCCCAAGGCATGCAGTCGCCAAAGCTGGAACCCCCGTCCGGAATGGTTCCATACAAAAATTAAAATTGGGCACGTGCTAGACGCGTGCTACGATAGAGGTATTACAGTATACATTTTTTTGGCGAAATCACTTTCTGAATGACGGGGCTCCTTAACCCAAAACCGGCGGAAATATGACATTTTTTTTTGCACAATTATCGTCGTGTACCTAGGCCATGGGAATTGTTTATCCCGTGTATAATAGCAGCTTTATTTTTTCTCCCAAATCCGTTTTTGGGAGAGGTCTTAAGCTCCAAAATTGAGGGGTAGTATTAGAAAAAAAGTGGTGCCCCTCTGTCGTAGCACGCGTCGCCAACCACACAATCCATAGGCCCAGCTGCATCAACACAAGGCACACACTACTCGTGCAAAAAACAAAAACTACTATCCAACCCAGCCGGCTAAATTTTCAACACGGGTTCAGACAAAATCTCATCAACCACGTAAAAATGTTTGGTGATATTTTGATGTCAGCGTTCCTGACCAAAAAAACGCGATTTTGCTTTCGCAAACGCTTAATTAACATTTCAGAAAATTTCAAAAATGCCAGGAATCGTGGCATTTTGTTCAGGAATGGTCAATTTTTGCGTTCGTTAGGAACGACGACCCCAAGAAATGTGTTGGCCAAAAAGTGTTACCCCTGTCGAAGCACGTGCCAGCCGCCGACGCCAAGTCACTACAGCAGTCGTAGCCCCTCATCAACCCTTTTGGGACCCGGGTACAATAGTCCAAAACACAACGCACGGAATGGCGGTCTTATCAACGAGTCCTCCCACGCTAGGCGTGCAGCATATTCTAAAAATTTCTGAGGTCCTACCGTGCACGAGGAGCTCAATACCTCGCCCGAAACATGACCTCGAAGACATTCGTTCGCGCAAACATCCGGCCAGCGTTTCTATGCACTAGTCCTGCTAAGACAAAAATACTCGAAAAATTGTCGCAATAACCGATAGGTCCACGCTTGAGGAGCTCAACCGGTCAGACACGTTTTGCCCAAAGAGCGCAGCCCCTACCGAACTATAGAGGGATGACTCCTCAATAGTGCTCCTCAAGTGCAACCGCTACCGCACTATGAAGGGATGACTGCAACCGACTATATCCCACTGCTCGTCGATTTTCATCGAGTGTTGCCCTACCCCAGCATCCCGGACTGTTTCGCGTCGCCGATGCTGCAGTCGTCACGTTTTTTCAACACATTTCCCCCAGTGTAGACTCAAACGGGTTAGATGGGTTCCTTGCGAGGTGATAATACTCACATTAAAACGGGACCCTGACTTATCCCAGGAAAGCGCTGCCCTCTGTAGGACGAGGCCGTGACAAGCAATTTTCGCCGCACTAAAACTAAGGCCCCGCTCGCGTTAAAGGGTACCGCGACGCGTACCGCAGAAACGCGAGACCACGACTGTATTAGTAACTAAAGCCAGTAAGCTCAAGGTTTTTCCGACGCTCGCCTGCGATGAAACTTCCAACAGTTTGCTTGGTGGGGTAAATACTTTAGGTAACCCCGGTACCACATTCCATTGATATTTTAATACTCGGGTATGTACCCGGGTACCCTAGTGTATGTACCCTACCAAAAACACCCTTGGAACATTCTATGATTCTCGTGGGCTAGCGGGTGGCTCGGCGAGCTTTCTCTTCTTCTGGGGAGGCGTCTGCTCGCGATATGAAGCTGACCTGCAAGTGACATAATATGGAAGGCGCGAAGGGGGTGGGAGAGGGGGGTGTATTTACTACCATGCATGACCGTGGTCCGTCAGACCATAGACCCTCGCATCCCTACAATGCTGGGACGGGGCATGTCGGGTTCCCATCGATCAGGCAGGCATTGCTTGCACCAAGCGCGAAGCGCCGTGAGATATTCGGCGCGTCGCATGAAAAGAGAGGGGAGAAGGGAGAAAGTCCTTCGAAGCCTTGGTAACTCGTGCAAAATTCTGGATGAACGGAACCATAACAGCAGCAGCGTCAGTAGTAGTAGTATCAGCAGTAGTGTTGGTGGAAAAAACAAAGCATCAACAGGAGTAGCAGCAGTAGCAGCAGTAGCAGCAACAACACAATACCACCAACAGCAGCAATAGAACACCGCCCCCGCCCCCACAAGACCCTCCCCCCCCCCCCCTCCCTCGAGACCCGGATGCACCTGACATTGACCATACTTGGCGCGGCGTGACGCAGACAGAACGTCGGCCGCGGATCCCCCTTCATGCCACAGGAAGGCTGCGCCCTGCATCCCCTTGCAACGCACTTTGGGTTCTTCACGTCCACCATACCCTTCAACCGATGGGTAGCGCAATACGCCGCGGGTGCCCCTCCCCCCGCCCTGCCAAAGGTGGGCTGGATGGGGCACCCTGGGTGCTTGCAGCGACTAGCGGCTACGTTGACTGAGCCCTCTGGGGCGTGCGCGGCACAGTATCTGGCGGGTCCGGGACCGGTGTTGTTGATGTTGGTGTTGGTGTTGACGGTGGTCTTGGTGTCTGCGTTGGTGGTGTTGGTTTTGGTTTTGGTGTTGGTGTTGGTGTTGGCGATGTCCGTGGTGTTGGGTTTGTTGATCATGACGGCAAACCTTGAGATAACTTGAGAAGCAGAAGTGGTTGTGGCGGTCACGTTGGCGGAATTGGTGGCGATGGTGCTGGTGTTGCTGGTATTGTTGTTGGTGGCGGTAGCGGCAGGGGTAGCGGAATCGCAGGGTTGACCAGTTTCGCTAAGGTTAGTGCTGCTGGTCGATAGCGGCGGAAACCTTGGCGGTGGTATTGGTGGTGGTGGTGGTGGTGGGGGGGGGGGGGGGTGGCGGTGGGGCGGCGCTCTTGCAAGGGAAAAGCGTGCACCCCGGATATACGCACGTCTTGTGCCTCGTGTCCACCATACCGTCTTCTTTGTGCTCCTTGGAAGGCGGTGGATAGGGGTATTGGAGTTAGGGGGGCGGGGTGGGATGGAGGTAGGGGTAGGGGAGCGGGGTGGGAGTTAGGGTTGGGTTGGGGTTGGGGTTTGGTCGGGGTTGGTTTGGGGGCTGGAGTTGAGTTGGGGTTGGAGTTGGCGTCGAGGTCCGGGGGTGGGGGCATACTAATTCATCATGCTTGGCCGTAGTCTCAAGACGATAGACCTTGCATGCTTAAAATGCCGGGACCCGGCATGTGGGGGTTTTACCGGCCACGCAGACGTTGCACGAAGCGTCGTTCGGTGTTCGGCGAGTAGCATGAAGGGTGAGCTTTCCTTCTGCTAAGAACCGCGGATTGCGAAACCTTGTATATGGACGACAGCTTCGAATTACTTAGTTTTCTTCCGGTTTGGCGACTTCCAGAGATAGCAACGGGTAGTGGGGGGGGGGTAACGTTGGGCCGAGGGGGCGGGGAGGGGGGGGGGGGGTGTACTCAATTTGTGCATGGCCGTAGTCGTATCACCATAGACCCTCGCATCCCTACTATGCCGGGACACGTCGGGCTTTCACCAATCAGGCAAACATTGCGTGCACCAATCGCGAAGCGCCGTGAGGTGTTCGGCGAGTCGCATGAAGGGTGAACAGCATCCTTCCAAGACCGCTCGTAAGACGGACTTCGGCACCTTGTGCCTACTTTCTTGCTTATGGATGACAGCGCCAATGAGTTATACTTTGTTTTCTGGCGTGGCCACTCCAGAGACAGCAATGGGTATTACTACGTAACGTCTCGTGAGTGCCTTACCATATTTACACTACGTGATGCGATCACTTCCCCTTGTGCGGAGTTAGGGTTCTCCACCCCGGACAATATATTCTAACTTGACGCCCATTATGGTGACCGCCAAAAAAAAAAAAAAACGGTACCCTGGTTGCCTAGCTCACACAGTGATTGGAATGTTTTGCAACGCCGTTGCCAACCAACGCCAACTCCAATATACATATAATGCTTTAGGAGGGGGCGGGGAGGGGGGGGGGGGGGTAGTGGAGCGCGAGCGGGGCATGCCGCTATCTGCACGCTTGCGGGTATAACGGTTTATGGCGTTATCGTAACGTCACGGTGACCTTTGGTCATAGGAGTCATCAACAGTCGATCGTTGAAAGATACAATACCTTTGAACCCAAAAACAAAAGATAAAACCCAATCTGAGTAAATGGAGAGAGGTCCTTTCGGTCAAGATTGGGCAGGAAGGGGGGTTAAACAATCGGAGAGAGCGCCAGAAAGCCTTTTATCGAGTGCCATTGCGAATGTACCTCTAACTGCCAACACATCGACGCATACCTTTTGTTGGCTACAGTACAAAAAGTGAGTTAACCCCCTTCCTCGTACAAATGATAGAGTCAGACTACATCTTCCTCCCTGCACAAAAAACTGAATCAGACAACCCTCCTCCAACTACAAGACCGGATCAACCCTCCCCCCCCCCCTCGGCCGCGTAGTCAAGAAAATATGGAAGAATTTAGGGGGATACTAAGAAGAGGTACTTCTATAGAGAAGTTTGGCGGGTACAAGATAGAAGCAAAAGAAAGAGTATAAGAAAGGTTTGACAAGCGCCAAGAAATAAGGTAAAAGAGGAGAAGCACTTAGAGATATACGGGAGGTTGAGGGAAGATGTTGGAATGAAGACGTATCTGCACGGCCCAATGGACTACGTGAAATAGCTGAAACTGCGATTTCGTGTAGGGGACCTGGACCTACGAGAAAGAAGAAAGAGATATACCAGTAGTCGGGAGGAGGAGGACGTGGCTACAAATATGTACCCATGTGGCACAACAATAGAGTAGGACTCACATAGTGGGAGAATGTGAAATAAACAAGGACGAATGGGATGTGCTAGAGGAGGAGATGGGGAAATTAGACGTATGTGACATGAAAGAGTTTGGTAGACTACAGAGTAGCGAGAAAACGATCGCTATCCTAGGAGATAGATAGTGGCCGCAGACGGCGAAACAGGACGGGGATACGATATGCAAACAGTTTTTACACAGGACATGGAAGAAGCGTAATGAACGCTCAAATGTTGGAGGTGTCTCTAGTAGGAGTAGAAACGGTGCTCCGTCTCGAACGGGATGCGTGGTCAATGGTCAAATGACTAAGGCAAGCAACAAATTGATACCCCCCCCGCCCCCCCCCCCCCCCGGCCCTCCCCTGTCTCGATACCTTGCAGAAAACCGCTCGATCCCCCTGGGATCTGGCCCAGCTCGGCTGCCTCTGGCACCCCTTCGCGGCGCACCGCTTATTCAAGATGTCCACCATCCCATCGAGCTGCATATCGTGGTGTCCACAGCGACGTGTGGGTCGAAAGCGGGTCGGGGTCAATCCGGGAGGGGCGGAGGGGAAGAGGAGAGGGTGGGAGGCAAGAGAGAGGGTTGAAACAAACACATAAAAAATGGTGAGGCCGGGGGAGTGTTGGAAAAAGAGAGGATAGGAGGAGGTCTGACAAGGGGGGGGGGGTATTCGACGAAGTACAACGGTCCACGATTCCGTTATCTCTCAGTGGTCCATCCTATTGTTTCACCTGTGTTATCTTGCCCTGCCCGTTTACTCTAGAACAGTTTCACACCATGCAGCACTGCGTAACACCACCCGCAGCACGCCCCCAACAACCAAAGAAACTTTCCTCGACTCACAGGAAAATAAGATAGCCCCCCGCAAAAAACGAAATCCCGACTCTACCCCCCCCAACCCCCCCAAAAAGCACTGCACATCAAACGATACCACAACACCACGTCACCTTGTGCGCGAAGCAGAATCTCGCGCTTCCCCCCTCCCCTCCAAAATGAGGCCTCGTCCGGCACCCGTCCGCCTCGCACTCGCGGGCGTAAACATTGACCTCCCCTTCCTCCCGGTGCTCCCTGCAGGCCCTGGGCACCTTAGAGGCTGGAGGGGCAAACCAGGGGCGGCGGTCGCAGCCCTTGCCTCGACAGCGAGCGGCCACTTTCCGGCATCTGTTGTTTAATAAACCGTTTTCGGGGGTGGGGGGTGGGGGATAGGGGACGGGGTGGGGGGTGAGGGGGGCGAGGGGGCGGGGGAGATCAGGGGCTGTGGACGCAGCCTTCGCCTCGACAGCGGGCGGCAGTGTCATAGACCATATCATACCCTGCTGACGAACCTCGGTTTTGACATAGCCTTCACTTTCGACGTTGCAGCAGCAGGACCAGCAGTTGTAGCTGCCGTTGGTGTTGTGGCTGTTGTTGTTGTTGTTGCCCTAGTCACAATCATCTTCGCCGCCAAGGAGTAAGCGTCAACGCTCGCGAATTGTTGCGGTTGCTCCTGCTGCCGTTTCCGCCTGGGCACACGTGGTGGCATGGCCATAGCCCACTCAACTCACCCGCCACTGCTACCCCTTGCTTTCGCTTTCGCCCCGCAATCTGCCCGGCACTGTATCTGCTGACTGCAGCTGCTGATGCTGGTGTTGTTGTTGCTGCTGCTGCTGTTACTGTTGCTGGTGGTGGTGGTGGTGGGTGGTGGTGCTGGTGGTGGTGCTGGCAGCTAGCTGCTGCTGCTGCTGCTGCTAGCTACTCGTAGCTGCTGCTGCTGTTGCTGTTGCTGCTGCTGTTGCTAGCTTGCTACTGCTGCTGCTAGCTTGCTGCTGCCGCTGCTGCGGCTTGCTTGCTGCTGCTGCTGCTGCTGCTGCTGCTCCTGCGCCTGCCCCTTGGCTGCCGCTGCTACCGCTGGGACAGCTGCTGCTGTCGCTGATGCTGCGGGAAAACAGCAATCTTCTCGACGCCGTATCTACTAACTGCTGGTGCTGGTGCTGGTGCTGGTGCTGGTGTTGTGGTCAACAGCTTCGGATCTCTAGCTAGCCAATTCGGCCTGGGTCCTGTCAAGGGCGGAGTGTTCTGGGCCCCCTTTCTGCTGCGGATAATGTTTTTTATCCTAAAAAGTGACACTCTAATTTTCAGCAGTGGAAGATTTACATGTCGGGTCTCGCTGTGATCGATTGTCGCAGCCCCCGTGACAGCAGCTATCTAAGGCTAGTAACCCTCTTACCCTGCTTACGGTAGATAATCTGCCTAGGTAGCTTATGCTGCTGTGCGTAGGCCACAAAGGCCGGACAATCGGGTCGGCTAGAATCTCCCCTTCATAAAAACGCCGAAAGATCAAGTTGGAAAACCTTGTGACAAAAATCGTTGAAAAATGAACGGAACGGGGGCGACACATTGAGTGGCACCACAGGCACCGACGCTCGCTTTGTGGTCTAGCTGAGCTCTCCGGATCGAGGCTATAGAAGAGGTAGCGACCCGTGCGAGGCCGCAGTCCCTCTCCTCTGCTCTTGGTCGGCTATCTCTCCTCTCGCACCCCTCACATTTTTGAAAAGTAAACTGAGATATGCTTTCGAGCCTGGTGCGAGCTGTGGAGCCGTACTTCAAGGTCCTGTCGAGGAGTGCATCGCCTTGGAAGGGCCACCACGTCGTTCATGTGAGACTAACCGCCGTTTCGGCCGCAAGGGATTATCACCACGGTGTTTATCCCGCCTTGAACCTTGCGCATCGATAGCAGTGCATGTCTCAGTCGCAAGCACCAAGCCAGTTGATGTTTTGCGTTAAAAAAGTCGTTCGTGTTTATTCCGCCGCGTTTTGCTGAATTCGGAAATTCAACGAGATGCAAAACGCTCGAATCATCAGTTGAGTATCCACCATTCAATCGGACGAACTCACAGGTGATATATAGCCTGCTCCTTGTTGGTACCTGATATGTTGGGGCAGGACTCAAGACGTTCAATGTTGTGATGCTTGCCGTTGAGCAGTACAAGTAGCACTACTCTGTGGACCCTGCTCAAAGACACTATCCGCTGCCCGTCGTAGCCGGCCGTTTATGAGGACGTGTGCGCTCGAGCACGTTGCCGGACAGACACGGGGAGGCTGCCAAAAGGCTCTTCGAGCCGTCTGTCTCTTATACTGAACTTGCTTTCACCTGTGTTGCAGTGCCCAAAAAATGAAATCGTTTTTTGGCCCTTTTCCTGCCAAAAAATCGAAACCTGGAAGCACCATCGCTCTATTTTTTTGTACGATATCCCGCAATTGTGCTCGAACTCTAGCCTCACAGCTTATCCGAAAGTGCGCCACCCTGCGATGGGCTCTTTGGTGCTCTCACTACAGTGTGGCAAAACGGCAGCAGTTTTCGTGACCTCTAACCACCGCGACAAAGTCGCTAAAGTTTGAAAATGTGGTTCCAGGTCATTGGATTTGTTATTTCCTATACTGTGGCCAAGTTATGTTTTGGAGCTGCAGCCATGGTGAGCAGTACTCACGTACGTACGAATGTTGAAACAAGAGAAATCAACGCTCGTAACTTTTTCGTGTCCCAGCTCTTCAACTCTAAAACACAGTGTATTTTTAGTCCACATTCCTTTGTTTTTGCAGGTACGTCTCAAGCCGATTGCGGCGTCGATGATGTTAATCAAAAAGTGCGCCACCCTGGTATACCTTCCCTGTCTGTACACAAGCACACGTTCAATCTTGGGCGATATCGTTAAGGTTTACCACCGCGACAGTGCCCGTGAAAATTGCCTAAACTGGCGGCGCGACTGCTGGAGCTTGCGTACCGGCTGTGCAAGGATATAATTGCCTGGCCGCGGTGCATCAAATTTTTCCAACTCTAGCACGACAAAGAAAGGCCAAACCAACTACAGAACAGGCTATATCGTGACTTGGTTGAGCTCGCCCGGGCGTGATGTGTCATTGGGAGGCTTCAGTGGGGAGCACGGCGCCAGTGAACGAGCGCAGACTGCTGCATGTCCCAAAGCGATTGTGAAGGGCTAGTTTTTGCAAAATCCCGGTTTCAATAATAATTGACGTTATTGGCTGGAATCTCATTGTCGGTTTTGTGGGCACTCCAACACAGATGCTTTGCGATCTGCCCATCCATGATGCTGGCTCGGTGAAATTCCCGATTTTAAATTTGAATATTGACCCGAAATTCGTCGAACGCTCGGTATTAAAATAGACTTACTTACGAATATCTTTGTGCTGAAAGCGCTCGGTTGGTGCTTCCCTGGCATCTCCGAGGTCGGACGGTCCAGCTTATTACTTGCGGAACGGTCCAGCCTTTCTTTGATTTCTTGCTCCACCTGATCTATTGTTACAAATATGTATCGATTTTTTTATGGGGATAATTTTTTTCTTTCTTTGATTTCTTGCTCCACCTGATCTATTGTTACAAATATGTATCGATTTTTTTATGGGGATAATTTTTTTGTCCGGTGACACCCAGATTCGAACCACCGAAGACGAAGCTTATAAGCGGACAGTCTATCTACTATAGACCACAACGTCACGTTGATATCTCTTTTATTTTTACAAATATATACAAGTATCGATTTTTGTGTGGGGATCACTTTTTTTTCCGATGACACCCAGATTCGAACCACCGAAGACCAAGCTTATAAGCGGTCTATCTAGTAGAACCACAACGTCACAGTGATATCTATTTTATTTTTACCAATAAAATTGATAAATAAAAACCAAGTATCGATTTTTCATGAGGATCATTTTTTTTTCCCGATGACACCCGGATTCGAACCAGCGAAGGCCAGGAATATAAACGGACAGTCTATCTACTCGACCACAATGTCACAGCCGCAGTGGTATCTACCAGTACTATTTTTCAATGTGCAACTACTACTGTATATTTCCTAGCGAAACATATATGTATCACGCAGCTTGCAAAGTTGAGTTTCAACCATTCAATCGGTCGTACTCACAGCTGACGTTTTTCAATTTTTATATAAAATATATATATCGATTTTTCTAAGAGGATAATTTTTTTCCCCGATGACACCTGGATTCAACCAACGAAAACCAGGCTTATAATCGGACAGTCTATCTACTAGACCACAAAGTCACAGGGCTCCCGTGAAATTTCACGTACGTGCAAGGTTTTTTAGATTTGCACGTAAATTCAATACCTGGTAGCGATTTATGTATGCCGGCTCCCTATGTGCAGGTCCGCACAAAATGACGGTTGCGCTGCCCAGACCAACCCGACCCCAGACCCGACCCTAACCCCAACCCTAACCCTAACCCTAACCCAATCCTTTGGGGGGCTCTCGGTCTGCTCTCGAGGTCGGCAGGGGTTGTACTGAGTTTACGTGCAATTCTAAAAAACCTTGCACGTACGTGCAATTAAACGCCTGGTGGCAAAGTCACATTGCTATCTTTTTTTTTCTTGACAAATAAATATCAATTTTTCATGAGGACCATTTTTTTTCGATGACACCCGGGTTCGAACCAGCGAAGGCCACCAGGATTATATGCGGGCAGTCCATGTACTAGACCACAATATGTCACAGCAGCAGTGGTGTATCTACCAGTACTATTTTTTTACAAATATCTTGCAAAGATGAGTATTGACCTGAAATTCGTCGAACTCACGGCTGACGTCCTTGAAATATTTTTTATAAAATATGTATCAACTTTTTTATGATATAATTTTTCTTCATATGACCCCTGGATTCAACCAACGAAAACCAGGCTTATAAGCGGACAGCCTATCTACTAGAACACCACAAAGTCACATTGATATCTATTATTTTTGTTATGAGGATCATATTTTTTCCCCGATGACACCGGGATTCGAACCAACGAGAAGACCTTGAGGCTTATAGTATATACCGGTACTACTACACCAGGTTTGTACATACCATCAGGTACCACGCTGTTGGATCACAATGCACGCCCAGCTCAGATCAGTCCGGCTATATATATATAGCCCAGCAGCGCAGCGTAGCACCGTGCGGAGCCGTGCGGTGCGGTGCCGTGTCCTTCGCTGCGGTGCTGTGTCGTGCTGCGCTGTGTGCTTTCTTTCGAACATAGAGCAGTACCGGGTATAATATACGTGTTGTTGGGTACTACTTTTCTTTTTTTTTCTTTTTCTACATGTATTTGATCTTTCACGGCCCCCTGTTTTCTCCCCACGCAAATTACCCCCGTAGTGCCGACCAGAACGTGACACCGGTAACAAAAGTACACAGCACAGCTGAGCACAACAGGGCAATTTGCTCTGCACAAGCAGCTCTTGGCATTATCAAATCGCTGTCCGCACCAAATCATGGGCCTCTTCTTTCCGCCCCCTTTACATGTGTTTTTAGTTGCATTCTTCCTTGCCTTGCGTGAGCGTAGCGGGCGGCGTAAGCCGCCCGCGGAGCGGAGCCCTTGTACGATTAGAAGATTACCTCTCAACGCTGAGGTGCAAGCGGCTGAATTACGCGTACTCTGAAACCGGTACACTTACAACTCTCCGCTCTACCGCTCGCCACCTGGCCCCTGGCGACCGCACGCCTGTGCCACGCCCGCCCCACACACAAGCCCTCGGTGTCCGCGGCGACGCATCCGCCGACGAGTCCCAGCTCCGCGAGCGCGGGGCATGAAAAACCTCTCCCGGTGACGGCCCGCGATCTTCCCCGAAAGGTAGAGAATCGTAAAAAAAGTGCAAACCTCACCCAGCTCCTGGCGTACCACTGTGCAGGACCACAGGTGTACCGCTGCACTGCCGTATTGCTACTGTATGCTGCCGTTATGGATTGGTCGGTACGTGCTGCTCCACTGCTGTTGTGCTGCTGTTGTACTACTGCTGTGATGGTGGGGTGCGGCCGTCCAACTCGCTCCGTATTGTCTCTTTCCCGTAGACGTGTGCCTGCATTTTTGTCTCACCGAGTTCGTGTTGTACTCTTTGTCTTACCGAGTTCGGTTCGAAGTCCACCCCGTCGCCTAGCGACACCTTTTTTTTCAGTCAACAGGAGTTGCCTAGAGACACCTCCTTCTTACGGGTACTGCATCTTGCAGCAATTTTTTTCTTCACCGTACTCCTGTACCGTATGAGTCTCAGTTGCGGTATAAGTACCCGTCGACTCGCGGCAGCAGCTTCTCCTTCCGAGTATTGTGTGCTTTTCTAATTGGCATTTTTGCGGTATACCCGTCGACTAGCGGCAGCTTCTTCTTCAGAGTGTTGGGTGGTTCTTCAATTTCGCAGCCGACAAGAGTTGCCTAGCGCCAGCTTCTATTTAAGGTTATGTACTGCATGTGAAACCGGTTGCAACTTCTGAGTGCCTTCTGCTGTTCCGTACAAGTCTCGGTTGCGGTAGACTATACCCCGTCGCCTAGCGGCATCTTCTTTCATGTATTAGGTTGATTTTTGGTGTCACGGGCGACCGTCCAAGTCTCTCCGTCTCTTTCCCGTAGACATGTGCCTGCATTTTTGTCTTACCGAGTTCGTGTCGTGCTCTTTGTCTTACCGAGTTCGAGTCGAAGTGCACCCCGTCGCCTATCGACACCTTCTTTTTTTCCAGTCAACAGGAGTTGCCAAGCGACACCTCCTTCTTACGGGTACTGCAGCTTGCAGCAAAAAATTTCTTCGCCGTACTCCTGTACCGTATGAGTCTCAGTTGCGGTATAATAAGTACCCGTCGACTCGCGGCAGCTTCTCCTTCCGAGTATTGTGTGCTTTTCTAATTCGGCTTTTTTGCGGTATACCCATCGACTAGCGGCAGCTTCTTCTTCAGAGTGTTGGGTGGTTCTTCAATTTCGCAGTCGACAAGAGTTGCCTAGCGCCAGCTTCTACCTATGGTTATGAACTGCATATGAAACCGGTTGCAACTTTTGAGTGCCTTCCGCTGTTCCGTACAAGTCTCGGTTGCGGTAGACTACACCCCGTCGCCTAGCGGCACCTTCTTCCATGTATTAGGTTGATCCTTAGTATCGCGGGCGACCGTCCAAGTCGCTCCGTACCGTCTCTTTCCCGTAGACACGTGCCTGCATTTTTGTCTTACCGGGTTCGTGTCGTACTCTTTGTCTCACCGAGTTCGGGTCGAAGTCCAACCCGTCGCCTAGCGACACCTTCTTTTTTTTCAGTCAACAGGAGTTGCCTAGAGACACCTCCTTCTTACGGGTACTGCAGCTTGCAGCAAAAGTTTTCTTCATTGTACTCCTGTACCGTACGAGTCTCAGTTACGGTACAAGTACCCGTCGACTCGCGGCAGCTTCTCCTTTCAAGTATTGTGTGCTTTTCTAATTTGGCATTTTTGCGGTATACCCATCGACTAGCGGCAGCTTCTTCTTCAGAGTGTTGGGTGGTTCTTCAATTTCGCAGTCGACAAGAGTTGCCTAGCGCCAGCTTCTACTTATGGTTATGTACTGCATATGAAACCGGTTGCAACTTCTGAGTGCCTTCCGCTGTTCCGTACGAGTCTCGGTTGCGGTAGACAACACCCCGTCGCCCAGCGGCACCTTCTTCCATGTATTAGGTTGATCCTTAGTATCGCGGGCCACCGTCCAACTCGCTCCGTCTCTTTCCCGTAGACATGTGAATTCGGGTCGAAGTCCACTCCGTCGCCTAGCGACACCTTCTTTTTTGTCTTCAACAGGAGTTGCCTAGCGACACTTCCTTCTTACGGGTACTGCAGCTTGCAGCAAAAGTTTTTGCGCTTGAAGAAAAAGTTTTGGTTTTCTTTATGATTGACCTTTAGTACATGTTTTTTTAACTTTCAGAGACGACTCCGTCTCCTGCCGGCATGCCGCCCTTCCGAGGTTTGCCCGCTTCGTCGGCTAATCGCCGACATAGTTCGCTTCCAAAATATCATCTTCTCCAACACAAATTGCACATCAACCTCTTGGTAGGAGTCATTACTATTCACCTTTACTCTCCTCTTCCTCACAGTATCTTTAAAAACAATCATGAGGGTGGGGCCGCCGAAGGCGGCGCCGCCCGATCCTCGCATTTTCATACAATAACATGAGTAAATTTCCCGTCGGAGTAGTGTTATGGGTGTGACCCAAGCGCGCCCAGTCAGCAACACCCAAACGCACCATGTATTCATCGGGTCCATGACGCCCCGCAACAACAGTGTCAGGAGTACAATACTAATTGTATACCAGAGCCGTGGTCCCTCTACGGCGCGGGTTGAATAGTGGCGGCTGCCCGCTACAAGCTGTAGTGCCTGTGAAATTGGCTGGCACAAAAGGCAACAACCAGTAGTGGCAGTATGTGGAGTAGCACCGGTTGCTGCGATGAATAGTGCCGGTTTTTTACCTCTATAGTGCACATACAGGCACTATAGAGGAACCCCTGGTGTACATACAACTTGACCTGTAATCAGAAAGAAAAGTCCTACGCCTGCTGGAGGTGACTGTTTGCTGGCTCGATTGCGATCGATTATTTAAAATCCGTTCGAGTGTGGATACCAGTCCCTATTCCCTAGATTGTACCACCTCCTTATCACTATAATACTTCACGATCATCCTGGCATCCTGGCTCCTCGAGGCAGACTCTGAGGTGTTTCCTCGTCGTTGACCCTCGAGCGTGCGGTTGCGCACATAACTCACCTCGGTGTGTTTCCACACCTCCATCTGAGAAAGAGAAACCTGCGAAGGGACCACCGTCCCACAATTGGCGTCGAGGCAGTGAAGCTCGGTGGGAGCTAAGCAACCCGACCGAAGAGAGCGGGGAGGTTTTATTTGAAAAAAACCCGCACGTTTGTCTCGCTTGCCATATGGCAGACGGGACAGACCCCCCTAACCCGGGGGGTGGTCGCAGGGACCCCAACAGTCTTCCCCCACGTCAGGAGGGAGGCGGCCGTCCCTTACGTCCTGAAGAAGGCGGTCATGATCAAGACCTGCAAGAGGAAGAAGAAGTGGAAGCTGAGGAAGGCAGTCATGATCAAGACCTGCAAGAGGAAGAAAGAGTGGAAGCTGAGGAAGGCAGTCATGATCAAGACCTGCAAGAGGAACAAGTGGAAGAAAGTTCTTCCACTTCTTCCTCTTGCAGGTCTTGATCATGACTGCCTTCTTCAGGACGTGAGGGAAGGCCACATCCCTCCTGACGTGGGGGAAGACTGTTAGGGTCCCTGCGACCATCCCCGGGGCCAGGGGGGTCTGTCCCGTATGCCATATGGCAAGCGGTACAAACGTGCGGGGTTTTTTCAAATAAATCTTACCCGCTCTCTTCGGTCGGGTTGCTTAGGAAATCCTAGGATCCTGTCATCCCAAGTTGACACCTCTTATAAGACGCGCACGTTTGCACGCCTGAAAAAGGGGGGGTGATGTGGATACCGGTCCCTATTCTCTAGATTGTACCGCGTCCTTATCACTATAATCCTTCAAGATCATTTGGCATCCTGGCTCCTCGAGGCAAACTCTAAGGCGTTTCCTCATCGTTGACCCTCGAGCGTGCGGTTGCGCACATAACCCACCTCGGTGTGTCTCCACACCTCCCTCAGAGAAAGAGAAACCTGCAAAGGGATCACCGTCCCACATTATTACTATTATTATTATTATTATTATTATTATTATTATTATTATTATTATTATTATTATTATTATTATTATTATTATTATTATTATTATTATTGTTATTGTCATTATTATCATTATTATTATTATTATTATTATTATTATTATTATTATTATTATTATTATTATTATTATTATTATTCTTGTTGTTGTTGTTGTTGTTGTTGTTGTTATTATTATTATTATTATTATCAGTATTATTATCAGCATTATTATTATTATTATTATTATTATTATTATTATTATTATTATTATTATTATTTTTATTTTTATTATTTTTATTTTTATTATTATTGTTGTTATTATTATTGTTGTTATTATTATTATTATTATTATTATTATTATTATTATTATTATTATTATTATTATTATTATTATTATTATTATTATTATCGTTATTATTATCATTATTATTATTATTATTATTATTATTAGTATTATTAGTATTATTAGTATTATTATTATTAGTATTAGTATTATTAGTATTATTATTATTATTATTATTATTATTATTATTATTATTATTATTATTATTATTATTATTATTATTATTATTATTACTAGTGGTACTCCCGAAATATGCCAGTTGCCGGCCGGTATGGCGGACAAAAATAAATTGGTGCTGTATCCTCTGTATCAAGTACTAAAAGAACAAAATAATAACAGGGCAGTACGACAATGCCGCCGTACGTACGGTAGTAAAGGTATCATCCTCTGTATGTAAGTTTTGCTAAACAAAAATGATAACACGGCAGCAGTAGTACGTACGGTAGTAAAGGACAGAGGAGTGCAGCAGTGGGGACGGTGGTACTCCCAAGCACCAGTGGGAGGCCAGTATTGCAGAAACAAAAAAAAGGGTTCATCTCCCACAGGACGCAAAAAGACTCCCACGTACAGAACGGCCCACCCACCCACCACGGACGACGCAGTGCACCCTCCACCCACCCACCGACCAAACCTTTACTACATACAGCAGAACAGCAGTGCAGCAGTACGTACATCAGAACAGCCGTGCAGCAGTACGTACAGCAGTATACACCTGGTACGAGGGGCGCAATTAGTTGGTTGGTTCTTATGAAACACGAAACAGCAAAAAAAAGACTCCCACGTACAGAACGGCCCACCCACCCACCACGGACGACGCAGTGCTCCCTCCGCCCACCCACCGACCAAACCTTTACTACATACAGCAGAACAGCAGTGCAGCAGTACGTACAGCACATCAGAACAGCAGTGCAGCAGTACGTACACCACAGCAGAACAGCCGTGTAGCAGTACGTACAGCAGTATACACCTCGTGCGGGGCGCAGTTAGTTGGTTGGTTCTTATGAAACACGAAACAGCAAAAAAAAGACTCCCACGTACAGAACGGCCCACCCACCCACCACGGACGACGCAGTGCACCCTCCACCCACCCACCGACCAAACCTTTACTACATACAGCAGAACAGCAGTTCAGCAGTACGTACATCAGAACAGCCGTGCAGCAGTACGTACAGCAGTATACACCTGGTACGCGGGGCGCAGTTAGTTGGTTGGTTCTTATGAAACAAGAAACAGCAAAAAAAAGACTCCCACGTACAGAACGGCCCACCCACCCACCACAGACGACGCAGTGCACCCTCCACCCACCCACCGACCAAACCTTTACTACATACAGCAGAACAGCAGTGCAGTAGTACGTACATCAGAACAGCCGTGCAGCAGTACGTACACCACAGCAGAACAGCAGTGCAGCAGTACGTACATCAGATCAGCCGTGCAGCAGTACGTACAGCAGTATACACCTGGTTCGCGGGGCGCAGTTAGT